>VXBL01010046.1:359588-450065 GCA_013400195.1 Aramus guarauna
TCCTCCCAGTTTAGTATCATCAGTAAATTTGCTGACGGCGTACTCTGTCCCTTTGTCCAGGTCATTGATGAATATGTTGAATAAGACCAGACCAAGCACTGACCCTTGGGGCACACCACTAGATACCGGTCTCCAACTAGACTCTGCACTCTGCCGTTCAGCTGTTCTCAATCCATCTCATGAATCAGGAGAGCTCAGGGATCGGGGCTGGTGTCAGGGAAATCATCCTTCAACGTGAAAATATGTCCCTCAGCCGAGGACTGCACTGCCTGTTCCCCCACACTGCAAAATGCCCCATCCACCCCCAGCCCAGGAACTCACACAGCAGCAAATTCAGAGAGAGATTTGGGATGGGAAGGTGTGTTAGACCAAAGTCACCATCATTTGCTGAAAGGGGGAATCAACAGGAAAGCAAAGCAAACTTATGCACAGTCCTGGTGAAACTGAACCAGTTCAAAAGCAGGATAAGCATCAGAGCTGCTTGCAGTTTGTTTTTGCAGTAACAATGTTAGAATTTAAACATACTTGACAAGTACACACAACCAAGTCAAAAATTTACACTCAGTAAATACTTATTTTTAGTCATATCAGAAGCCCCTATTCTCTAGAGTACAAAACGGTTCACCTTATTGTAGTATTGCATTGTGTAATCAGAATGTGTTGGTTTAAACTCCTCTGGAAACATAAAGGTGAAGAAAAACGTTTAAAAATTAAAAGAATCAACAGTCGCCAGCAGCAAAAGGGCACAATCCACAGGAAAAAATGAAAGTATTTCATGTTCTGTGGAGGCTACTACAAGCTACTTGCAGTTATTAAAAACAACTCTGAACTGTACAGTGTTGACAACTGGGTAAGATGATGTTTTCCAGCCAGAGGTAGAATTAATTATGCTGCTCTAGATTGTCTTTATTGACTTCTGCTTTTTTTTTTCCTCATTAGTCATAACGACATCACAAAACAACTATTGGCTTTATTTCAGAATCTGCCTCTGAAAGAAAATTTTAAAGTAACAGAAAGGAAAGAAAATTATTGAAGACAAAATGCTACTGAGATCTAGCCATAAACTGTATGGTCACTTTACAAAGTATCTGTATTGCTGTAGAGGTGAGGAAAATGAATCAAACACTGTGCGACTTACACACAGATTCAATCCCAGTTAATTTAATCTTTTTATTTACTGTTGATTCCCTAGGTTTACATGTTAAGTACCCAAAATACGACGACACAGTGACAAATTCAGCCTCGCAGTGCCTGGCACAAGATCCTTCAGACCCTTAGGAGTGCTCTTACTCAGGCGTTACTCCGGTGACTAGCCTGCTCTCATCCTCTGCCCTCCTCATCAAACACCCACTGAAACGTTTCAAGGACTGAGGGGCCGAAGACTTCAGAGGTACCAGGCCGCCATTCCCAAGGCAAAGACTGCGATCTCGGTAAGCCTGTGTAATATATAAATGCAGTGTACATACTCTGAGGCAGGGTGCTCTTTGGCCTTTTCAAATGCATAACTGTACCTAAAGACATTAATTAAAGCGGCTGCTACCTACCTCTAGTAGGTTAGTAATTGTCTATCACTATTGAAACTCAAGTTTTGCCCTAGATTTTGCAGGGCAAGTTCTCAAGGCAAGCTCCGAGATGATCCCGCCTCAGCGGGCATCGCACCCGGGCGGCCTTCGGAAAGGCTGCCGTTGCGGAGGGCCACGCTGCCTTCCCGTCTTGCCTACCGTGAGGCTTAGGGCTTAGAAACACAGGAGATGTCCTAGAGGTTTTTCGGCTTTCGCACCGCTTGCTCCTGACAACGCAGACACCAAAACTCACCTCAGCTCGACGCATCCGCCCGCGGCGAGAAACAACCCGACCGTACCCCCCCTCCGCGGGGGACGGCGCCCCTGCGGCGCATGCGCTGCCTCCGCATGGCTTCCCGCACATGCGCCGTACGGCCCCCTGCACCAAAAAAAAAAAAAAAAAATGGCGGCGCCCAGGTAGAGGAAGGGAAGCTGAGGGGGTGTGAGGCGCAGCAACGGGCTCCCGCGCGCAGGTAACGGTCCTGTGGCGGCAGGCGCGAGCGCGGGGCTCGCCTCCTGTCAGCCCAACGGCTCTAACTGCCGCCTGCCTCTGCTCCTCTTCACGCTCACCCCCAGGCAGATTTTGCCGCCGGTGCCTTGCTTCCCCTCGCCCGCTCTGTTAGCCTCGCTGCCCGCGCCGTGCCGCTGCCAGCGGGGAAACCTCTCGTAGCCGGCTCTCCCTGCGGCCCGGTGCCCCGCAGCACCCCCTCCCCAAGTCTCCGGCCTCGCCGTGACCCCTCTCCCGGTCGCTCTTTCCCGCTTAGGCAGCTGCGTGCTCCCATGTCTGCTTCTCCAGCAGCCGGCCACCCCCACAAGGCTCCCGCTAATAAACTGTAGGGGGGGGGCATATATAAAGAGATTTTTGTTTTCCTTTTAAATTCAAATTTGAGCTGCAGGGAAAAGAAAGGAGTTTGACTGCCTACCTCACTTGTAGGGTAAGTGAACCATGCTGGCACTTACAAGCAATTTTCAGTACCTTACTTTAGTAAAGGCCTCTTCCCCTGCATGCTTACTGCATCTTTCCAAAGCAGGGTCTCTACCTGTGTTCCTCCATCTGTCCAGCCCCTTCCTCTCTTCTTGGCACACCTTGCAGAGTTGGACAGTTGAGGCTTGTAATGTGCTCCTTCGAACACCCACACAGCACTGGGCTGGGATGCCCCTAATTGGGTTGGGCAGGGGCACCCTTCTCTTAGTCTTGTGCACACAAGCCTGCAAAGGCAAAACCACTTTGGGCCGCATCTCTTAGATGTGCTACGTGTCTTTGCTTGGCCCAACGTGTGACTTGCTGGTCATCACATCTTGTGCGTGAGGAGGTCTGGGAGCAGGAAGGAGACTGCAGATCTCCTCATCCTGCAAGTCCATGTGTTTAAATGAGCTTTGCTCAGGCTATGGCCCCTTTCCCACTCGCATCTACTGCTCTGACTCCTGCACACGTGACTTGTAGGCCCTGAGGTTACCCAAATGTGTCCTGGCAGGCGTGAGGTTTGCAAGCAGGCTTCTCTTGAGCTATGCACAGGCACTGGGTCTGGCTTGTGTCTTTCCTTTCTTTATTCATGGAAAGTTTCATATGTCTGTAATGTTCATGTTTTAAAATATACATATTGTAAATCAGCAATGCTGAAAGTGGCCTACCCTAAGAAAGGGGAGTGTTCCTTTCTGTTTTAAAAGAAATTGAAATAATAGAAATAAGCAATAAGGAAGCAATTAATAAAAATAAGCAAAATGGTGAAGAACTGAAATGTCCTTGCTAATTTTGAACTGAGTGAAGAAGTGTGAGGTTATGGAGGAGGAGAAATTAGATTTCTCCTACATAACTCATGTGCACCTGCACTGGAAATTCTGAGTTCAGACCTGGATTTGTTATTATTACAAATATGAGAGATTTTAGAGGTTAGCCACAAAAAATTCAAGGTACTGGCATGAGTTATATAAATGAAAAATGTCTGAAAGATCCTCTTGATAAGTAACAGAAAAAAGGTGCAATTCTTTAGTTATGTAATAGATACAGGTGATGAGGGCTTGTGTATGCATATGTGGTGAATGTTAAGGAAATATAACTCCCACTAGCTATACTGGGGACCTAGTTTCGGTGGTATAGCAATTATTTCTCCTGATAAAATTGCTATCATGTGGGAAATAAATAAAACTGTTTCTTACACAGAGTTTCTCTACACAGAGATTTTACTAATGTAACTCTGCAAGAAAAATTATGAACTGACTGAAATAGCTAGCTTGGTACAACAGTCAAGTGTATGGGTCAGAATTTGAAAAAAAAACAAAACAAAAAAACAACAAAAAACACCAAACCACCATAATAGTGTGGAAATAATTGCTATAAATAAACTAACAGGATTTTTAAAAAAGGAATTAGGGATGAAGATGGGGAAGAAATGTTGTCAGTGTAGGGTTTTTTTCAATGCCATATTTCCTACTGTAGGAAGTAAAAATCAGTACATATCCTATTGAGACCGATCCTGAATTTGTGGACTATTTGATCTTTCTCACATCTGAGTCGTTTTATTTTAGAAGACTCACTAAAGTGTATGAGGGGTTCTTTTAACTGGATTTTTAGTTGAAAGAGAACTGGGATTGCTTTACGTACTTGACTTGTTAAATTGTGTCTTGTCCGAACATTATTAGTTTCTCATGTAGTTCTTGCAGAAAACTACGCTAATGAGGAAGCCCTTAGCAAAATACTCAGTTTAGAATATCTAGTTGAAATCTACTAATTATAGTCATTCTCCCCCATCTCTTTTCAGTGATTGCAAATTCAGTAGTTTTACAGGATAATTTCATCCAACTTCCTCTTCTCCCTATTTTCATTCTAAATTGTTACTAACACCTTGTTAGCCATGTTCTGTTCAGTCAGCTGTTTCCTCAACTGTTGTTGACTAATCCTGCCTTTATTGGAGATTGAATGTAAGAATTATATCTTATTAGAGAAGAAATCTAACAGTTTTGTTCCATGCAAGGGCCACAGTTAGTTCTTTTGGATAAAAAAAAAATTGCTTTTATAATTCAAACACATGTGAATAAAATGCAAATACCATGGAAAACAGCCAAGTAATCTAAATCAAGCTAAAATATGTTTCATAGCTACCAAATTTCTATATAATCATAATAATCACTGAATTCCTGTTATATTTTGTAGACTTAGATACATATTTTTGTCTTTTTCAGCTATCATAACCTTAAGAATGCAGTTGGTTTGTCAGAGAATTGGCACCTGTTCCTCATGCTTGAAGAGACAGCTAAGTGGCTTCCTGGGATTAATTAAATGGCAGAGAAGACTGGTTCCTGCTTGTGTCAGAACTATTTACAGTGAGACGGGGAAATGGGAAAAAAGCTATGGGTTGGAGACAAGAAAAAGAGTTGAAAATTGGTGGCTCCCAAGAATAAAGGATCAGTTCTGCAAAATTTCAGAAACTGATGTAAGCATTATGAGAGATTTAGAAATTATGTTTGATATTTTCATTTTCTCAGAATAGAGTTAATTGAAAATTACTTAGTACAGTTGACTTATAATGATGAGATGTATATTACATTTCAGGGGAAAATGCTTTTATATAATAGTAGATTACTAAAAACAATTGATAAAATAGATGGAAAAATAATTTAAAAATCTTGAAGAAAAACACAATCAACAAAGTATGAGCTTGTAAATTTAGGAAGTGTGTAAGCAATCAGTTCTTTCTTTGTATATTATACCACATTTAAGAATTAATTATTTAAAGTGTTACAAGAAACATCATCTACATTTGTAACTTTTGTAAACAATTAACTTCCTAAAGATCTTGTTCCCAATGACTATGACAAATCTATTAACACTAGACACTGTGACTCATCAAGATCTATGTTAAGGAAAGATGATTTTTAAAGAGTATTTTCTAGTTTACAGTGTCTTAGAAATAATGAGTGGCTTGCAGAAATACTTTTCCAATACAATAAAAGGTCTTGAAAACAATTGTAATCTCGGTCTCTGATTCTTTGCCTTCACAATTATGCTCAGTCACATAGATATAAAAACTTTTTTATGGCCTTTCATGTTTGTTCATTCTTCTTTCTTAAAATGTGCCCCCTCTTCAACAAAGAATTGATTGAATTGAAATTCATATTGAGGCAAATATTTTATAGTGCTGTAATGAAGTATTCAGATTATTTCTAGTTTTGCTATTATTGGACAAAAGAGATAAAGTAGTAATATTTGGTAAATATGAATAGAGTTTGGTTCAGAATAGTAAAAGCTACCTATAGGGTTTTTTGCATTATTAAGAAAAATAATATGGCAACTTATCAAGTGCGTATCAGTGATAAATTCAATGGTAATCAAGATGTATTAGGAATTATGTGAGGGGGATAGTGTTTGATTTCTTTGTAACTTTTGTCAATTTACTCAAACCTAACTAGATGAAATTTTTACTTTCTTTCACTATGCAACATACTGCTGGTAAGATGTCTGTGGATCTAAGCATATGTAGTGAAACCGAGCAGTTTCACTTCAGTGGATGTTCATGCAGTTGCAGATGATTTAGTCACTCAGTGAGTTACTGCAGCTCAGCTGACAGAAAGCAACTGGCCCTGAGCTCCATGTTTGTTGTAAATACAAAGTAAACCACTTAACAGTTAAGAGGATAATTTAATCTGTCATGTTTTCATTTTTTGGTGGGACGGATTGGGAGCACATAGATAATCAGTGACATTTGCTATAGTAGGTAATGGTGATTTGCTGAGCTGCAGTTATGTTAATATATCTTTTGTTAGTAAAAGTTGATTAAAACAATTTTCAGGTGTCACATAAATACAAATATAAATTGATCAGATGGCAGCAAAGTCTGGTAAAGCATCTCCATTTACAGCCCCAAAGAATTTGATCCTAAGAACTCTGTCAGTGCTCACTTGGATTAGTTCCAATAGAACATTTTTCTTTTCCTGGCACTCTGTAGTTTGTAATTTGTACATGTATTTAGTTAAGTGAATTGCTAACTCATGTAGTCATAACTTTTTAAAAATTTCTTTCTAGAAATCAAGACCAAAATTTTATGTGCTTTCTATGTTCCCATATCCTTCTGGAAAGCTTCACATGGGCCATGTTCGTGTCTACACCATCAGTGATGCAGTAGCACGGTTCCAGAAAATGAGAGGGATGCAGGTAAGAAAACATCAGCAGTAGGACTGGGTGGTTTTTTTTATGTTTTAATATCACAGTTGGTCAGGAAATTAGTATTTTCCAAAATCCATGAAGGTGAAGGCTTAGTTGGAATCTATGCTACAAATATGTACACATGACCTGTGGAGCTTTGGATATTGAAATTTGAGACATTTTTAAAACAGGTGGTGGTCAGAACTCCCAGTTGATAACAAACTGTTAGAAGCTGTCTCAGCTACCTGAATCTATTGACATATTGCACAGTGTTGATGAGGCGTGTGGGCCACACCATTTCCATGAGAGGAGATTGAAGACCCTACTGCCATCTAGTTGGGACCATGGGGAGGAAAAAAAGAGTAGCTGGCAAGAGAAAGCTGAGATACCACAGAAATCAACTCCTTTCACCTCTTCTGCTCCTGACAAGAGGTTGATGTCCTCAACTTGAAGGGGACATTCTGCTCCTCTGTGCCAGCTGGGAGGGAAACCCTTTCTCATGGCTGCTGTTAGTCAGGGGTCACATCACGTCACCTGGGTGTAACTACAAGTTTCTGTTCCGTAGTGGCTGGCCCCTTGACTTGCATGTCTGAGCCTTGCTCATATGTATGAAACAGTTTTCTGATGGTGGAAGTCTATGAAGTAGGAAGCTAAGACTACTTGCCACATCTGCAAGGAGAAATCCCACTTTATTTTCCATGTTCCTGTGTTTCCCAGTTGGCCCCATGCCTGCCATCATTTTTCTCTTGCTCCCTTCTCTCTCTCCAGTAGGTGTAAGGTGTAGCTCAGAGCCTGCTCCTTGCAGTCTACAGGTGTTCTGCAGTAAAGACTCGTGGGTAAAATTTGAAGGAAGGTGTGGGAGAATTGTGGCCTGAGTGGCAACCATATTAAGAGAGAAGATGACATCTGGTAGAGGGAAAATGTTAAGAATCTGGGAAACAGTGGGAAGGAGGAATATGGAATGAGAATACCCAATTTTAGGGTAGGGAACAAAAGGAAAGTAATAGCTGTAGGCAAGAGTCTAGGATGAGACTCTGAAAGGAATTATCTCGAATGTACAAGAGAGAAGGAGCGGTTCAAGAATATAGGAATCAGACCCTCAAAAAAGTTCAAAGAAGATGAAGTGGAGAAAGAAATGTTAGTTGCTGGTTGTGGTACTAAGTGCAATTTCCTTGCTACAAGGGCTGCAGAAGTGTAGTGTTTCCTGGATATATCACCACCCATGATACTCTTAAAGGTATTTTCACTGAATTATTCAGTGTGCTGCCTTTCCAAATACTATGTATTTTATGCCAATGATGAACATACCGTGCACTGAATATATGCTGTTGCTTTACAGAAATGCATTCTCATGCTTTTGAAATTACAGGAAAAAGAAATAACTACCTTAGACTTCAAATGAAAAAAACCAAACCCCAATGTCTGTTGTAATACTAATCTTTCCAAACTCCTCTGAATGACCAGAACTTACATCTCAGTAAAGAAATAGAGCCATCTGGGCTTTTGAAGGGACTTTGGGTTCCTGCTTGATGTTAATACCACAGGAGATGTTATTTCAGGGCATAGCTCATCTCTCATCAATAATGGTGGAGACACCCACTAAATTTCTGTTGAGAGAGATGAAAACATGCTTCCTCTTCTACTAGCTAAAATAAAGGGAAAATAATTATCTACATCCAGTAGGATGCTGTAGGTGTTAGCTTTTGAATACAAGGGAAGTAAGCACCTTTAGTAGAAGCCTTTGGAGAAAATGAAAAGATAATTGCAATGGAATACAAGAGCCACTATGAAAGCAAGTTTTTATTTCCAGGATTGCCTGTTTTTTCAAGAAGAGTTTTGAAAGTCTTTTAAAGTTTTTAAATCTTACATTTCAGCTTACTTTAACGTTTTATGTGAAAACGACTTTGAAGGGTATTAGAGTGCCTGTAGAACATGCTGAATTTCTATAAATACGTCTGTCTTCTGTTGTGTTAACCACTTTGAACATCTGTTTGTGACTGAAGGTGGGCAGCCAAAGAATTTAACCTTCATGTACAATGAAGAGATATTAAAGATCTCTCAAATGATTGTATCATACTAAGAGTTGTTGTGTTAGTGATGTATATTAACTTGCTGGAACTTATATTTACCTTAAAAAAACTTTTTCTTTATTAGTCATGCTAATTTCTCCATCACTTAGAATTAAAGTCTTTATAATTGATTTTTCTCCTCACAATTAATTTATCAACCTCTAGATATTTTCTCTGGCCATTGTTGCAACTGTCCAATCTGTTAAAGATTTCTTTATTGTGATGATTATAGGCTGTGACATGGTTTTGTCTTACACATAAAATTTGATATACTCAAGAAAAATATTTTCCCCTGTATTCAGGGAATTACTGAAATTCTTCAGTACATAAAAGGAAAGAATGCTTTATAAACAAAAAATATTAGTAGGCATAATTTTGAAGTTATTCGACTGATTTTCTTAAATTCTTTTTTTCTTTCTGGAAATTTTTCTTTCTGAAAAATTAGTTTGAAAGTTAAGGGACTGCTAATTTTTCCCAAGTCAAAATTCTAAGTAGAAGTGAATGCAGTTCAGTTATTCAAGGCAAGTTTAGGATAAGATTTTTGAGTAGTAAATGCTTCCATCATTTCCAAGCTAAGAAAAAGGAGGTGTCTTTGAAAATTATCTTAGGAACTATATCTATAGCTATAGATGTAAAACTGACCTTGGTTAGCAAGTCATAAAATGGTGCTAGAAGCACTACAGGAAGGTTGAAAGTGTTTGTAAGACAATGAGGAATCACGGGCTGTTACCATGAAAAATACAGGCAAAAACATTCAGACTTACAGTTCCCAGGGAAAACATCAGACTACAATGTGTATTTGTTGTCTAATAAACAGTGAGGGAAAACATCATGGAAAAAGTATATATAGTGTGTACATAGTTGACTAGTAGATATGATTAAAAGTAATGTATGTTGAATAAGGTGAAGACATTTTTCTTAGAGAATACCTTCATGAGAAAATAGTGAATTCCTGTCATATTGATTTGATCTGAACAGGCAAGAATTGTCTTATTTGTTATAATACGTAAGTAAAGATAAGCTTGAGTGCCTTTACAAAAGGATTAGAGTTCCTTTAGTAAATTGGAAGCATTCTTTGGAATGCATTCATGTAATTTCTTCATATTGGAAGTAGTTTGAAATCTTAACTGGGAAAGTGTTAAATCATTTGGAAGGTGTTTTTTTGTTTTTCTAAAATGGAACATTAGTATTTCATTTTTCTAACTGGATAGAATCTGATTTTGTTTCAATTAAAATATTCTAGACAGTTAATATGCACTGAAATCTACTGATATTTGCCAGAAACCTGTACTTCACCAGCATTTTAAATGGGAAAATAAATATTTGTTGCTCTTTTTCCCCCCCCTCTTGTTTTTGGAAGAAATACCGCTTCAGCATAAACCCATAGATGATATTGGTGACTAATGACACTGAAAATGGGCAATCAAAGAGATTACCTAATGAGCAGCAGCCTTTTCTGCAATACGTGACTTGGCTGGTCATTTATTAAATGATGTGCAGGGATGGGATTTAATGCAAGTGTAACATCGCAACAGGCAGTCACTTTTCCAGTGTACTGATGAGTGATAAGCTTGGCAGAGTTTTCAGTAAGCAGTGTGTATTGCAGTACAGAGGTAATCACCAGAGTTGTATCGATACGGGGCCAGCACGTTGTGCCGATGGATGACAAAGTCCTGTTTGTTTTACCTGGAGATCTGACCAGTAAAGCGTTTTCTTATTCCAACATTCCTCAAGTACCTGTAGGCAGTGCACGGGAAGCAAATTCTGTCATGCAGTTGGATTAGGTTGCTGGGTAAATGATTTGTAGAGGACATCTGTTGTAAGATAAGTTGTTTACATTCTAATTGGTGAAAGATGAAGTTTGAAGTCTTTGCGTGGGAACTGTAAACCATATAGATTACTTAGCATGAATGCAGTGAGCTAGTCTCTTTCGAAAATGTGTTAAGGATAACATTTTTCTTGAAGTGCAATTAAAACTATTTTTGTGTATGGAGAGTTCTAGTCACAGATCTTATTACAAGCATATTTCTTTAAAAATGCTATGAATAGGTAATTTATGTATTTTAAATTACAATTTTGTATCTATTAGTAAACCAGTCCAGAACTAACCTGTGAAGTTTCTGGTTGTGTTCTCCATAAATTTACATGCATCTTGTGAATTCAAATGTATGAGTTTTGTAAGATGTTAAGAGATTTCCTATTAATTATTTGAGTGGAATGTAGAAATTATAGAGATATTCATGGTGGATTTCATCATGGCAGATTTCCAGTCTGCTGCTGCTTGGGGAAAAAGTATTTACCATTGTTTTATCATGCTATCATTATCACATCTTTGATAAATTCCAAAGTGGATAATTTGTGCCTCTCAGAGGACTGAGAATAATTCCCTTAGCAATCAGTAAACAGAGTGTGATTCAGTTCAATAGTTCCGGTGATATCTTTTTAATAAAATTTTGAATTGTAATTGATACCACAGTGAGGCTGTCATATGCAAGTTGTGCAGAAATGAGAATGATCATTGGACAATTCAGGATGAAATTCCTGTACACTAGCATCAGATTTCTTAATTCAGACTTAAACTGCTCCTCACAAGTGGGATTGGAATATTGTCAGTGATATTTACACAATATCCCAAAATAACTTGTGTTTTTGTTTTTTCCAGAATGTCTTTTTTTAAATCAGATGTATTTTCATTAGTTGTTTTCCCTTTCAGCAGTGAATCTTACTACTCTTTAAATTGCAAAAGTGAATGATATTGAAGAAAGACAGGCAAGTTTTAATTAAAACTTTATAATGAAGCCATCACTAGGATGAATTATTTCAATACAGTTCCATTTTCCGATCATCATTAGCTGCTGTTCTCCACCTTTTTTTTTTGCATGAGGCTGTTGTGTCCTTTTGCAAGGTTATTTTCTGTGGTATAAACCAAGTGGAAAGTATTACAAGTATCCTATGTGAATTGAATATTATTTAAATTTAGTTTTCCAGTAGCAAGTACTGAAAGTGTTAATGAGTTCACTCTGTTTCATTTTGAAAGAGAGAGAAAATGAGATATTATTTTAAATGTAATTATGTTAGAATCAGAGAATCCCAGAACCGTTTAGGTTGCAAATGACCTTTAAGATCATCGAGTCCAACCGTTCACCTAGCGCTGCCAAATCCACCACATCTACAGGTCTTTTCAATACCTCCAGGGATGGTGACTCAACCACTCCCCTGGGCAGCCTCTTCCATGTCTTGACAGGTTTTTTTGGTGGAGAAATTGTTCCTAGCATCCAATCTAAACTCCCCCGGCACAACTGAAGGCCATTTCCTCTTGTCCTGTCGTTGTTACTTGGGAGAAGAGACCGACACCTCCTGGCTACAACCTCCTTTCAGGTACTTGTAGAAAGCGAGGTGGTCCCCCCTCAGCCTCCTTTTCTCCAGGCTAGACAAGCCCAGTTCTGAGCCTCAGTTGCTCCTCAAAGGACTTGTGCTCTAGACCCTTCACCAGTTTCGTTGCCCTTCTTTTGACACACTCCATTCTTGTTATACAAGAATGTGTGAGATTAAGGAGGTGAGTGATGCCTTTGTTTTCTAAATGTTTGTAGTAGCGTGTGGATGTAAAATAATTTCTTATACTTTATATCTTGTGAGAACAAGAGATAAATGAGAGCATTTTATAAGCAGAGTTATGCTTTGATAGAAATCTGTGTGGGTTGATTATTTTTTAATTTGAAAGTGCCTTATCAGAATGCAAATATGCAGCATTCTGTTGCAGAGAATCATTGAAATAGTCCTTGCTAGAACGTACATACTAGTCAAAAATTCATTATTTTAATCTCTTTCAAGGTGTGTCTTGCCTGCTTGGGGTTTTTTTGTTTGGTGGTGGTAATTTTTAGCTGTTGCATAATGGTGTTTATTACCTAGGACTCTTAAAAGACAATCTAGACTGCATTCAGGTGGAGGCTTCGTGTTTAAAATGTGTTGTATCAGTAATATGTCAATTTACAAATCAGATTTTCAACACCTGCCTGTTTGCAGGTAGTCAGTGGAAGGAGCAGCTGTCCTCTACTTTTCCCTCTCCAACTGTGTATCCTTAGTGTCTCACTTGTGTGTGGTTGCACAGTTGTGAGATCAAGTGCAAGGAGGGTGACAGAAAGTTGCTGCTGCAGCCACGAGTGTTTTCTGGTAGCTGGAACTCATGACCGTGGATCACCTTTTTGGTTAGTTCACATCAAGTGTGTCCTGGGGCTGTAACTAGAGACAGGAATGTAGACTTTGCTGTATTGATTCAAATCGCTAATCTGTCTGCAAACCTCTTTGTTTTCATTTTTGGTTCTCTTCTCACACATTCTCTGAAATAAATGTATTTATTTACAAGCATTTTTGACACTGATTCTACCGTCTGTCTTAAAATCTGGAATGCATCAATCTGGATGTGAGAAAGATATGTCAGCTCCCTGGTCGTCATTTTGAGACATACTGAGCATATCAGGAGAGCAAACAAGTTCTTTGTTTCCTTAAAACATAAAGGAAAATTCACTGAGTCATCTGTCCTAGTTATATTGATGGAGGCAGAGAACTGAGTGTTATGAGATCATTGTCAGCTTTGTGTTATATGGTACCTGCTGATCTCGCCTACTAATGTCAGTGTGATGGGCTGATTGTTACGACAGTGAATAGATGAAAATCCTCGGAAAGGAAGAGCTGAGTTCTCAGAAGTGAATTAATAGAGTTACTGTGTCTTCCTCGGCTTCATCCCACAGTCATGTTAAGAACTCTAGCCATCATTAATGACAGGTTTTTGACCATGCTGTGCAATGATTCTTACAGCAATGCTTCGAATTAATATGAAGTCAGAGTCTTCAGGATCTAAAATGTTTCAAGATGCAACTGTTTCCCTTTTTAATAATCCGCTCCTGAAAAGAGTGCTCAGTGCAGTAGTTACCAAGCACTTTGTTCCCCATGCACTAATAAATCACTTCCCTGCAACTTTCATGTTCCTGTGCACAACACAGTATGTTGAATAGTAGAAAATGCCAGTCTGTCATACTTGATCCTGCCAGATCATGTGAAGTGCTGAGGATCTAAAGCCCTCTGTGTTCCAGATTAACCTAGTAGTTTTAACAAGGAAGCGTTTGCCTGTCTACTTCATCACGAAGACCAGAAACACTGGCCTTTGGAGATAGTACTGGCTTCTGCTGTCTTAAAATAACTGAAACTATAGCCTGCCTTCTTTTCCCAGGTATAGACATTCTCAGACATATGCAGGCCTCCTCTCTCTGCAACATATGTTCATTATTTGTTTTTTCTTTCCCCTTGCAGCTTAGAGAAAATACTGTCTGTACAGAGAAGCGATGCTTGGATGAGTGGTCACTCTTAATGAGCAGAATTGATCCCTTAGTTGCATAAGGTTTAGAGACTGCTGTCAGAAGCAATCAAGTCTGCATTCAAGGAAGTGGATGAGTTTTTTTCCTTTTCTTCTGCTCGTCTGTAATGCTGGAGGGAGCAGGGAGCAGCCATGTTTTCTGCTAGTTAGAGCTTATGACCAACCCATCATGGAGGTACCAGGAATACCCTTTGATCTTCAAAATGGCTTTCTTCCTATTTTATTCTTTGTTTTGAACAGTTGAACCATTCCTTTATTCTTTGTGCCAACTTCTGACATGTTAGTATATTTTTTTCTCCCTTTCCACGTCTCTTGAGATTTCAGATGCTTTTCAGAACTATATAGTTAATCTCAGCCATGTGTTTTATGTTGGCAAAGTAGAGTTAAGATGTAATGCCAAGTGCTGCGTGGAGACCATGGCACTTTAACTGTAGATATGTAACATACATTCCAGCCATCAGCAGCTGACCTATTGTTTAGACAAATGCATTTCACAAACCTTTCAAATCCATTCACGGTAGAGAAGTAAAAGAGACAATAAACTTGAAATCATTTTCTAAACCACTGTGCGTGTTACATTCATCTCTATAGCAACTACATAAATAGATCTATCCTGGAGATTAATTTGAGGATATTTTTAATGTCTCTTTAAATTCAGGTTTCTGATTGAAACTTGAATTAGCGTATTTCTTCAGTCTTTTAACTTGAGGAATGCTATTGGTTGTTAAATTGAACTGTCTTCTGAATGTGGTAAGTGAATACACTGTATGGTATTTTTAATATACATGCTAGAATTGGGAAGATCTGTGTGAGCAGATAACTCCTGCTAGTGCTGATGATACAGTGATAAAATGTCTGTACATTAGCTGTCTGGAGCATCAGTCAGCCCTTTTGGGGAGCCTGTAGCCGGTGGTGAAGCTGTTCGTCCCACATCTTTTTGCTATGAGCGTGAGGAATAAGATTGTGCCTTGCTTATGGCTGCCTGTCTATATCTAGGAGATCTTTAGAAGCCAAATTTTACAAAAATTAAGAGTAATTTTTTTTAATCTCACTTAATGTGCATCAGCTTATACTAAAAGAAGGCATTTGTAGGGATGCAGATGTAGGACATTGGTCTAAACAAACAGAGTTTAATAAGAGAAAATATGTATTATACATGAAAAAACCCCCTACTGATTAATTTCTGTCCAGAGACAGGTGGTCAGCAATAGTAGTGGTCAAAAAGAGCTGAGCTGCAGAAACTAGTATTTTAGCCTGTCCTTAAAAAATTCTGTTGAGATTTGTAGTTTATTTGTAGTTTACCTTTCTTTTTTTCTTTTATGTCAATAGTTTTGATTACTGGTGGGGGGAGGGAGAGAAGAAGGGCTGGGGAGAGGTGTGCTTCAGTGGGGCGTTGGCAAGTGGTTTGGGCTCCAAATGAGATTTTCCATGTAATGCTTATAATGTGAGGAAGTGGGGAGTTAGAAAAACTGACTCTTACATTTTCTGACACTGTGATGTGAGGACCAATAATCTGTTAATTACAGGGAAAATTTGTAAGACAGCATAGCATTCCAATGTCTGTTAGATTTATACATAAAAAATGTGCTGTGCATGGATGCTTACTGTACTGGCTTGAATCACAGTTGATCACAGGTTAATACCTTTGGTTTTATTGCTGCACCAGCAGGGTAATGATATACAGCAGGTTTAGTTTTAGCTCAGTATTGAAAACAAGAATGCTGAGGAGTCACATCTGTTAAATTCTGTTGCTTTTACACTGAGTTGGTGCCTAGGGCACCTTTATAAACATGTCTACAAAATATTTTTTATGAAAGAATCCATTGAAGTCAGAGGATTGGAAGGTTGTAGCACAGAAGAATAAAAATAATTCAAACCAGTGACAAAAGTAGCTCTTATGATTCAGAAATGAACAGATTTTTCGCAGGGAGATAGTTTATGAGATTAGTATTGCTGGGCTTGCTTTCTTATTTCTTGTTTGCTTACGTGCCACTAAAGAACAAGTTCTTTATATTTTTAGGGGTAAAAATTTTGATTTCTTAGAACCTGTAAAATGTTACTCAATCATGTTTTGCTGTTGTTAAATTTGCGTAACTTTAATCATAGTTACTGAATTTATAGCACAATTGTAGCTGTAACAAATGAGTATTATCACGTATCCAATATATGTGTGTTTAATGACAGCATCTTAAGTACTGGCCTTGATTTCTGTGGTTATTGAACAGTTTTTTTGAATACTTACTATATTGCTAGGTTATTTTTCTAAATAATTTGCATGTTATTAGGAAAGATATATTTCTATTTCAACAGAAATGATCTATTATATTTTGTAGTAAAAATTTTTGCATTTTTATTTGTGGTCATGAAATACAATTCTGTCAGTCTGCAGTCTATATTTACAAAAGATATTTTAGTAAAATTTGACTAAAACAGTTTTCCCCATCCTCTTCATTTTCTGTTGGTTCCATTATCTGTTGGATTTATTGTAGAGTATTTTTCTTCAACAGAAAGAATATTTGATTTTGTTCAGTAGTAGCATCAACTGCTAATTTTGACCGCCACACAATTCGCAAAGGATTGATTTTTGTCATTGGTATTGAAATAGTCATGAGGATTTATTACATAATACTTTAAGCTCCATCTAACATCACATTGTAGACAGCAAGTATGTTTCATATTCATCTTTTAAAACAGACCTAGCCATAGCGGGCATGTTTTGAAGAGGTTCAATTCAGTCAAAGCAGATGCTGAAATGCAAAACACCGTTCATTATTTAGAAGCCTGTCTGTGTTGTTGATGCCATTCCAGAAAGTTATGTAAGATTGTGTTTTTCCTTTTTGCTTACAGGTGATAAATCCAATGGGATGGGACGCATTTGGTTTACCAGCAGAAAATGCTGCAGTTGAACATGGGCTTCACCCTGCAATCTGGACACAAAGGTAGTTTTTAATTAAGTAATGTGACATTTTCACTGTGAATACCTGTACCGTAGTCCCCATAAACCAACAAAACAGAGTAAAACCAGTGTAGAAGAGAGACGATAAAGAAAGAACCAGGGTTATTTGCCAATGTTTTATGGGACTGTGCAGATGATTCAGTTTTGAAAAGCAAATGTATCAGGACGATTTTCAAGGTTTTCATCTCAATTGCTTTTAACTTGTAAAAAGGTAGAATATTGAAAGAGTGACATTTCCCAAACACCTGAATCAGTGAGTAAGAAATAAATCAGAATTTCATTATGGTGAGTTTAATCTTAGTATAGAATACAAAGCTGAAAATTATAAGCTAAATGGTTAGATTTATCAGCAGTTTTCAGTACTGTGCAAAAGAGGAAGAAAATAGTTTTTTCATTTGAGACTGGATCTTGGAAGGTGATAAGCAGCCATTATTGCTGCTGATTTCCGTGAAAAGTTTGGGGGTTAGACCATAGAATTGGATGTTGTGTTCCCCTAGTTTCTTTAAAACGAATAGAAAGTTACATAAGTAAATAGTAATTTCTGTAAATGACTCAGAAACCAATCTTCTTAAGTGAAGCTGTTTGTTGTGCTCTGTGCAGTAATCTAGCTGTGGTATCTTTTTGGACCTTGATCCATTTTCTTCTTTGATAATGCTGTTTCTTTTAAGTTTTTTTCATGCTTCTGGACCCATGTTAAGATACTCGATACTTTTCCAGCTAAAATAGGATGGCAAGTGATTTCACTTAGGGAGAATGCATGAGTGCACTACACACACATTCTGAGTTACTTATGCTCATTTTTAAAAATTTCCCTCATGCATGGTTTAGATGAGAATATGCCCAAGAACCAGTTGCATCACAACACAAAAGCCTGGTTTTGTTCTTTTAAGAGTCTGAAACATGACTGTGCAGTGCGCTGTGGGCTATCAGTTTTATTGGAGCATAGTCAGTAAATTGGTGATTTCTGACTTCCTTCAATAAGTCTACTGAAGCTCAGCTGTAAAAGAAATTTACATATCTGTTTTATCTGAGTGCCTCATTTTTAACTCTATCTTGATGGAACCTTCACCAGATGGAGGGTACTGTGATCCTTACTACATGACAAATGAGGCAGAAAGAAGTGAAGATTGTAGTTTTCAGACAAGGAGGCTGACATGAAGTACCTGTGACTACAGAAGGGTCAGTGTTTTCCCTCCTCTCTATGACGTGGTCTCTCCTCACCTATTGTAGGCACTGGTAGGAGATCTTGTTGAACTGACTCAGTCTGTGAACTCAGAAGAAAGCCGTTCTGCCAGCTGAATTGAAATTGGCTCAACAGAAAAGCAGTGAGCACAGAGACTGCAATAGCAAAGTGTCGTATCAGCTCAGCCTGTCTTATCTAAGCTGTTTGTCTGGGTCGTATCAAAATGCACGTGGCAGGGCACGGCCTGAGCTGATTCTCTTCTGCTACTTTCTGTGCTTCTCTTTTCTTGTAAATAGGTGCATGTTGTTCCATACACTTAAAGCAACTCACCTAGTAGTTACAAGATGTTTTATACTGGAAGAAAATCTTGATTTGAAAATTTCCTTAGTACTGAAAAGAGTGATTGTCTACTTTGAAGAGTTAAATAATAATATTATAACAACAAACGGAGACAAGTTAGGATATCATCATTGGACTATTATAGCAACAACCAAATAGGAAAATTGTTTACATACCCAATTTTTCTGATTATGCTAAGGAGGGGAGTTGGTTCATCATACTGGCAGTTAAAAGTCTGACCACCAAAGTAATTCCTGTCTCCCGTTTTCTCTGCTGTCCCTGTCCTGAATGTTTCTCCTGCCTGCAGCAGGGATGACTTAACTGAACGTGAAGCTGTGATGGTGTGATAGCAACCTGATGTGTTTTAGTCATCCCTGGAGCAGAGCCAACCACTCATGTAAAAGGGGGCACACTGTAAGCATTTCAACTTACTTGGTTCAGGACTGAACAACCAAATTTCGAAGCATCATAATTTTCTGAAGATGTGATTTAAAATGAACTCCAATTGACTATTACTTCTTATATTCTCAAAGTTAGGAAAAAAAAACCATAAAACAAATTGAAGATGGAGTTACTTACACAAAACATGCAGAAATGTTTGCTAGTAAGAGTTAGCATAGTGGTAGAAGCTTTCTGAAAATACAGTAAAATTTTAATTTTTTTTAATTGGTACAGTTCGAGTGGGACTTTAATATAAGCCATACTACTGAAAGTATGGTTTCTCCCAGTGGAAGCTGTGAGTCCATAAGAGGATTTTCTGGTACACCCATACTGATATAACCCTGCTGGCAGGCCTTTGCTAGTGTACCTGGGGGTCTGCAACTGTTAATATGGGATACTTGCATTACTCAGTTACTCAGCAGTGCACATTTGTTCTGGATCAGAATTAAACGCTTGGTTTCGTGACTGTCAAATTAGCTGCTCTGGGGGGATAGATGATACTTTATCTGACATAATGCATTTTAGTAGAAAATGAAAAGTCCATAGGAAATTTTAAGCAATTTTAAAGTATGCAAATGAATTCATACTGGGTCACTAGTTAACGGTGTAGTTGTGAGTATTTTAGTAAACTGTATTTAGTACATTCTCAAACTAAAGCCTCACTGTATATTCTGGTGTATCTTATTTTATATTTTGAATATAATCCATCTGGGACAAGGTCTAGCCCTACAACTTCAGTTAGCTTAAGGTTATCTATGGCTGTGCTGCCACCAGAAGTTCAGGAGTTCCTTGTCACCTCAGGATAGACGTTCCCACCACCTCCTTTGTGTTGGCTCAGCTGGTTTTGCGGCCACAGTATTGGTGATGATCACTCTGTTGATCAGAGGGAAGCAAGAAAACTGGTGGGAGTGGGGGTGTTGGAGAATTTTTTGTAGGGCGTGTCTTCGGGTTTATGGGTAAGCTGATTCAACTCATCCTATAGCCACACCATCACCAGAGCCAAAGCAAAATAAGCCAGAATAGCATTGCCAGAATAGAGCAGGATTAAGCTGATTGTGGAAGTACATCCTAGTGCATTGTGAAGATTGCAGAGTGCCCTTTGGCTCAACTGCGCTAGAGACAATTAAAAATAATGAGAAGATGATGCTTGAGGAGCGTTTCTTTCAAACTGCAGTGCCATATTTGCTTTTCAGTTATACTCAAATCAAGAGAAGAAAAATCATTCTCTTGTACATACAGCCATTGAAATTGAACCAGAATGCACTAGGGACTTTTAAAATTATTATTTAAGATGAGATTTCTGACAGTTCCTTGAGTTTCACTGTTAGTATGTAGAGGTTAACTAGTGCTTTTAATTTCTCAGAACTTTATGAGCACCTGATTTTAAATACAATCTCATGACAGAAATATTTTTAAGTTAATAAATTTCTTAATTTTTTATTTTGCAGTAATATTCAACACATGAAGGAACAGTTTGATGCACTAGGTCTGTCTTTTACGTGGGAAAGGGTAAGATTTTCTTTTTTAAGGGATACTGTTTTATTGTATGATGGAACATTGAAAAACATGGATTTCACCATTTTATTTATGACAATGTAGAAGTCTTCAAAAATGACCAGTTTACATGATTAAACTGTAAAATTACACTTGAAAAAAGTGGGAAATCAAGCTTCTCTCAAGCTTCTTATCAAACTTCTCTTACTTTTGACATACTGACATCATCTGATAATCTCAAGGTTTAGGAGAATCTTTTCTTTAAAGCAATTTCAGTTTTGCATTTCAATTTCTCTCTCTGCTCTTTCAGCTCTTTCAAATTAGCAGTTTTCTGTGTTAGAAGTTAGCCAATAGTCTAAACAGATATTTATGAAGCAGCATGCCTTTGTATTACGGTATATATATTTTGAGGAGTGCACTTTTTATGTGTATCTTTTCATAATATACTCAAGGGTTTACAGCTAGTAACTTGAAATGGTGGTTTGGTTATGTTATTCTAAATTTGAAGCATAAGTCTATATTTTTATAGGTGTTCCTATCATGACAGTTTTAGAAAATAGAAATTTTGTTTAAAACACTAATGCATGAGAATAGGTGTTCACCTTAAAAACCTTACCAACATGATCAAACATAAGCTAACGTCATTTTCAAGATAAAAAAGAAATTATTTTTTGAAGCAATTGTAAGGTTACTGCATTTACCATTGAATCAAAGTCAGTCAGTACCTTTATATTCTCAGCAATAACTGTTGCTTATCACCTTAATATGATTCTGAATAGAGTGATGGAGATGCTAATCTTGGATTTTTCTAACAGTATTGTAGATCTGAAAAGGAAAAGGATTAGTTTTCTGGCCAATCTGAGACCTACCATCTGTTTTCCTTAATCTTGAAGGTGAAGTTGATTATTTGTATGTCTTACATCTAAAAACCATATTTCATTGTGTCATATATATGGCAAGATTTTCAGTATAAGCCTTTTCAGTAAGAATTTTGTTTTCTTTATAGCCAAAAAGTTGCTCTGAAAATAAAAGGTTTGTTGTGGAAGGCTTACTGCACCCATTCTTGACAATTGTTTTCTTATATTTGAAACTGTTAGTATCACAGAGATTTTCTATGTGTGTAATACAGCAATTCTTCAAAACAGTGAAGTCGTTATGTGTAGGCTCTATTATGGAACACACCAGAGTTGAATGTTGCAGAATGTCTTTCAAGAAAATTGAGAAAATTCACTTCTATATATGGACTTTTGTTTAACCCTTCTACTCTCAAGAGATGGAGAACTGGCAGTACTGAAAACTGTGGCAGAAAGTATAAGTAAATTCTCATCTCTGTGCCTGTTCTTCGAGGCTTACTTTCACTTTTCTAGCAAACCATGTTTTGGTTAGTGAACTTTCAGAAGTCTCTGAGTACTTGTGGAAGGGGCTCTGATGCTGTACAACTAAGTTAATTTGAACAGTTGTGTAATTAAAATAATTTAGAGTGCTCTAGGGGCACATAGTTTGTAGTTTTGAAAGGTAAGATTTTAAAAGAGCTAAAAAGTATTCCTTGAAAGACAATGAATTTTGGAGTTTTCACTCCTTAACTTATGAGTTAATTTTTATTTTTAGAAAACCTACCTTATTAACTGGAGTAAGAGTGACATGAATAGTAACCATTAGAAATAGATATGTTTATTCATTGCATTATATGATCTCCAAATGCATGGCTATTTGAGCTAGCCATGAAAGAACTACCTTTGGAAGTGGAATGGCTAAGCTGTGGCAGAGTGTATTTTCCAAGCTGATAAAGCCAGCTTCTCTGCAAGGCTAATTAGGCTGGGCCGAGCATCTTACTGCCTCAGCTGCATGGCTTCTGGGCTAACTTAAGCATCTTTGCACAGCAATGCACTGTGCTGTGCAGGTACTTATCTTAAAAGTGAGCTTTTTGAGGTAAGGAATTTTTTTATTATTATTATTCTGTACTTGTAGGGCACTAATCAGTGGCTTACAAAATACTGTGACAATGCAAACCAACCCACTAATGTTAGTGACTCTTGTGAAAAATGCAAGAAAACCATTTTTTATATGGGTTAGTCTAATTAACTGAGACTATTGTACAAAACAGGAGTTTGTTTTTAATTTAATTTCATTGGTGTGGCTTAAATGTGCTCTTTCATTGTGCTAGAGCATAGTACCTAGCAAATATATGCTGAAGGGAACCCATTTGCCTACCTTAGATCCCTATTTTAGTGTGCAGTGAATCACCTTTTTAAAGTGTGAACCTTTTATGTTAACTGTCTCTGTCCTCTGTGGCCACCTTAGGGTAAATGTCTAGATGATGTGAAGGAAACTTAAGCAAATTTTACCATTTTACAAATGGGGGGTGGGGTGGAGTAGGAAAATAATAAAATACATTTTGAATACCTCATGTATGTAGCTGTGCTGAAGAAGCTGACTGCTTATAAAGTCATGTCTGGTGTTAAAGAAAGTCCTGTCCAGGAATATGAAGACTAGTTGTAGTTTTATTGCTTGGTAAAATTACTATGAACAAATGCTAGTGCACCCGGTATACTAGAAGTTTCCTTTTATCTGGGTTTTTCTCATTGTTCTCTCTGTCTTATAAATCAAAATGCAAAAGTATTTTTATGTTGTATCAGTCAGCGGAATTACTTAACCAGTAAGGCACCACAGATAAGGCATTATTAAAAGCTAATTAGATTATTTCAGAAAGTCAGGTTGCAAAGACACTTGAAAATTATTCTCCAAAACAGAAAATGTAAGCAAACTAAAAATGTACTTAAATCCATAAAATAGCTCTGTAAGAACTTTGCTTTAGAGTAGTTTTGAATACTGATAGTGATCTACTTTTTTTTCCTTGAAACATGTAGGTATTTTAAGTGCCTCAAGTAATAAATGTTATATTTTTTAATAACTTTCAAAATGGTTTGATTTTTGGGGAGAGATTTTAAAAAAATAATAAATAAGAGAGAACATTTTTATTCTGAACATTTGTTTGTCAACTCCAGTGTTAAAAAGCTGCAGTTTGTGAATAGAAGAAAGTCTCTGAGAGACATTAAAAACTCCTGGAAAATAAAAGACATTGTGGTTATGTTTTGGTTTTAAGATAACAATAATTTGGGCATTCCTGGTGATCAGATTTCTCCAAAATACCATCCCAGACAGCATAGCAAACTGCCTGCCACTTCTTTTAAACATGATTTTCAGGGGAATTAGGCAATACAATTTTCAAAGATTTGTATCATCAGCAACAAGGGATGAGGAGTGTATAACGTTTTTCCTTTCTTTTACTCAGGACTGCCATCAGGCTGAATGCATGTTCCCAGTAAGCCATCAGTTCACCACTGTATTATCAATCTGTAGCTTTCTTCTAGAAGGTAGCTCGTACTGCCAACATTTTTTAGTCATTTCAATTCATGCATGCCAAGTGACATAATTTTTTGCCTAAGAGTAATGTTCCCCTTCTGCTCTGTACATTAAAAAAGATGAAGTCTTTGGTAGATTTTCTTTGTGCAGATATTTTTCTGTTTAGTTTTGTAGTTGTCATTCTTGTACACTGCCTGAGCATGGATAAAACTGTAACGGTAGATAGAGCATTACCTATTAAATTTTCTTTTATCCACATATCACTGATAATCAGTCACCCTACTTGTAATTAAATAAAAAAGGAAACCGTTGAAACAAGGCTGCTTTTTTGCAGGAAAGATATTAGTGCTCTAAAAGATAGGCACTGAATGACGTTTGTATTTGTAGCTTATAAAGCATGAAACTAAGGGTCTTTGAAATACAAATATTCAAATTAATTTAGAAATATAGTTTGATCTAGCTCTAAACCTCTAAAAATCAAATAATTATACCTCCAGAGAGGTGGTACATGCCCTTTAATACCAAAATAGGTAAATAATAGATTAAAGACTGTTTAATATTCCCAAATAGATTTAAAAAAATCCATTCAGACTTTTTCTCCTTATCACCTTTTTAATAAGTACCAAGTGCAACATGGCTATCTTAAGGATAGCATAAGACTGTGCTAGAAATAAAATTATTGGTAATAAACTAGGAAATTACTTCTCTCTAGTCTAGTTATATGTTATTCACAAAGTCTGGTGGATCTTACAACAAATAAACACTTTTATCCAGCCTGTAAATGTTACTTTTGTTTTAAAAAATTGCCATGAAAGTAGCTTGAAAATGTAACCTTAAAAAACGAACAAAACCCAGTTTTAGGTTCAGAGCTGCATAATAGAAAGTTGTAAATGTATCAGATTTAGATCAACTGATAAAACAAGGCATTTGAAAATTAGTTTTTCTTGTATTAATGACAAAAATCTTCCATCCAGTTTGGGGTTTTTTTGGTTTGTCTAGGATTCTTTATGGTTGGTTTTCCCCTATTTTTGTTAGCTGGAGTTTTTTTGTCAGATTTTTTAATAATGAACAACCCTTTAACCTCAACATGAACCGTTTGCTTCCCAAGTCGCACTGCTGTCAAATCTAAATTGTAATACCGCTATTTAGTCTGTAACTGAGAATTTATTTACAAAATTATATAAGATACCCCTCCATCATGCTGTTTGTTAGGAACAGATTGTTGTGCTGTGGGTAAAGGGATTTAGCAAGGTAATTTTTGGTGAGGATATATATACCTTGGCAATATCTGCTATTTTTAAAAGCAGACCGCTTTTAAAGGTGGTTTAATTGCTTTAATGAATTGCTTTCATGAACATCATTCCTGTAGGAATAAGAAGCAGTAACACTAACCAATGATAAAGATGCGTTTTGGTGACAGTATCAGATACTCTTTTTAACCAGCAAGCTGACAAAAGGAAAAGGGAAAATGATTGGGTGAAAAGAGGGAGATGCTGTCCGTCCCATTTCATCGTACCTTCTGAAATGCTGGGGTGATGTGTTATCGCTAAATTTATCACAGAGTGCCAAAGAGCACATGGAGTGGACAGCTGAGCAGCATATTTCATATTTGTAAAAAGGGAGAAAATATGCTAATACACTTTCCTTGCAGAAAATATGCTAATATCCTGTTAATATATATTCACTGAACTGTTTTGTGATGCGGGTTCTGTATGTATGCTGTTATGCTAGTGCTCACCTCACAAATGAGAAGCAGAAAGTTACAGTTTCTGGCAGGGTGGAAATGCTCCTCTGTGTTATTTTGCAAACCCTTTTATAAACCCTTTTCTGTATTTTGGAGTTAAATCAGTTCTGTTAATGCACTGCAAATCTTTGCCATGCTCATAATGTATAAATAGAAACATTAACATTCACCTTAATTTAAGCATGATAGCAACCTAATGGAAACTTCTTACCAGACATTATTTATTTAATCAAGATCAGTAACTGACATACATGGAAAATTATTTTTCACCATAAGTCTTAATGTGCTAAATGGTAGGAAAAAATCCAAAACACATTTTGAGATTGACAAGAGCTTGCTAGCTTGTCATCAGCAGCTCGTTTCACTTGGTGGTGATGTAATTTCTCTTTCTTCCTTAACTTCAAATGTTGCTTCAAACCTTCAAGGTTACAAAGTTAAATGAGCTTGAGTGATCTTTTTGCAGCTCAATGGCCACACAACAAATTTGCTTCAGTGATAAGTCTACGGCATTTCTTTCTAAAAAATGTCAATTTACAACTTGTGAGAGCACATGGACATGAGAAGCCCTAAACATGCCTGTTTAGACTGAGAAATGTCTTTTTGTTTTTGTTTTTTTTTTTTTTTTTCCAGTTAACACACATCTGCCACTCAGGACAAAAAGGACAAATCTCAGTCCATTTTACTATTTTTACTTGACAACTCACTTCAGTTGTTTGCTGTTTGCCTGTTGCTCACATAATCTCATATTGTACCAAAAGGGATTGTCTCTCTTCTTTTGTGTCTCTGATATTAGAGTGATGAAGCTCTGTTGCCTGTAGTGGCATCGCACTGACAGAACTACTCCCCTGTGTGGAGAAGCAGGGGAAAAAAATTAAAATGATTAGACACATAGTGTTTAGTTGGAGAGATGGAAATCAGACTTTTATCAAGTGCTTTTTTCAGTGCAGAGCACAAGGCTTTAATCAAGAGACTGTTTTTCATGACTATGTCTTCACATGCTGTGCTGAAAACTTGCCATTAACTGTCTTTTTCTGGTCTTGAAAGCCTCTTATACACACTTTTGAGGTGTATCTATTCAAAGGTCATGTTAATTGTTCAAAGCAATGTTTCAGCACTGGAATATAAAGTTGTAGAAAAAGAATAAAATTTTTATGCTAGAGTGTTTCAGATGTCATTCGAGTAGCAGATGATATTGCTGATGTCGTGTGTAGTGGGAAGCTTAGATGATAGGAAAGCCTGGGTGAAAGACATTTCACATTTGGAGCTATTTCAGGTGGTTGATAACTATTTGCAAACGGAATAAATTTTAACAGTGGCTTGCTGTCAACCCTGTCACTCTGAAAAGCGAGAGAAGTTCTTGTTGACTTAAAGTTCAGCATTGGAGTCATCTTCCACTTTGATAAGTACAAATGTGGTCAAACAGAAAGTTTGTGGAAATGTTTCTTCTTTAAGCAAGTGCAAGTTAAACAGGAAAGCTGTTGAGGAGGGAAATGTGATCTGTTTATTGTTACATATTTATGATGTAATCAGAGCTTAAATACTGAGTTACACAGTTGTTTTCACTTTGGCCAAATTTTAAAATATGTTGGTGAAAGTGTATGTGTATCTGTTGTGCCTGTAAAACACTGTATGCAGAGAAAACTGGGAGTCTATAATCATGTCATCCTGTAGTCATCTTTACATATTGAGATGTTTATTTGAAATGCCGTTTGATTTTTTTTTTTTTTTTAAGAAGCAGCATTTAATTATGGAACTTTGTAAGCAGGTGATAAGTAGGTTGGGTTTTAATTATTAGAGTTCACTAAAAACTTATGAAATGTTTGCAAGTTTAAAAAAAGCTATCCATTTTATTGTTACCTGCTGTTCTCTTAACTCCCATTCCTTCTTCTTATGTTGTCTTTTATTTTTATCTGTCTGTATTTCCCTCTTAACAACCCTGCTCATTTGTGACTTCTTTCACAACTCTGTCTTTTTCTCCACACGTTAACCCAGAGCATTGTCCTACCTTGAGGTGGCTTGTCTTTTAAAATGGTCCCTTGTTTGATCTTTGATTGCAAGATATCCTGCAACATATGAAGTTTAGAGTCTTACCCCATCTTCCTTCCTGTATGTCCCACACGCCCTATCTGTCAACAGCCTTGGTGCCTCAGTGCCGTTCTGCTACCCCGTCTACTGCTTCAGCTGTAGGCTCCTCCAGGCTTCTTGCTTCTCAGGAACCACCTCCCAGCTGCCTCCAAACTGCTTCTGTTCCTGCTTTTCATTGCTGAGCAACAGAGGAAAAGGCAACGTGGCTAAGATGATTTCTTTAGTAAAGTTCTACTTCTTTCCAGTTTTGCTGGTTCCTTGGTCAGGTGCCTGTGGTCATTTCTATTCCTCTTGTGCTCTCATATCTATCAATGTTAATCTTACAGGGTTCTTTTATTCTGTGTTAACAGGAAAATTTGCTTTGCTCATCAAACCCGCACAAAGCTTCTGTTCTCTGGTTTCGTGTACAGGTGAATACTGCTCATTATAAGCATTACCCAAAAATGCATTTGTGTTTTCTCTGTGACATATATTGTATACTCCCGAGTTAACTGTTTAAGTTAAAACACTGTAAGAAAATACTAAGAATGGTTTCAGGAATTTTTATTTCTTTTCTTTCTACAGGAAATAACCACTTGCTTACCAGAGTACTACAAATGGACACAATATCTCTTTCTTAAGCTTTTTGAAGCTGGGATAGTGTATCAAAAAGAGGTAGGTACAAACTTTGAACTTTAATACTTTGCAGGTGCACTAACTGAAGTCAGTCGTGTCACTGGCACATTGCTGGATCATCCATTCACATTCCTTAAGTGGATTGTGCTCTATTGGTTTTAAATCATAGAAAATTATAATTAATTGTATATATAACTGAATTTTTTATATAACTAAATTTATATGTAACTCAGTAACATGAATAGGTATTGTAGCAAGTTAATGAGAAATATTTTTTGTCAGTGATTTACATTGAAGTGCAGGATCAGAATATAGCTACTATTAGTTTATTTCGTGGCTTTAATATGGAATTTTCTAGGTCTTAAATTCCCTCTCATGAAAACATATAAGATAATGTGATCATAAGGAGTGTCTTCAGCAGCGAGATTATTTAACTATACAACATTACTGTGATGCTGTCTCAGAACTGATAAGATTGGATAGAATAGTTGGAGATTCTGTGCCTAACCATCCAATTCTTGGACCTTATTTATGATCTCTAAAATATTACAGAAATATTAGATGCTATAACACTATCACAACTGTTTTTTCTTTTAGAGTACATAAAGAAAAGATTGACCTTATATTTTGTAAGTTATAGATATCAGACTATCTGAAAAGGGAAGGGTTCAGCTAACTTCTTGAGCAGGTGAAACAAAGATGCTAAATGAGCATTCCAAAGAACTCTCTGTATAGCCAAGGCAACGCATTTCCAAAATACCTGAACAGCTGCACCTAAACAAAGCTGCAATTTAGTGAATGTTTTTAACTTCTAATGGAAACTAAGATTTCTTAAATATGCTTTGACATTTCATGTATATTCTACAGAAACCAGCAAACCCTATAGAGTATAATTAGAGATATACTCTAATTATTCTCTGAACTCAGAGGAAGAGGTTGATGGTGAAAGGTAGCAGTTGGAATGGCAGGGTGTTACTGAGCTACTTGTCCTATTTCCATAGGCAAGATGTATTCAGAGATCTTAAATGACAACCAGCAAAAAGATTCAATATTTGATATGTCCTAACATGCTGGGGTTGGAGGGGGAGAGGGGGAGGTGTTTAGGTTGGGTTTTTTTTCCTGTAATTATTTTCTGTGTTTGTAATAAAAAAATGAACCCCATAGCTTTGCCATAACAAACTTATTTTTATCTGTAAATTTCTTTGTTTGACAAGTGATCCCAGGTGCTTCTGAAAAGCACAAGGCTTGCTGCTTTGTTAGAAGCAGTGATGATATACAAAACAAATTTGCATGCGGGCTCCCAGTGCTGTGGGATCCTGGAGGTGTTTGGGTACCAGTGACTGGATCTGCTTCCCTCTTAAGAGTCAAGGATCAGTTTGAGGCCTTAAATCAGCATCTGTCAACCTGTAGAGAATGTAATCTCTGGTGGATATAAACCAGTTGCTTTTTGGCAGGAAACAGATGGCGGAGATAACCCATAACCCTGGGTCCCTTCCAGCAGTCATATATACCTAAAGCATATATTTATCCCATGTCTTCAAACTACCAGCTGTGTATGTTAGGCAGTATTTTTGCACAGTTTGAAGCCTCCTGTCTTACAATTTCATTTAAGGTACGAGGAGATAATTCGTAGCCTTACTGTGGCGATAAGAATAATAGATGTAGAGTGTTAGTCTAATTAATGCTCTGTTCCAGGAGTATGTGTGTCTGGCCAGAAATTACCCTGGTAGGGAGACACAGACTCAGTATATCCAGGAGCTGGAATTAGTGAGAATTAACAGTGTCTGTCTGGGTGCTGCAGCATCCATAGAGGGCATCTTTATTCACCATAGAAAAATCCTCTCTCTTTTTCCTGCAATACTGATCTAGTCAATGCACTGTAGAGGTTATTGACCTAGCCAGATGTGGGTGTCTTATTTAGGTTGAGATTAGTTTCTGCCTAGACTATACTGATTATTTTGATTAGGTTTCTGTAGACTGTGGCAGAACCATAGGCACCAAACTTGGAGATAGGTTTAACGTGAAGTTAAATGAGAGAATTCCTATCTTAAAAGCGTATGGTCTACATTGATGTAATAAGATCTAAATAATTTGTGGTCTCTATACACGTTTGCACTGTGCTCTCTTTGTGTAGATGACATTTAGCAGCTTCCTGGGGCCATAGTTTCCGAGGCTGTCATTGTCAAGAAGTTGTCTGTGTGAGGTACAAGTAGAAACTAAGGATTTAATTTAATATCCAGGTTCTGGATATTAATCAAATGCTGTGAGAGATAAAAGGAACAAAATGCAACTCTAAAAGTTCACAGACAAGACCTTTCAGCTCCGGATTTCTTAAATGCATATTTGCTTTGTTTTGCATGATTTATTTAGATAAATCTGCCTGTTATGAATCATGACAATATGCTATGCTAAATAATTATACTCATATAGATCAGTTCGGTTACTTTCTAAAATTTTCCTCATTCCTTTGATCCAGTATCATCAAAACAGAAACAGTATTTTTTCTCAACTTTGAGTCATAGCCAATTTAATACAAGCATATGCTAATACTGCTTTATGCAACTGACTTTTTTTTACTTCTTAATATTATCTGATTTATGTCTCTTTAGCTGTTATTTTAACTTTGTAGTGGTGAGTGGGGTTTTTCAGACCTTATAAATTAAAAGATCATTACTTCACAGCCAACTTCATAATGTGTTGTATCATTACTGAAGAAGTTGTGTGTTCTGAAAATCTAGAAAACAGATCTGTAGTAGTGGAATATATCATTTATTTTTAATTTCCCAAGGAATTTTCAGAAGCCTTTTATAAAAACCAGTGTGTTGTTATTGGTAGGTAACAGATAAAAGGTAGGCAAACTGTAAAAAGTTTAAATTCCAGTGACATACCGAATTCATTTGAAAGTTGAGTTTTTATCGAAGAATGACTTTCATTCCTTTCATCATAATAAATTTTGTATAAATCGATGTAGGTAATCAAACTTTATGGGCAGAAGCATGTGTGTTCAGACACATGCACACGTACCACAACACTGATAACAAAACCAGCAACAGTACTCCTCAGGAAGAGTATCTATGCATCTGTCTTTCTGCTGTCCTCACTGTAAGATTTGTAAAATGGTTGTGATACTTACTATTTCTAAGAATATGTCGCATATTTAAAATTAAGCAATATCAGTTGTTTGGAAACTGGGGCATTTCAGAAGGTGATTAGTGATAGATAAAATTTAAAGTGAGTAATATGAGGACAGTGATTAGCTTTTAGTTTGAGCTACTAAGTCCTCCCCATACCCAAAGAATGCATTTCAAATTTTCAAATCACGTTTCATGTATTAGAATGCTATGAAGCTGGAGCTACTGTTTTTCAGTCAGGCTGATTTAACTTTGATTTAGCTCAAATACTAAATAACACTCAAAATAATGAATGACACTATTGCTTTGATTATTTTTATTTATTTTTATTTTTCTTTCTGTTAATTTTTTCAAGTTAATGTCTAGCATTCAATGCCACTACTGGAATGGCTATTAGGGTTATTTTGCGGTCTTAGATCCTTTATGATAAATGATCAGCTAAATTGTTCAACATTGGGGGGTGGGGAGGGTGAGTCTGATTTTTGCTCCCTCCCCAGTATGTTATGTCTGGTATTTCAGTTAACCCTCAAAAAACAAGGTTTGTAGAGTTGAACAGCAACATTTATTTCACTTTAAATTTTCTTTAATGTATTTGTATTGATAGGGAAAGATGATTCCAAAAGTAATTCACATAGTTGACAGAAGTTATGTGCAGAAAATATCAACTCTTTCACTTGAAATTAAGTTGACCACCATAATACTTCTTTGTGATTCTTTCCTCTCAAGTTGGAGATCCTTGGTTATTCATCCCCTTTAGTCTGACTCAACGCTGTTGGATTAGTGGTGGACAGCTTTTAAGCATCAGACTATGTAGTCTGCAATACACTCAATTGGAGCACTTACCTATTTAATATTCAAGTGTCAGCCTATCCTGCTAACATGACCAATCAAGGCAAATGCTGCCAGCTGCTCTTGGGTTTTTGAGTTCTGAGAAGATGAATATTTAAAACATCTTCAGTTGAGTCCATGTCGCTGATTCAAATGTAGAAAACTCGAGCCCAAGGAATGTTTCTAGATAATTCTTTTGTTGTCTGAAAAGTAAGATTCTGGTTATGAAAGAGCTGCTGAAAATATTTTTTTCTTCCTGCAACTTTTTTTAGGCCTTGGTTAATTGGGATCCAGTGGATCAGACTGTTCTAGCTAATGAACAGGTGGATAACAATGGTTGCTCATGGCGTTCAGGAGCAAAAGTGGAACAGAAATATCTCAAACAGTGGTTTATCAAAACGACTGCTTATGCAAAGGTATGAGAATACAGTTTTTGGAAATTGTGGTAACAATTAAGAGGTGACTTCATTCAGAAATATTCATCAAGCTGAATGTGGTCTTTTCTATATGTATGCTTGTGTAATATATAATTCTATAGTAATAGATGTGTGATCTATACCTGTGTATGTGTGTATATAAAAGTTATTATCCCTGAAGTCTTTCTGTTTACATCTTGAAGAATTCCAAGTAATTGGTGTGGAATTAAGTTTTGAAGAAATCAAAAAGCATAAATTAGAGGTGAATGAATGAATTCTGTATTCACACATTGTCATCCCATATTTACCATTAAATGCTTTTCTGCATGTTTTGAGTGTACAGCCATGCAATCTTTTGAACTATAAACTTGTTTGCCTAGTCAACCTGTTGGACTTATGGGCATGGTATAAGCAATGGAGTACAGCATGTCACCTAGTGTTCAATTTCACATGTATCTGAACCATAGTTCTTTATGATTAACGACTCTTTATTGAAGATCATCTGGACCTTCTGTTATACTTCATACTCTGCTCTATTGGATTATAGCTTCCACACCTAGGAATTCTTCAACAAGATTTTTGGCTTTATGCTCTCTGAGATGAAAGTATCAACTTCCTGTTTTTTCTGGGTGAAGTTTTTATTCCATCCAAGTGTTCTGTGTATTGGGACTTCAAGTACAGATTAAGAATGTTATTCTCAAGAAAATATGAAAAATTTGTCTTTCACCCTTTTCCTGAGCCTCAGATTCAAGAGGCCAAATTTCCGCCATCATCCAAGGAGAAGAAATCCAGCTCTCACTCTAGGTTCATTCATAATAAAGAGAAAAACCTTAGATATCCTGCCTGATGCTTTGATTCCTATACACAGGGAGGGTACTTGAGATACATGTTTTGTGATCATGCTGCCTGTTCTGGCAGTAGGGAGGGAACATTTGCTATAGCTGAAGGAGAAAAGAAGCATGTCTGCACGATCATGAAATGATCACAATGTTCTGAGCTTTTTCTTGGTAATCTTACCACCAGATTTCACGATCACCTTTCTGATGTTTCAGGGTCTGCCCCAACTCACTGTTTCCCTCAGTTTGAGGCTGGAGCTTCACCTTTACTGATCCATCTTTTGTCTATTGTCTTTATATAGGCTGTAGGAAATGATGACTGGTCTTTCTGGGCTGTATCCATGCTTGCACCAAATCAATGTTTACTTATCTCCCTCTAAGAGGGGTGAATCAGCTTTAAATTTTTACTCATAAAGACCACAATACAAGACTGAGGAGCTTTTCCATAACCTTGAAAACAACCTTGGCTTACGGGTTTACTACCTCTTGCTCAATATCTACCCTGCTCTAGGGAGGATGATTTATCTTTTGTTTTAGTCTCTGACCTAAGAAATGGCGTTACAGGAAAGGCATCAGCTTTTGGGATGATCACGTCTCCCTCATGTCATTCTCCAGTAAGCAGGCTTAGCTGATGATGGGGGAACTTGTACCTCCACAGCACCTGAAGATGTCACTTCAGGAGACCGTCATATCCCTTACCTACATGAAGGGCAAAAGCGCAAATAACCCCTCGTTCTTGAACATCTTAGTGGCATCATGAATGAGAGCTGCTTCTACTTTTTCATTTGGGGATGAACATTTATATCAACCTCTACAGAACCTTTAAGCATTACTACAGAGGACAGTTGAGTGTTCTACAGATCTCTGTAGAGATTTCCCAAAATTTTGTTCTGTGCATGATATTCTGTAGGGTCTATGTTAGCTGATACCACCAGGTTGATGAATGAGGCCATATTGTTCCCAGCTCAAGTGCTTTGGCAAGCATTGCCTTCATGTGCTCCCACTTCTTGTACAGTGACAGATGCTACCAACTATCAGCAGGTGGTTTGGATTTTCCTTTTTACTCACCCTCCACTGACTCTCATTTCTGTTGCTGTGGTTCTGGCACATTTTGAACAGTTTCACTCTGCTTCTTTTGGCAAGGGCTTTAAACATTTGGTTGTAGAGGGGGGGAAAAAATTACTTTTTCTTTTCCCAAAACCTTCAAATAAGAATAGCAGATTACCAGGCTCTGCTATTCTAAGTCTATTATCTGATATTAGATTAATTTTATGCTTTTGAAGATTAAGATAAATGAATTCCTTTTTTTGGTGCTTAATTTTTTTCTTTCAAGTTGCAAGAGGCTAGATAACATAGCATGTTGTGTTTTACTTTGTGAAGAAGAGTGTTTTGGCCATACAGCTCTGAATGGCCCATGCAAGCCACACTTGAATATTGTCCATCGGAGGGAGATTGTCTCTGAGGTAAAGAACTTCAATCTTTTAGAGGCTCTGTGCTCACAGTGACGTAACCAGGAAGCTTCACAACAGCGTTCTGACAGAAGCCAATTTACAGCTCTTAAATGCTACAATTTTGTCTCCTCTTCCTGAATATCTTGACTTATTATCCTCAAAACTCAACTTTGCACACATTTCTTCACTCCTTACAGTAGTCATCCCAGTGCTTTTCAAGGAGTGGTAAGAGACATGAGTCCTTCCTTCTAAATCTGCTTCTTTTGTATACTTTTTCTTTGGATTCAGGCCGTTGACAGTTGATCCGAATCCATATCATCCTAAATAGCATAGCATAGAACACCATGGTTACAGCAATCACTCTTCCTAGCCTATTCCTCAAGCCTTCTTCCCCACCTCTTTCTAAAAGGCTTGCCGGGAGACAGGGCTTTATTGAGACATGTTACTTTTATCATTTACAGAGCCTTTTGTCTTGGAGTGGAGAATCCAGATTTTACAGATCTAGTCCTAATAGGTGTGGAGGATAGAGACATCTCTTTAACTTTGAGAAGCTAAAGATCTTTAATCACTAATATGATTTTAGGATGATAACGTTAGTGGTGATAATACTTTCACTTTCAGCAGGGGGGATTATTTTATGTCTCTTGATTTTGAAGACACTCATGTCCATAAAGAGATTTTCCTGGCTGACATCATGGACTAGAACCATTACCAGTACAACTTCCTCTTCTTGAAAGTCTTTGCTGTTCAGACACTTCAGATATTTGTGCTTTCATGATAAATGAGTACAACAATTAGGAGTTTTTATCCTTACCTGACAGTTTGCCACTAACATACCTCTCTAGAATAATACCAGGTTCTTTATGGATCTCACTTCTCTTTTTCTTCAGTTGTTTTAGGCTTATCATGAATGTGTGTATAGTACCTTCTCTGCAGTTATTTTCAGGCACCTGAAGGCTCAGGATGCTACAGAGTAGAGACTGTTATTGTCCAAGCTGGGCTTAGATGGTGAAGGTTACTTATTGTACTCCATATGTCAGGCTCCTGTAAATGGGAAAACTGAGAGGACGTTATAAATATTATCTTTAATGGGACTGGGGATTTTAAATCCATGGTCCACTTTTTTTTGTGTTAAAAAACCCTATAAAAATAGAAGTTTACCCTTCCAGAACTTGTCTGGCCCTCAGGTCTTTATTCCCCATTTCTGAGTCAATTGCCTGTTGAACATCTTTTGTCCAGTTCTGCTTATTTTGAAGGTATCCAAAATTTTAAGGCAAGATGGTGCCAGATTAACATGGTCAAAATCATTCTGATCCAAACACCTGCGTTTTCTGTCAGTATAGGGTAGCTTTTAGGTCTTTGAGCTGTACTGCCAGAACGTATGCATACAACTTATTTTCTACTCGGAGCAGCCACAAATTATTTTTTTGTAACTATTCAACCTATTTATACTGCATACTGATGACTTTTCTGGTCATCTGTGTTCCTCTGTTTCACCCATTTATCATTTAACGTTTTCTCCTGTATCTTACAACCTTAATAAAAAATAAATACTACTAAGGGTAATCTTCATCTGCAATGTTTACATTCCTAGTCAAGTAGCAATAAGGAGTTACATGATCAGTAATGGGCTGTGAAATCATCTAGTGTGTTACAGGAGTCAGTGTTTCATTCCTACACACACTATTCTTCAGATTTCCGTTGTGTCCAGAGGAATCATCTTCTGTGGGTTTACTTTGATTTGTTTATTGTTACTGCACCAGCTCATAGTCTTTTATTGAAATAAAAAATGCAAACAAACAAAGCAGTGTTTGCTCACATGGTGATTTACCATTAGCAATGAATTTTTTTCAAAGGGCAAAAATAGTGACCATGATTTAAACGCTTAGCAGAAACCATTTTGGTTATGTAAAGTAATAAAGTAATCATGACCCATTTTTTAAACTATGCAGTACATATGAAATGGTCTAGCTGCTTTTGTGGATTTTTAAAGAACATTTTAATTGTTATTTTTCTTTTGACCGATTTCTTTGATAAAAGTCTAATGCCTTAACTGATGGCATTATAATTCAAATTGTTGTCTGTGCATTTAAGATGTTTAAGCTAAAACATTTAGTTGCTATGGTTACCCAGCTGAATCTGTAGGCAGATTCATTGCAAAAAATATATCTGTAAATGTTAGTATTTTCTGTGTTTACCTGTAAATTGCTATTATGTTTTTTTATGCACAGTCAACTGAGTCCTCAAATGAGAATCTGTAAGGTTAGTCTTTGCATAAGCCCTGTTCGTCCTAAATTAATTTTATACAGTATTTTTTTATATTTTACTTTTCAAAAATCACCCAAATAACCAGAAAATAATCTTTTTTTTTTTTAACAAAATAAAATAGAAGCAACTTTGAAACTTCCAAGTTTTGCCGTAAATCATCTCCCTTTTTTGCACAGCAATACAATAGTATATGTATGTTTAATTTAAATACTGGGGAAAGTGGCAGGGCCCACAAAATTCTGCCACTCTAATTTACAGTTGCTATACAGGTAAGTACTCTTTATTTTATTTTTGTAGGTTTGGGGGTTTTTTTCATACAGACATTTAGAGACAAATCCTTCCTACATTCTGTGAAGTGCAGGAACTTAGATGTTTAGCATGGTGCTAACTCTGTGAAGGAAAAACAACAGAAGATCTACCAGTTCTTCTCCAGCTTTTCTGTGGGCTTGACGGCTACTTTGTCTGGTCTGAATAGAATTGAAATTGTTTTACATAATTGTGTTTTTTTGTGTTTTGTTTTTTTTTTTCTTTAAATTTTCTACTTTGTTTCTGAGATATCAAGATGGTAATGAAAAGTAATGAAACTGAAGTACTGCATTTTAGGATGTTAAGAGTCTTGACAATACTTTTGAGTTTCATTACATGAAGTAATGCCTTATCATTGAGGAGACTAGAAATGCTGGCTCTTTAGATTTCTATGCCTTATGTGTAATTTTTTTTCACTTCCCACACTTGTGCTGTAGTTCATAGTTGTCTTCTTCCAACTGAATGGGCCTTATAAACCTCACTTTGAAACTCTTCCTCTTGAGTCAGGCTGAGAGCTCTCCCCTGGACATGGACCAAGAGCACTATCTCCACAGCTTGCTTAACACTTCATTAATAAAAAAAAAAGACAACTGTTTTGTCAGCTTGGCAAGACAGAAAATTGTTTGTGGATATCCAGACCAGGCTTATCTTTTGACCTTAGTTCAAATGCAGCATCTTGTTTGATGCTAAGGCAATATAAATTTATGTTCCTGTTGGTAGATTAATCAAAACAGTGAATGCTCAGTACTACTAAAAATGATAACAAATGTTTTAAAGAGCTTTTATATTTATGGAATCAACTACTTAGGTATCCCAAAGATATATTTCATTATATTGGAAAGGGAATATCTTCTCTTTAGCAGTTGCTACAATGAGAACAACTCTGGAGAGCAAATTTGGAAGAGTTCACTGGCTTTACTTTTTGCTTTTGAGGAATCATTTCTTTGCCTCAGTTCTGCATGGTCAAACCAGAGGTGTGTGTTTGACCATAAATTATATGATAAAGAAAGGGAAAAACTCTGATGGTGCAGACATTTCCAAGAGAGAATTTTAAGCATGCACAGTATCTGTGGTGTTGCTCCTTTTTAATATATGTTTTCAGTATACTTCACACATGGGAAATAAGAATCAAGAGTGACCTACGATAGTACAGGCAAGAAGCTACTGAAGGTAAAAAACAAAACAAAACAAAAACCAAACCAACCAAACAAAAAAACCCAGGAAAAAAATCCACAAGAAGAGATTTGTCAAACTTCATTGAAGTGTCTTCATTTAAAAAAAGAGTAAACATTTGGCTTTATAGATTTTTATTTAGATTTTTCAATTTCATTCATTTACTCTCATGGAGGGGTTGAAATCCTCTCACAAATTATGAAATTAGTGGCAGGCATTTATCATACTAACAAATTCAGTTCACATAATCACAGAATGGTAGGGGTTGGAAGGAACCTCTGGAGATCATCTAGTCCAACCCCCCCACTAAAGCAGGATCACCTGGAGCAGGTTGCACAAGATTGTGTCCAGGCAGGTTTTGAATATCTTCACAGAAGGAGACTCCACAACCTCTCTGGGGAGCCTGTTCCAGTGCTCGGTCACCCTCAGAGTAAAGAAGTTTCTCCTCATACTAAGATGGAACTTCCTGTGTTCCAGTTTGTGCCCATTGCCCCTTGTCCTGTCACTGGGCACCATTGAAAAGAGTCTGGCCTCTCCCTCTAGACATCTACCCTTTAGATATTTATAAACATTGATCAGATCCCCTCTCAGTCTTCTCCTGGCTAAGCAGACACAGTTCTCTCTAAGGGAAATGCTTCAGTCCCCTAACCATCTCCAGCAGTTCCCTGTCTTTCTTGAACTGGGAGGCCCAGAACTGGACACAACATTCTAGATGTGGCCTCACAAGTGCAGAGTAGAGGGGGAGGAGAACCTCCCTTGACCTGCTGGCCACACTTTTCTTGATACACCCTAGGATGCCATTGGCCTTCTTGGCCACAAGGTCACATTGCTGGCTCATGGATAACTCGTTGTCCACCAGGACTCCCAGGTCCTTCTCTGCAGCAATGCTTCCCAGCAGGTCAGCCCCTAACCTGTACTGGTGCCTGGGGTTGTTCTTCCCTAGGTGCAGGACTCTACACTTGCCCTTGTTGAATTTAATTTGATTTCTCTCTGCCCGGCTCTCTAGCCTGTGCAGGTCTTGCTGAATGGCAGCCCAGCCTTCTGGTGTATCAGCCACTCCTCCCAGCTTAGTATCATCAGTAAATTTGCTGACGGTGTACTCTGTCCCCTTGTCCAGGTCATTGATGAATATGTTGAACAAGACCAGACTCAGTACTGACCCCTGGGGCACACCGCTAGCTACAGGCCTCCAACTAGACTCTGTGCTGCTTATCACAACCCTCTGAGCCCTGCAATTCATCCAGTTCTCTACCCACCTCACTGTCCACTCATCCAACCGACACTTCCTAAGCTTACCTATGAGAATGTTCTGGGACACAGTGTCAAAAGCCTTGCTGAAGTTGAGCTGAACAACATCCACTGCTGTCCTGTCATCCACCCAGCCAGTCATGCCAGTTCCTGAAGTCAGAGACTGAATTTTTTAGGTGCTCAGCAGAACACTCCCTCTTTGAACTACAAGCAGGAGGGGGACTTTTGGAGTTGAGATATTCTTGGAAAATTATAAAGCCTTTCTGTTCTTTGACTTTATGTACTTTTTTCTGTCTGAAGTTTGCCAAACTGAAGTTCTGTGTCTCTATGAATCTTCATCAGACTAAACAGCTGGATATGTGAGATCAATTTTCCAGTTTTCAGATGTGTTACTTCTAGTTTCAGACTTGGTCATTGTTGTGTGTGATGAATTTTCAGCAAACTCATCTTCATTTTGTGAATCTCTGATCATCTGAACTGTTTGCATTTCATCTTCTAGCTATGCCAGAATTTTCTATGTATTCTGAAAGAGTAAAGTAGTCCTGTGAAACATTAGTTTATCCTGAATCTTCAACTTCTCTAGCACTTAAGTCAAACTTTCCTAAAGGTGTAAGAGCCTTGAAGTTATTCTCATCCCAGAATGTAGCTTTGATTTCTTTAGCTTTTTCCTGAGTCTGTCTATCTTTAGATCTGAAAGACTGCCAAAATGTATTTATGCTTTGCCTTGACTTGTGTTTAATTAAGATCGGAGTAATTTCTCCTGTAATTAGATAGTTGCTTTTATCATCTCTTCCTGAGCTATGAAAAATGAAAGTAGAAAGACTCTGCTACCTAACACTTCCAAGATTAAATCATCATCAGAATTTTGAAAATGGAATTTATTTCATAAGTTTATCTGCTTACTGTATTGTAACATTGCTTTTGTTCTTTGTCGCTTGCAGAATTCAACATGGTTTTACTTTTGTTTATTTGCCTGTGTGCTGGGAATCTTCTTGTTGTTACCTAGTTAACAAACTTGTGGCACAAATGACTAGGAGTTATGTGCATGCCCTTAAGGGTCAGAATTTTTGTTTAAGGAATCATATCAGTAATTGCAAAATAATAATTGGAGCAGAATTCATGGGACTATGTGAACATGGCAGTGACATTAAAAAGGAATGTGGAAGCAAAATTCATGGGGATAATATTTAACTTTTCAAATACTAGCTTATAATATTCAGGGATTTCTATGCTAGTGTTGGTCAGCTTCAATTCAAGAGTTTCATATATCCAAACAGGCTACAGATAACTTTTTAAAATTAATAGTAGTTTTAACATATATTTATGGTTTTATGGTTTTGCAGGGTGTAGTGCAATTGGATTTGAAAACAAAATGTTTTTTAAAAGGGTTTCCCTTAAGCAATTTTTTAAAACCTTCTAATTTGCATGGATTAATTTTGAATGTACATGCATTAAGATTTAGTGTGCTTTTCTGTTTTCCTGTTAGTGTGTATCCTAGGTTAACTTACCGTCCAGAAACACTTAGTAACATGCTAGCAGTATACATACTGTATATTTTTTGCCTATATTTTTCGTAACACCATGTAAAGTTTTTGCAGTTTACATGTTGTTCATTTTCTACTTCACCTGCTATTCATAGACTTAAGAAGAAACCAAAGTAGTGTGTTGAGGACAAAGAACCATCATTCCATATTGAAAAATTTTAAAGTGATTTTTTTTTTGTTTTGTTGTCAGTTTTTTTAGTCATGCTATACTATGGTTCATGTGCATATTAAGATGTGAAGGGTTTGTGTTTGCAAGCCCTGCTAGGCTGTGTTATTACACAGAATGAGTTTTGTTATCTTCGTACAGGTGAAGCTAAGTTGGGTCTTACTGTATTTAGCTGCATGAAGCAATTGTGTTATCAAGAGAAGTGGACTAAGTCAAATTATAGCCTATAACTCCTAACAAGGCCAACTAACTACAATTAAAATCATTATCACACTGGTATTAAGGATCTTGATGTATTGATCCTGCAGTGAAAAAACATCTAGAAAGTTTTGCTGGCAAGCAATTACAGACTGTACAGTTTCAGTACAGCACATGCACATTTAGCAGCTTCTGCCAGAAAAATGTAATGTAGATTAGGATGGATATCCAAGCAGGAGAATTTATAAAAATCTACTTCTATGTCCAGCCAGTTCTGTCTGGATTGGCACAATTTCATTCTTTCTAAAATGCATAAAATTCTTACAAAGAATGTATCCAAGTATATTATATATATATCTCTGTATCTATCTATTTATATACCTCCAGTTATTCATTGTTCTTTGGTAGGTATATATGTGCATGGATTATTCATGGCAGATAAAGCTCAGTAGTCTCAGGAACACTAAAAATGAGAATGATGGGAATTTGGAATTCTCTATGATACAATATACTTGCAATTGTGAGCTACAACTGATTAAAGTTACAGTATGATTAAAAACCTTCTGAAACCTTACCATTCTTTTATTTATAAATCATCAGAAAATGAATTTGATTCTTAAGAATGTAGAAAGCAATAATAATCCCAAGTGGTGGTGTAATATTACGATTTACGAAGGACATGCCCTTTGTTGTATTTTGAATGAAAGATATACAAGTGAGCAGTAACTAGAAAGTAATCCTTAGAATGTCTTTTATGCATCTCACTCTGAAAATATTTAAGAATGGAGTTAAAACACAACAGTTGAAAAAAGAATGAGTTGTATATTCAGTAATTATCTAACTATCCACTATTTAATTTGAGCAGCATAATAATAGCTACTGTCCATCCTTGCAGGTTGTTAGCAATTAATGAGATAATCAAGTTTGCACATTTGATGTTGGGAATTACAGCTGAAGGAAAAATTATTCAAGACATTGCCTTATTCTTAGATTTTAACTGTAATTGTTCAGCATATCCACCATCTGTCTGAGTGACTCATGCCTCTGGCTGTACTTCTGCCAAAGTGAAGATTTTGGACAGTCATGGAGTATTCATAACACAAATGTGAAGTGTTATGAAGTGAAAAATGAGACAAGCTTTGAGTTATCCATCCCTTTGTATGTCTTCTCTTTACTACTTTTGATGATTTCTTTTATTAAAAACATACTGTTCAAATGGTTTAAGCAAATAATAGCTGACTTTGAATAGTCTGTTATGCTTCCATGCCACACATCAGAAAGCATGTGAATATATGGATATATCTCTTGCTGAGTATAAATATGCATAGAAGTTATGAGTTGGCTGTTGGACATTATGGCTAATGAAGGATCCAACACATAATTTCTTCTCTGCTGCATAATTTGTTGTTGTTATTATTATTATAAATTTAATACGAAACTTTATTATTATATTTGGGGTTTTTTTACAGGGTGATACCACCTAAAGATCCCACTCAGTTTTATAACCTGTTGCACTTGGTAAAATCTCAATATGAAATATGGAAAATACATAGGCAGCTGGAAAGTCTATTTTGCCATTTTAAGTCAGAGCTTGAAAATTTTAGGACATGCAAATGTCTTTTGTCTGACTGCCATCTCCAGGCTATTGTCTAGAACAAGTAATCCAAACACAGACTTCATACCTGCAAGCACATCTGTTACGTGTCAGTAGTCTTGGTCAGCTCATTAGGTCACTTAGACTTCCCATAATTTCCACCCATTGGGAGTATTTTCTATGTTTGTTTTTATGTGAGGGTTTTGTTCTGCATTTAAGGTTTAGTCCATTCAAAAGGAAGGTGTCTTTTAATAACAACGGGATCTCTGTTGGAGATGTCATAGCTCTGGCTTGCACTGTGTTAATTCTGTTCTCAGCTAGATGAATTCAGGGCAGCAGAATTATAAATGTCTTCCTATGTTTTTACCAGCGTCTTACAATTTTGCTGTTAGTTACAATTAAAACCATAGCCTTAATTTGTTAGCTGAATGTTCTAATTCTTTCTTTGATTGCATCAGGCTATGTTTGATGCTTTGTCTGATCTCCCTGAGTGGTATGGTATAAAAGAAATGCAAGCAAATTGGATAGGTGACTGTGGTGGATGCTCTCTCGACTTCTTGCTAAAGGTAAGTCAGAAATTTGAATGCTGCTATCTTGGTTGGGCTAACCGCAACCCCTGAAATGTGTGATGGAAATGGATTTCCACATCTAAAATGGTCGAAACCTCCTAAAAGAGATTTATTATATCAGTATAAATTATATATTTTTCTTTATTATACCTCTACATAATATATATTATATGTTATAATATATATTGTATCGCTATATATTATTACATACCAGCACAGATCCTGAAGAACACCACTTGTGGGTTGAAGAGATACTCCCTCCTATCCTTAGGAAAGGATTTGTGTGTTCAAGTGAAACATCAGATGCAAATTGGCTGTGTGCATTTGTGCGAAGATATATGCCAGCTAATAAGCATTCCTGAAAGCCAGGACATTTAGGGGAGCAGTCCCAAGAGCAGTATCAAGTGGCTCTGCACAAGTCAGCTAGGATCTAGCTGGGCTTTAGCTGCACTCTGCACTTTCTCTGTCAGACCCACGCTGACCTCAGGCAAGCCACTTTATTGACGTTTGTCTGTTATTTCATTTATTGCATACCATAATTAAAATAATGAAAAGCAGACAATTAGGTAGTGACAGAACTACAGAGAAGTCTGGATAGGAAGGAGAGGAAGGAAAGAGAAACCTTAAGAGAATTATAATTATCTAGAGAAAAATGGTAAAATTTGAGGTCCTTCTGAAGAGATGCAAAAGGCTTTTTGAATATGATAGTGGCAGAAGAGATTTTCAGAGAACCTGGTAGAAATTCAGCCCTTGGGCTTCATTGTGCTCATTTACTCTGGTCTAACATTTAAAAGTGACTTCTTATTTTAAAATACTGAATTTTTGGGAACCTCAAATTGAGACAGCTTAAACTTAATGCCTCTGAACTGCACACTGCTAGCAAGTGCATTTTTGTATTTAAGTTGTTTCTGAAAATGTGTATCAATACCTATTGTAGAAAAATCTCCTTCTAAGACCCCCTACACTCCACAGTTAATTGACCTAAAATATAAAGCCTGGTGATAGTGCTGAGAGATAATTCTTAAGCAGTCTTCTGAGTTTATTACTCTCATTGTTGTTTTAATGTTATGTCACCTTTATTATTTTATTCCTGTATGTAAGTTGCAGCACTGACTTCATCAGAGAAGTGTGCTGGAAAGTCTGGTAGCTGAGAAAAATTCTCTTTATATTTCAGAGGTACCATCTCATTTTTGTTTCTTGGAAACAGGGCGTGCATATTAAAAGGGAATAGAAGGATTCCAGGTTACTTAAGCAGGTATTAAATCTAGCTGAGTGGCACAATGTAATATTACAGATTATTTTATAATAATTTTTTATATATATATATGTATTTGGATAAACTGAGGCAAGATTGTAAAACAACTTTCTCAAGGTCTTAAAAGTAAATTTCGTCAAGATTTGATTCAGAAAACTCCCTATAGTGGGAATGAATCTGGCTTTGATATTCAAAGTTGTATATTTCTACAGGGTGAAATACATTTGTTAGTTGTGTAAAAAGGAAGGAGAATCTGAAACCACTGCACTTCCAGTGGAGAAAAAGATAAATTCATTGGGGATGTTTTCTGCTGTTTTTCAGATTAATGGTAAAGTAACAGAAGAGAAGCTAGCAGCTTACACCTATACGCCTGAAGCCATTTATGGAGCTTCCCATTTATATATCTTACCAACTCACAGACTGCTGCATGGGAATAGCAGTCTCAAGGAAGTCTTTCAGAGGGAGTTCATCCCAGGGAAAGGTGATATTTTTCTCATACTGCATTTTGTTGTAGAGGAGTAACAATTTTAGAGAATGGTGTTCACAGAATGTGTGTCAAGCTGAGCATGAGCTGTTCCTGTTGAGGGAACAGGTCTTTTGATTCTTTGTATATGTCAAAGATTATCACATCATCCTGTCCTGGCTTCAGATATAGTAACAGCAGCTACCTTAGAATTCTTCCTTTTGTAATGCCTGTAAAACTTCATAGTATAGAAAAGCAATGGAACAGATTCTTGTCTCCTCATGTATCACAAGTGAACAGTCCAACTCTGACAATGTCAGCCCATTGGAGAATTTCATGGCTATATGGTAATTTAGCCATGGTAGCACAAAGACATCAGAACCAACTCTTGCACCAGTGATGATCTCTTCCTGTCATAGGGAATATAAGGAGCGCAAGAGATCATTAATACATAGCCAAGTGGATCATTGACAGATAGCAAAACAATACTCTGCTGTGCAGATCCTCATTTAATGCAAGATTCTAATGGAGTAAATTCAGAGTAGCCCTATGGCAGGTCCTGAGTTGTACAGAGGACAAAAATTAGAGGTAATTCTTTAATTGGTGTTGATTCCTGAAGGCTCCTACCACCAATTCGGCCTTTAATTAGCATCCCTGGTCTACTATTTTTTTGCTGTTTGGAAAACCTGAAAATTGTAAGAGTAAATACAAAGTTTGTTGAATATTTTTTTGTTTCCAATTTTTTGTTTTGTTCAATATTTACTTTTTTCTCACTGGTAAATGTGTGGCTTCATTGTCTGTGTAACATCTGATGTCAACAGCAATGAAGCAGGAATCTTGTGGGGAAATTGTGATGGTTGAACAGAACCTGCTTTATTTTTGAATGCTTCATTTCTATAACCTTAATAAAGTTCACTTGCTGGCAGAAAAAAAAAGGAGTCTGAATGTGTTGAGTATGTAGAGCCCTTGTCTGAGAGCTGAGCAAAGCTTGGAGAATTTTTATTAAGGAATAAAGGAAGAAATTTGCAATTCTTACAGTTCAGCCAAATCAAAGCACTATCCCCAGAAACACACATCCATGTATCTTTGTTGGATCTTATGCTTTAAGCCAAATTGCACAGGTGCAAAACTTGTTTTTAATAAGGACTGCAATATATTTTTTCTCTTTTTTTTTATGTGAAAACACTTGAAAGGCTTTTTTTTGTGTCTGTTAGCCAGAAACTTCACCTTTAGGTTGAGCTAAATTAAGAAATTCTCATCTGGAACAATGATGGCCATAAGACGTTGAAAAAGAGGCTTTAAAGTGGACACAATTCCACTGTTTGTGTTAATAAGACTGTTGAGATATAGTAGCCCTATTCTCTAAAATGTTACTATTTTATTTCAAGCAGATTTTATGCGTAGCAATACACGACCGAGACTTTCCTCAGCTTAGCTATGGAGATAGGTGAAAAGAAGCTCTTAGCAGTCTGTATTTTAATTATCTTCAACTTAAAGGCACCGAAAAAAGTTAGAAACAGGTCCAGATTGAGATGTGGGATTTGAATCCTCAAATCTTGGAGTACTGAGGTTTGATTTTTCTTCTTGCTGACCCACCAAAGCCACACGTTGTAAATCAATTTCAGTTTATCACCCTTGATTCTCTCCTCTTCTCGCTCCCCTTCCCTGTGGACATTAGATTCCTCATCTCTAATATGAATATGAATATTCTGTTTGGAACTCAATTGGTTATTTAGGTTTCTTTTTTTACACTGGTCAATATTTCTCATGCTTTGTAGTTCTTCTGTAAGAAGGCAAAGCATAAGCATATTATATATGCTCCCCTTCAGTTTCATCTGAATAACTGGATTTTTTTGCTTAATTTTGTAATGTCTGCTGGTATATAACTCAGGGCTTACTAGATCCAATTCAAACAACTCTGCAGCACACAGTGGTCAAAGACTCACTATTGTTTTTCTTATACTCCAAATCTTACTCTCTTTTTATTCAGGTGTTTGTTATGTTTTCTAATCATGAGAATTTACTTACTGAAGATTTTATTATGTCTGAACTTTTTAGAAATGTGATTAGGTTTTTCATTTTCTTTCTTATTTAAACAAAATTCTAATTTAAATTCCATGTTTAAGATGAACTGACTTTTAAGAGTAAGTAATGTTCTTAGCGTATTTTCTGTCATATTTTACTTACTGTGATCATTACATTTATTTTCAGACTCGCTTACTTCAGTGACAGCTGTGAATTTGCTTACCAATCAGGAGATTCCTGTAGTCATCTCAGCAAAAAACAATTTTGAGAATTTTCTCGATACTAAAATCGGTAAGTTAGCTTTAATGTGTAAGTGAAACAGTACAATTTTCAGTTGCTGTGTTGGAGCACCAGATACTGTTGAGGCAAATCTTTGAACACAGGGGCTCTCTTCTGGACTTTGGAATCCTGTTCTTCATTTCTGTTCCTCATTAGTGAAGAAGGAGGGGAAAATTAGCTATGTGGACTCTGTCTGGGGAAGAGATTTACAGGATGATAAATTTTAATGGAAATATTATAAAATTACTACATTTAATGAGCTAAATTCACGAATCTGCATATCTTAAGAAGATTGATGACCTACAGTGCATGTGTACTTGGCGGTCTCTACCATCCTTAATCAAAACAGAACTGTACTGTTGTTTAACATAAACATTTTGCGAACAACCCAAACTTTCAGCTTTTTTTTTTTTTTGTCTTATGTTTACATAAATTATGTGCATCCCTATAGAGAAATGTTTCAGAGAGTAGATGTACAAAACTTGCAAGTTTTACTTTTATCTGATAATATTTGTCTGGAGATCAGTAAAATAAATCAGAATAGGTAATATTTTTGTTCAGGTAGTCTTGGACAGTTATCTTGGACCTTTTATCTCTAAAGGAAGTTTTCCCATAATTTAGGCACCCAATTTATGATTGAGCATCCGTAAATGGAGGGGGAAGGGCATTGGGCATTGTTAGAGGATACTCTGAATTGCCTGGAGTGGTGGTCTTAAAGTCATCCTGTGAAGCAGCTTGTCTTACTTCTTCGCTGCGTAGGCAGCCTAGCCCCTCAACATAGGCAGTTAAGTACGGTTATGGTTAGATAATGTGACTGTCTTTTAAGTAAAATTAGAAATTGTACTAACTTTTAAAAATGGTGTCCATTTTATATTTGCAAAGTAGCACCCATCAAGCTTTTTGTGTACTGTTGTGTTTTGCTGTGGTCTCATCTCAGCTGCAATGAGTAGGTAATGTTCTGTGCTTTTTTTTAAGAGAAATAGTTCTTTATCTTTTCTTCCCCCTTACCTTATCCCTTAAGTCCCTTTTGCTGCCTCCCTGTTGCTGAATCTTCTTTCCTGCCCTGGAGCTACTCCTTTCTTCTCTGCACCACTGCCAATGTTGGCTGTTCCTGTGCAACTGGACTGATTAAAATCAGCTGACACTGCAAAAATGTCTTGGATGACCCTTACAAGGCTGATAGAAATTATTCACTCAGGCTCTATACCTTACAACATGCCCAAATCTTACACTTTAGGAATTAATCTGTTTTTGAGAACCAGAACTTCTGCTCATGTAAAAGAAGCCGAATAATTGAGATACCTAATCGTATTTTTCATTAAAAACTTCCAGCTTGCTCACTGGCACGTACCTTGGCTTTATGTCTGTTGGAAACAGCCCAGCTCTTCCTGAGAAGTTCTGGATACCAGCTGTTGAGCTTTGCGAATGTACATTAATAGCAGCATCTTTTCAAAAGAAGGAAGACTAAAAAGTGGTGCCCGCTTTTTTTCCATTTGTAGAGCATATTGTGAAGCCACCTGTTGCAGGCTGCCAGGCTCTCTGAAAAATTAAGATACATACATTATTCTATAATAAGGCCTTGAAATGGCAAGAGTCTACATCTGCTGGAAAGATAAAATAGCGATTCCGTATTTTGCTTGTTAGGGAGTTATTTGTCACAGGGCAGTTTTGCTTGGTTTTCTGTAGTTATCTGCTTCCAAACTTCCATATATTGACAGAGTTAATGTATAGAAGGCATTTCATTGCCTGAACGAAGACGATTGTTAAAACTGGTTTTGAATGAAGTAGTTTGTATGTTAATAATTCTAACGTGCTCAGCAATATTTTGAGAGATTTTGTCTGTAGTTGTCACCAACCTAATGCTGGCACTGGCTTGTTGAAATAAGTTTCTTTGCCTTTTGAAGATGACAGCAATTGTGCAAGATTGTTCAAAATCTTAAATAAATAACCACCAAAAGGGAAAAAATATGCAGGGAGATGTATCTCCCTGTGGAAATAATAAATCTGTTAGTTTCTCAATGTTATTACAGAATACACATGATAAAAAAGTTAACGAATTTCTTAACTCACCCTGAGAGGTAGTCCTCCAAAGTAGAACAAAATATCTTTCAAAATACATGCAGCAAAATCAGAGGGAAGATGTCATCATCTATTAATATGAGTAAGAAATATTTAAAGATTATGTGTTATTCTATGGTGCCGGTAAATTGCTATTATAAAAGGAAGTCTACGTGTTTTAGAAAAGGAACTTGTATTCAAGATGTATGACTGACCCAAATAATAAGATGCCAAGGGAAAGATAGCATCAGAGGCCTTTAATACTGTGACTTCTATAACTGACTTGAACAGCAGTAGGAAGTGTTCTCAGGAGTTATATTCCGAATAGAAAATTGATGTTATTTGAAATGCTTTCCTGAGATGCTAAACGAATCATGTCTTTCATAATAAGTTGAAGGGATAGTGATGTTAGAGACTGTTGTGTTGTGGTACATTTTAATAAACTATGAAATTAGATAGAATGAGATTAAATTTACTATTGAATCAAGAGGAATATTTAGGCTGTTTGTCTAGTATTTGTTTCTCGTATTAGCAAATAGAATTTAAATTTGTGTTATCTAAGTATACAATATAATTGCATTGAAACATTTATTTATCCAAATTATGTAGCTTTACTTTTAGGCTTTTTCTGAACCATCTAATTTTCAGCCTTTTCTGTGATGAGACATTGATTAATACTTGGCTTACAAAGAAAGTGAGAGAATGTGTTTGTAATTATTGTTGCTTGAATTTCACTGCTTAAAGAACATTAAAACATTTTTATTGTTCTTAGATTTTTAAACGCCTTTGGGCAAACATAAGCCATTGTAAAGAGTTTGTCATGGAAATAAAATGTTTTATCCTCAAATTGATGATTGATATCCATGTTAGTTAACCCCAGAAGTCATTTTTGATTATTTTTATTTCCCTCTGCCCCAGGAATACCTAGTACAAGTGCAGAAGATGCTGCAGTAGCTAAGAATCTGGGCATTTCTTTCACTGAAGTCACTGAAACATTGCCAAATGGTTTGGAGAAAGTCATTAATTCTGGGGAGGTGGGTATACAAGTATGGAGTTCTTTCCAACTTACAATAGCAGTGCAAACTAAATCTGTTTTCTCAAGAGTGTCAAATAATTTGTATGTTTAAAGGCTTTTTTTTTTTTTTTTTTTAAGAATCAAGCCAGGCTTATGCTACCAAATTTCTAGGAGTAATTTAATGATGAAATATGTTGGCTTTTCTGTAGCAATAATAATTCTTTTTTTTTCTTTTGTGCAGGAGAACAAGCTATAGCATTGGTCTGAGTTTTGTAATGGAAACTGAATAATTGATCCTATGTTAAAAGTTGATTCTTATTTTTAAGCTAAATATTAATATGTTAGTCCTTTTTCCACATATTCATTGAAATCTGGTGTAAGCCTTTCTGGTAACATATCTACCTGAAGTGACATAGAAATGTTATATTTAAATATAAAATATATATGGTGTTATAGCTCTTGGAAAAAAATGCATTTGATAGCAGACACAAAGCTCATATTCTATTACGTGACAGGTAGGGTCTAAGTGGTTAAGATGTATCTGAAAGCAAGAATAGAAAAACCCCAGATGAATGCAGGAGAAAGCAAGCTGTTTCACCATCCACTTTTCCTCAGTCTCTGCCTTGTGTTGGTGATATTCTGGAAGTTTCAGCATACAGCAGTTGATTAAAATATCAGCAGTAAATGCAAATGTCAGCCAAGAAAGGCTGAAGGGGTCTACAGGGCTCTTTCTCAGCCTTGTTCTACCAGGCCGTCAAGAACATTACCCTTTGATTAAGGGGGTTTAAATGAATCAAGTAACTGGCATGTGAATAGTCTCTTGGATAGAAGGATGTTAAGTGGCAGGAGGGGGAAAATTAATATGAGGCTCAAACTTTGACTCTCAGAAATTACATTTGTCACTTTTTTTGTCTGTTCTTACATTTTCACTGACAGCAAATACATGTTTTTCTTTCTTCTTCTGCCTGTCTCTTTTTTTAATCAGATCACGGGCATGACTCGGCAGGAGGCTTTAAAAGCTATTACCCAGCAGGCCAAAAATAAAGGAATAGGTGGAGACCTAACAAGCGACAAGTTAAGAGACTGGTTAATATCTCGACAGCGGTACTGGGGAACCCCTATTCCTATCATTCACTGCCAGACATGCGGCACTGTCCCCGTACCTTATGAAGAGCTACCTGTGGTGTTGCCCAATGTAACTGCCTTCACGGGAAAGGGAGCCTCACCTTTAGAAACTGTTCCAGAATGGGTGAACTGTTCCTGTCCAAGGTAAGCCAGTGCTGCCTTTATTGCAGACTGGGAGAGACTGCTTTTCACCTGCCTGGTTCTTGTGCTCTTTTTGTAAGTGTTGGTATCGGACCACTCTGAGCCAGGATACTACTCCAGAATGATGTTTAATCTGACCCAGCCTAGGGTATTTTTCTTTGTAAAACTCCCTTTTTGCAACATGGGCACCCACTGCTATTTCTTTATAAACAAACTGAAGCAAAGCTCGCTTCTTTTAAGAGGGGAAAAGAAAAACGGAAGAAAGAATTATTTTCTCCCTGTTCTCCATTGCTTAACAGTATTTCTCACTTCATTTACTACAAGAATTTTCATTATCTTTCGCCAGCAGAGTTCACATAAAGCTTATAATGATTACTGAATTATTTCCTTTTGCTAAGGTAACTAACATTGCGTTCATTTTCTTAGCATTAGTCCAACACTAAAGTGTTTCCTCAGCTATATAGTTCTTTATCATGGAGAATCACATTCACTGTATTTTAGAGATGACAACATGTAATTCAGATTGAAGGAGATAGTAAGTATATGCATCTTGTCAGTGTTGTAATTTTTATTGTTTGTAGTCCAGCTGTTTAAGAAATAATACAGCCTAAATTAAGTCGTGAGAGATATGTCATGAAAATCAGTCCTCTAATCTTGGGGGCTGCTTAGATATTCTGTACACTAAAGTTTGCGTGCAGGTTCTGCAGAAGAACATGAGTAGAACATGAGGTAGAACATGAGTTATCCCAGAGAAATTTTTCATCAGCAGTACAATGCAATGCAATGCTGCTGCTAACAGACTGACCTAATGGGAAGTAGGGCAGGGGAGTCAGACATAGAAAAGATGTTCGGGCTCTCATTGCTAATGCAGCAGTTTCATAACATCTCACTTTATTTTAACATTTGCAGGGTAGAATATCAGCATGGTTTTCATTTCTGATGAGGTAGCTTACGCACAGCAGTTCTGTGGTTCTCTGATGACATGCGTTTTGATCTTTGTTGATAACATCTATTTTATGTAAAACACACGTTTACTTCCATGTTTCTGCATAGAAAATATCTTCTCAGATATGCCTATTTAAATTACATATAGTAGTGTATTTTGAAGTGTGACTCTTGCAGGGAAGCCTTACTAAACAAGATCCATTGGTTTCGTGAAATGCCCAGAAATGCCTTGGTCTATAATTCCTGATTTCAACTGAAAAAATTTCCTGATGTGACTAAAAGTCACTGTCTGTGCTCCTGACTTCCTCTTGACCTTAATTCAAAAATGATTTTGTTCTTTACCAAACAACAATGTATTTTTTTATGTCATTATTGTTTCTGGATAGTTACTGTGTCTGCCCTACTTAGAAGTTATTCAAGGGCATTTGTTTAGTCAGAAATAAAGGTGTACAGGATTGTTTCTTAGCCTAAAATGTGGTAGTTTGCTGAAATTAACATTTTTTTTTAAATTTTCACCTTTTTTTTGGTTTCTTTATTCTCACCTATTTGACAGCTATCTTCACTATTGCTCATCCATATGTCTGTTACGGTTTCAAATCCTTTGAGCTATTGCCTTTGTCTTCCTTGGTTTCCCTTGCTCTGAGAAGTTACATGATCCCTTTCTTTAGTCCTTCTCTCCAGTAACAGTTTTTCATTAGTTGCAAGTAATATCTAGAATTAATAAGGAAAGCAAGATGGAAAGATAGAAAAGTCTGTGAATATTTGAGTGACAACAATGTAAGCGATCATAAATGGGAGGAGATGCTCAAGTTATTCATCGTTATACAAGTCCAGGTAATTGTGTTAGTTGTCTGAAGATCATCTAATGAGATTACAGTATTGTGCCTGTTGTATAAATTTTGAAAGATGCCCATACCGTCTGGGTCTTAGTGAGCCATGTCCGTTTAGAGTACAGGCAACATCAGAGGCATGAAGCAGATATAATTATGGTTCAATGAATGTAAAGTGTTCTTGCTTTTGACTGAAAAGCCGTTCTGTTTCAAAATAATACAGTATTATTTTACATTGGCCAAGTCTCTGATTATATGTACAATTTAATAAAATGGTTATTCTGTATTAAAAAAAAAAGAAGTAAAATTTCTTCACTACATTATTCCTATTGAAAGAAAAACTTGCTGGTAGAGAAGGACTTGGGACAGAGATGGAGCAAAGAGAAATGTTAAGTGGTGATACTCCCTGAAACTTGCCTCAGCAAGCCAAGCTGAAGTATCAGGCAGATAGGCAGATATATGTTGCAGCTCAGTCACCAAGCTTGATCACAGATTAAATATGCAGCTAGAACATATTAAATAGTCAGTACACATTTATTATGTATATTTATTACACATATACATACTTTTACATTTATGTACTTTTATAAATTACATACATTTGTTACATGTAGCCAGTGGTATTTACGTGCAAGTATGTCACAGGTAGCATATCCCATTATTTTAGCAGTAAGAATCTTAAAGAGGGTTCATTTACAACTAATGAAAGTTTATTAAATGTGATCATTGGCCTCTACAAACAAATAATTTATATTTAGGCAGAAGCTAGCAGAAAGTAACCTGAGCTTCTAAAATTTATTTTAAAAGTGTTTCTGAGGGCTGCCAATATAACTCCAAGCAAAAACTGATTTGCTGTAATCACAAATTAAAATTGTGCTACAAGGTCTAGAAGATTTGCTACATCTCAGTGAAAGCTGAAATTAAACGAAGTTTGTTTTTTCTAGAGATGATAAATGGAATCTGCAAAGACCTTTTTGTACTGACAATCAGAGAGGCAACCACCCGCCCCTTCTGCTGAACGTTTATAAGATGATTTGTCTGCTGGTACCTAACGAGTGCGATATATATTCAGTTCCTATTAACTTTATTACAAAGTACACTTGTCTGTGCTTTAAGATTTTCTTTGAGTTTTTTATTTCTTTTAAAATGGCAATTCTAAAAAATTCCAGGCACATACAATTGAGAGGGGTGCCTGTTGCGGTGCTGTCTTCTGCTATTGCTTGGCATTATAGCTGTTCAGGCTTCTTTTTGGTTTGTATTTACTTTGGTTTGGGAAGGAGAGTGAGCCCTGTTACTGGTGTTGGACTTTTTCTGGACATGTCACTCTTCAGACTGTACAGACCCATTCCATTTTCAATCTAAATGTCTTTGTGACCACTCTGTACACAGCTGTTGTTTTTTTCCAAGCTTGTCACTTCTCTAAAAATAGTTCTTGTCTTTCTCTCTTGCTCAGGTGTCAGGCAGCAGCGCGGCGCGAAGTTGATACCATGGATACGTTTGTTGATTCCTCTTGGTACTACCTGAGGTACACTGACCCTCGCAACACGGACAGGTGAGGGCTGCAGGTTCAGGGCCAATGAGTGGGCAAGCCTGCTTCACGGAATAGAAGGGAAGGAATTGGCCACTCTGGTGCTTATAGCTTCTGTCTGCCTTTGTAGAAGGTGACGTTAACCCCCGCGCTACCCTGATTTTGTGCCCATGCTGTGGCCTGAGCACAGCACAGCGTGAACTAGGAATTGCTCTAAAAATGTGACATTTGGTTGCTCCCATGCCGGGAGATCTACAAGAGCAAGATGTGTAGACACAACTGTGTAAGCCCAGGAGTCACAGGGCAAGGGGCTGAAGTTTGCATGAAAGGGCATTATGGGGCAGGGCACAGAGGAAATCTTCAGCTGAGGAGCCGAAGATAGTCCTTGGTGGAGGATGCCATTGAGAATGACAGCCTACCATGACTCTAACTGAGACTGTGGGGAGTTGCATGGAGCATACCCTCCCTGGTGATACACTGAATATTTCAGCGTGTGGACGGGCAGTGCTTTTCCACCAGTAAGAACAGGAATAGTCCGGTTTAAAATCCAACTGCCAAGCACAGCACCCTTATTTCTCTCCTTTTGAATTCTGGTAACTCTTGCTACTTCCCCGTGTGCAGTCCTAAAGTGAAGAGGCATCGCAGCAAGGTCCTGCTGTGTTGGCACTTTGACTATATGCATAATTAATGAAAGGAGATTTTTCACATGCTGTTGTGTTAGTGACTGCAGCATGGAGAGTGTGGAAAGATAGAGGTAGTTATTTAGCTGTTTTTCTGCTTCATAGTCTGTCTGTAGTAGTGCTGTTAATAGCACCGCTTTTTCCAAAGAGGAATTAGTGGAACAGCCCTACTATGTAGTCTGAGGAAGACAGAGTTGCCTTTTTTACATATTGATACGACATGTCAGCCTGTTTGGGGATTTATTTATTTATTTATGTATTTGCTGTCCAGAGTGGTTTCTGGATACATACTACATACCAAGTGATTTAATATAGCTGGACCAATTTTTATTTTTTTTATATTGGCAGTACCAGTTTAGTTAAACTAAAGAAATACTTCCTGTGAACACTTTCATTTCACATTAATTTTAATTATTTTCTAGTGCTGCTGTGAATTTATTATTAATATTATTAATATTTGCAGACTGCTTCCTCTCCAGTGACAGTTTAGTACATAAAAATAACATTTTTATGGACTTCTGCACTAGATGGCTACCTCCATTTGACCTATTTGTTGGTTGTTTTGGGGTTTTTTTTAGCTAAGCTGCGTATAGGTAAACGCTTTATTTCCATAAGTCATATTTTACAGGTCTAGAATTTGGGAGAATTATTCTGTTGATTTTGGAACCCTGTCAACAAGTTAGTTTCTATTTGTTCCACTAAAGACATGAATCCCTTATCCACAATTTGCTTCTGAGCTCATCTGTGAAGAAACAGTGTTGCTATTACAAAAATTACAGATGGAATAATCCAATGAGCTGACAAAACAAGTAGATTTGTTAGAACAGGGCCTTAAAGCATATATTAAAGAACAACATATATACAAATGATATTTTGAAGGCAGGAGCCCATTACAGGACATAACAATATTTGATGAAGCAATAAGCAATGCTAGGAAACTATGCAGGTGACCTCCGATGACATAGTAAATATGTTTGAAATGACAAATTTACTGTAAATTCATAGAGCATTTTACAGTTGGAGTACAATGACCCATCTGACTCTTCAGACTGTTTTGCAATCTTAAACTGCTTCATTGCCCCCTAATGGCAACAATGCAAATCTCCAATTAAAAAAAAAAAAATCAGTTTTTGAGTGGGCATATCTTTTGTCTTTCACTGTAATGTATTTGTATGTAAAACTTGATAAATACTAAAAAATGTAAAGGATGGCCACATGGTATTTATGAAAAAATCATTTGTAGAGAAAGCAAATATTTTCATCACTTTCTCAGGTAGCGTATGTGAAATCTTAGTTGCTTCTCTAAAATACATGAAAATAATATTTTTGTGGATCTGCTTTTCAGAGGCAATTAAAATTTTCTCTATAATTTAATAAGCATATCACTTAAAAATTAAATAGATTGATAGCAAAATAAAAGGTTTATTACATATGTATAACTCTCAGTAAATACTGGTGTTGAGTATGATTAGCTACTTTAGTAGAGCTGATCTTTCTTTTCCAAATTGTATTTTTTTCTATAATTGTGTTTTTTCAGGCCCTTTAATAGTGACTTAGCAGATTACTGGATGCCTGTGGATTTGTATGTCGGAGGAAAGGAGCATGCAGTTATGCACTTATTTTATGCAAGGTTTTTCAGCCATTTTTGCCATGACCTAAAGATGACAAAACACAAGTAAGCCTTACATATTTCTATTAAAATCTTTCATGTGTCATTTGAATAGCAAGAATGTTAGTGGACATTGTTATGATGCAGAACATTACGTTGAATAAGCCTAAATTTTCCTGCTTGTCAATGTTGGCGAACTACGTGGTTTCTTACAGTCAGTTGCATTTTTTATATGCATACATACATAGCACTTTTATTACATGTGAGTATTAACTGGCCCAGAGCAAGTGATAAAATGCTGCTGTAGATTTTCAGCCTGCAGAAGCTTGCATAAACTAGTAACTTCAGGCATTCTGAGTAGTTCTATTATTTCAAATTAGGTAACTTCATGTGTAGTAATACCATCAATTTCAGTGGAACCATGCATATGTAGAAAATCAAGCACTTCTGTAATTCACTGCCATATTGGAGCTGAACAGCGTAAAACAGTTCTTGATAAGCAAAAGCAGTATATGCATCTGCTGACAATTTATTTCTTATTTAATGACTTTTATGTAATTACTTTTAACTCTGATGCTGCTGTAGCCTATTCATTATCCTCTGTTTTGGTTAGAGGTAAAGTTTGAGGCAGGAAGGTGAGTCATCTGATGTTCTGTTTCTTGTCCTCTCAAGTTCAAGCTTGATGCCCCCATTTCCACTGAAATTCTGCCCCTTTTTTACTCCTGCCTCAATAGGGAGGATCCTGGTGTCAGAATAGTGAAACACTGCCCCATGGTCTGTCCAGTTCTCCCATCAGCAGAGATGTTTGAATAGATTGAGTCAAAATGAGTGATCCCATGAGAACAAGTGCTCAGTAATTTCTCAGCTGGCAACTCATATGAATTCATTCTTTGCCAGTATCCACTCTAAAAACTTGATGTAAAAGAGGACCCTACATATACATGGCAGTGAACTCTCTTGAATGCAGCAGTTTTGCTACAAAGCTACAACTTAAGTAGCTGTGCACCAGAAAAAGATGGACTAGTTAGTGGAGCCAGCAGAATATTTCCCTGATTTATTTCATAATCATTTGATGAAAACAGGCAGTGCATTTTCATCACTCATTCTTGCCTGCAAAATAGTTTGCAGTGAAAGCTGTATTTGAGATTTTGGGTGTGGATGATTTGTATACCTGTTCTTCACCCTGTTGTTTCCAGCTTACACAGCTGCAGCAGGAAGGCTGTTCCTCCTCTGAGGTAGTGGGCCTTTCAAAGCAAATCCTTTCTGTCATAGACACTATTCTCTTAAGCAGAGCTTTTCCTTCCAAGCAATTTCAGGCTTATCAGTTCTACAAAAGACTTTATGATCCTAATCTAACAGCCATCTGTGTGCTGTAACACACAGCAGCAAAATGTTCTTTTGTTAGTCAATTCTTCCACCTCCCAAAACAACTTTAACTATGGTGGCTGAAGTATTGTCAATGTAAACTGGCAACACAAGGAAGGGGAGGTTTGCTTGCACAGTAAGCAGTCCACTCTGGTGTGCAAGAAAATGAGGAGGCATGGAAAGAGGACAGCTTGGCTGAAAAAGGACCTTGTGAATGAACTCAAGCACCAGAAGCAGTGCATGGAAAGTGGAAGTGAGGATGGGCTACCCCTGGAAGAATGTGGAAGCATTAGCTCAGTAGGCAGAATTGAAATTGGTGAAGAATGTGAAGGCAGTGAGAAGGGCTTCTGCAGATACATTGACAAGAACATCAAGGAAAATGTTGGCCTGAAACAAAATGAGACGAAGAACCTAGTAACAAAAATCAATTTTGCCTTGGCCTTTGCTGTCAAAGTCTGTGCTTAGTAGGAGAGTTTGGAGAGAAGTACTACCCAGTGAAGTGGTGCCTAATTCAACCCTACTCTAAACCAGACACATACAAATCCAGGGGACCAAATGGTGTGTATCCAAGGGTGCTGATGGAGCTGACCTTTACCATTGTAAGGTTGCTTTTTTTTTTTCTTTTTGAAAGGTCGTGGTGATCAGGAAATGTACCTGTTGACTGGAGAAAGGCAGATGCAAAACTCATCTTCAAGAACAGGCAAGAAGGATGATCCAAAGTACTTATCACATTCGTCCCCAACAATATTTTAAAGTAAATCATCCTGGAAGTAATTTTCAGGCACATGAAAGACAAGGTGACTGGGAGTGGCCATTGTGGATTTACCAATCCATGGGAAATTATGCCCAACTTAATCTGCCTTCCTTCTATGGTGAGACAATTCCCTCTGTGGATGAGGAGAAGAGCTGTGCATGTTTTTTACCATGACTTTAGCAAGGCTCTTAAGTTCTCACATGTTGTCCTTTTAGTCTGACTGGGGAGATACAAACTGAATAGGTGGACTACAGTATGGATGGAAAAACTGTCTGGACCATCAGGCTCAAAGGGTCAATGTTCAAAGTCTGACTGGCAGCTGTTTGCAAGTGGTGCTCCTCAGGGGTCACTGCTGAGGCCAATTGTATTTAACATCTTCATCAACAACCTAGGCAGTACAACAAAGTGCACCCTCAGCAAGTTCATTGACCACCATGTGCTGGGGGAAGCCATTGATATGCTGGATGGCAGGACTGCTATGCAGAGAACTTTGAATTGAAGGAGCAAGTCTGAAGTGCTGACAGGAATCTCAGGTACATGGAGCAGATTACCCACAGAAACAGCTGGGTCTGTGCTAACTGTGTGATGAGGATTACAACAAAGAAGGGCTTTAGGGGTCCTGATGACCACCAAGTTAGACATGAGTCAGCCGTAGGCATAAGAGTATACTGTGCTGCATTAGCAAAAGCATGTCCAGCTTAGCTTATCTCCACTGATCACTCATGAAGGCACATCTGGAATATTGGGTCCAATTTTGAGGCCTGCCATATATGAGGGACGTTATTAAACTGAAGAGGATCTAGTGGAGGGGCACTAAGATAGTCAGGGGCTGTGGAGCGGCTAAGGGAGTTGTGCGTGTTCACCATGGAGAAGAGAAGGCTAAGGAGGGAATGTAATTGCAGTCTACTGCTACCTAAAGGAGGATTATAGAGAAGACAGAACCAGACTCTTCTCAGAGATGTACAAAGAAAGGAAGAATAGCAGTCACAGATTGCAGCAAGGTCCAACTGGACAGAAGACGAATAGTTTTCACAGTGAAGATGATAGAACAGTTTGACCAGAGAGGTTTTGGGATCTCCATCATTGGATATTTTCAAAACTCAGCTGGACAAGGCCCTGAGCAACCTGAAGTTAGGTCTGCTGTGGAAAAGGGGTTGGACCAAATGACCTCCAAAGGTCCCTTCCAACCTACATTATTTTAAGAATCCATGATTCTGTACCTGTATGAATTTGGAATGTGTTTTGTTCATTCTCCACTGTGACAGAGCAGTAGCACCAAAGCACTGTGTCTAGAATGGCCTAAATATAGTAAATTGCAGAAAAAAACCCTCTTAACTTCAATGAAAAAAATGCTCAAGAAGCACTGACTGTCTAGTGACAATAGCAGAGAAAATCAAAATTGCTTTCTGTAGAAGTAGTTTGCAAGACTGTGGAGAATTCCTTGGAGGCCATATACAATCTCAAGAACTGTTGCACATGTGAAGATATGTTACAGCATTGCCCCTAGGATCTGTTGTTTGTACTGCTTATACGTGTGTTCAGACTGTACAAGATGACTGTGACAAATTCATCATCAAATGCAAAAGTGTTTGCTTACTTTAGCTCTATGCACTTAAAGCATTACATTCTTTTAAGCCATGAAGTCAAATGAGGATTTCATTTTGATATGGAAATTTCAAGTCCTTTATAAATATTACCACATGTCTTAAATATGTTTTAGCATTGGTCAGAAGCCACTTTTGATCAGTCTTCTCTTAGGACTGCTGAAGGGCTGGCCTAAGAGATCTGAAAAGGGTGATTAGAAAAAACAAGCTTATTGTTACGAAACTTAAAGTCATGGTGCTGAAGCCCACAGCTCTGAGGGAAAACATTTTAAGGTTAAAAAACACTGCCCTCTTGTGCATTTTCAGTCTTTCTCTATTAGCTCGGGTATTGTTTACTGATTAAATTAGTAAAATTCTGCCATGTCTCAGTTAATGAGAGCTGCCACCGTTTAAAGTGTTATCTAGTATCCTGATAATTTTTTGATGATTCCCCTATTAATCTGTAGTAATTTTTCATTTTTATAGATTTTCTTCATGGAAATGTTCATCGTTTGGCTCCTATCCTCTGACTTTCAAATACACTGAAATATTTTCTGATAATCTTTAATTCTGTACTAATGGCTATTTATATAGTAACGAGTTTGAAAACAAAAGTTTAAAATTTCATAGTTTAGATTTTCAAAGCGATCTTCAAATATGATGTACATTATTACAATAGAAACATTATAGGCTGTTTACAGCTGTCATGCATGCTTTCATGGAAAATGTGATGTTTATAGGCATCTAAAATTGTAAAGGTGTCAATATAGTTTAAATAACCCCTGAAGATGGAGCATGATCTTTTATTTTTTTAATGCATTGAACTGGAGATGGTGGGAAGTGCTGCTCATTTATTTCCTCAGTAATGACAATGCAGAATAAGTAGCACCCTCTGGGTATTGGTACATGTGACAACAGATTAAGCTCAAATTGATGTCATTTTGTTCTAGCAATCTGGTCTGTAAAGTGCATTGGTTCTGGAATTAATTCAGAAGCCAGTTAGCCCTCCCAGCTGTGACCACTGCTGGGAGAGGGGCCAGGTAGGCAGCTGGGGCCAGCAACCTCCTCATCCCTTCCAGCTTAATCCACCAAAAGAGTCACACCTGCTCAACTGTATTATTGCGAGTACAAGTTACACAGAATTTGGCTCTTCCCTAGACTTTAATATAATCAGTTCTGTCTGGTGAATAATTGTAAATGGAATTTAGCACAGTCTCTCTGAAGGATTACAAAGCAATAAAAAAGTTCATTGTTGCCATTAAGTCAGCAGATTTGACTGTGATAGACAGCAAATCTGTTGAGTAAGAAGGCACTATTTTTATATAGCTGCATTACAGAATAAAATAATATATGTGTGTGACAGAAATAGCTTATTCTGTAAAGGAAGGATGTTAGAGCTTCTCTACGTTCATTAGGGACTTTATCACTAGTGTTGATTTTAAGTAAAAGCACTCAGCTATTGACTGTGTAAAATCTGAATCTTCAATATTGTTTGATCTTTTTTTCCTGCCTAAAATGATCAGCTCCCACATCCCCTAACCACTTCTGGCCTTCTACAGATTGCCAGATTGTTATAGATAGCTGTAACTGTAGGTTTCACAAGCACCTGAATTCAGCTGACAGTGACTGACCAAGGTCTTGTCTTGACTCTAGGGCACAGCATTGGGCTCTCTCAGCCTTTCTAGAAGTGGTGGGATGCAAATACGTGCAGTGAGCGTCCTTGCTAGAGCTATCTGTTCTTCTGAGTCCACTGTTTATCACTGTTGAAGGCTCCACCGAGTCCTTCCAGCCAGGTCGTTTGTAACTGGATTGAAAGTCTCACTAGTCACCTTGCACAGAGCAGAGCAAGGAGCCTGAGGACATGGCCCTGAGCAGGAGTTCCTGATCTGTCAGTCATGCTTGCGCCTCCATCTGTTGCGTGCTCCTGTATAGAGAGATTGGTCTATCATAGAAGTTAACCTGTATATGAACATTACTGAAGGGAAAAAGACGGATTACACACTTCACGGCTAGCACAGCTGATCCTTCTTGGAGGTGTCAGGCAGACTTCACAGATGGGGTCCCATCTGACATACAACACAATCAAAAGCTGCACACAACTAAAGCCTCAGTGCCCATGCTTCAGCGTTGGCGCAAACGCACTTAGGGACAAGTGAAGGTATATCCTGTTCGAGCAACCTTACAACTTGAAATATGATCAAGCATTCAAAAATACTCAAGCCACCTCTTTGTTTACTGTACCAGAAATGTCTGTCTGTCCGAACATACCTAAGTTTCAGTTGTTCCCAGTGGTATGGCTCAGGAGGTATTTATGATGCTAGGCCATGAGGGGGTGATGCAGAGTTTAGATCAGAATTGCATCACACCCGATGTGCTGCAGCATCTTGGCAGTCCCCTTCCGCAGCCAAGAAACACATGGCAAGGGGAAGGTTTTACGCGTGTGGATTTATTAATGTAAATGAAAGTGTAACTTTCCATGCGACCATGAGATGGAGCCACCACAACACTGGCAAAATCACTGCACATGGGAGAAATTCAGTACAGGGCTTAATTTGTTTGAGCCCTGTGTTTATTAGACAGGCTCTGGTTTTCTCATTTTGGGCATGTCTCCATTCTCCTGCAGTCTCCCACTAGGAAGATGTGGGGATTTTTTCCCCATACTTGGTAATGTATTTTGTATTGCATTTTTGTAACTTCTGTCAGCATAAACAAAAATAGGAAATGCCCGTTCCTGCATTCAGCTTTTAATAACTTGGCGTATGATCTGAACTCGCTCTTTGTCATTAAAAATAAGTGTTCCTTGAAAAATCACTTCCAGTGGAGGACCCTATATGATTAGGATGTTCTGGCTACCTTATTACCTTTATTTTAGATAGCAGCAAGTGTAGCTGTTTCAGTAACTGTTTGAGATCTTAAACAGTCTGAAGTAGTGAATGATAGGGGGGGGAAATTCTTTTTTTTTTCATTGGTGTAATGTCTTCAGTTTGTAGAAGAAACTTATCCTGAACAGTTATCTCTTGAAGCATTGTTTCACCATTTGTTGATAATAGGATTACAAGGGTTTTGTTTCTGATTTTCATCTTCTAGTTTACTTGGATAATTTGAGATAATTTTTGAGATTTTAGATAATTCTTGCCTCCTATTTTTAAAATACTTTTCCTTGATTGTACTGTCTAAATTTGACCTCAGTTCTCATCTCCTTAAGTTCCTTTAATTTGTTTCTAAACAGCAGGCAACCTGTGAAATACTGTCTAGAAAATATTTATAGAGATGCTTGAATTGCTACTCTTAATTAACATTGTTGATAAAGCCAGGTGGCATGGTAGGGACTAATGCTGCTTGGTGTTGGAACAATACACCACTATGTGCCAGTATTTACACAATATTTCGAAGTATACAAAGCATGCAAGGAAAGAAACTCATGTTCAAACATTAATATGTTGAAGATAAAGTATGAAGCCTGTCACTTTCTCTCTCCCAGTTTAAGGCTTTTCTTTCAAATATCTCCTTACTTCAGAGTAATCAAAAGTGTTTAAAGACTAGTATGTGGAAGAGGTCTGTTTTAATACAGTTAACACATGCATTTTCTTTATATAATTTAATAATATTTTAACTATATTATTAAATAAATTACTGTGGTTTAAATCACAAAATAAATTGTCATATAATTTATATTTCCTAATAATGTAAAGTACTTAACTCTTTAAAAGTGAGTATTGTTTTGGAATATGATTTTTTTGTACATGTGAGGTAAAATGTGGAAATCTGTTTTTACTATTCTTTATATATATATAAAAATATATATATTATACTTATTTAGATGGATTTATTCTAGCTTTTTGAAAACATGTAAATAGAAGTAACGCATCCTTTTTACATAAGTTGTTTTGGTAAATATGTGGGGCTTGGTGAGGTGGAAGTGTGGAGGATTCAGATTGCTTGGTGTTGAGCACACATGTGAGCATTAGGAGATGCAAGTCAGTACTAGCCAGCGTTGATTAGCACGTCCTGTAAAATGATGGTCACCAATGCCTTTGTGTTGGAGGATACATGAGAAGACTCATCAGACTGTGTATGCCTTCCGGGTCTGGCTCCATACCTCCTCCCTGGCCCCAGCTGTTCTTGGGGTTGCTGTTAGAACTGCCTTTCCTGGCCCATTGAGTGGGGACCAACACCTCTAGAGATTAATTTTGTTGTCGTTTTTTTCAGTGAAAACAGCGACAGGCGTGTGACTCGATGAATCAGAAATGCAAGATCATTAAAGGAGGTGGCTACAATAATGTATCTGTCAACCAAAGCAGTGTTTACTTAGAATTTGTTTCTTGCTGAGTGCACTATTGCCTTTAGCTTTGATGCTTTTAAGGCTCTTTTTAACTCTGTCATACACAGATGAGTTTACTCTTCCTGATGTAAATTTTGGTAGAAAAGTAAAGTTTTCGTGTTCAAGATGCTAAAAAATTGATCCACTGACATATGGACTTTCCAGCATTGGAAAAAAAATTGGCATTTTCGAGTGTACTTTTTTCTTACAGCTAGGTCTTCATGGCTAGTTCTGCCAAGGGACAAGGCATGCAAGTGCTTATGTTAGAGAAACTATCTTCTCCATTTATAGAAGGAAACATGCAGCAAGATTTTGATTTGTTCAAAATACTGTGCTCCTGAGAGAGAAGCTAGAACTAAATGTTTGTAAGACAGTGAGGCCAGGTACTTGAACACATTTACAAATGGGAATTTAGTGTAAAGTTAGTGAAATTGCACTGTTGGCAAAGAAACTTTTGTGTATTATCCATATGCTAATTTGAAAAGTGACGTTAGAATAACTCAGTACTAAATCAGGATGCCAGAATGTGTGCAGAATACAAATAAATGCTTATACTTGCCAGCCAGCCACCATGAATAAATGCACAAAGTGCTCTTTCTAAGGTGATGACCATTTTTGTATAGTCAACTTGAAATTCTTGTTTCATTAAATAATTGTGCCTGATTGGCTTAACACCTGAGGCTTATCATAAAGTATGCTTTTAACAGCTCTTTTCAACAGGCAAGTTTCTTTTTCTTTCCATCCTTAGGGAGCCTTTCCATAAGCTCTTGGTTCAAGGTCTTATCAAGAATCAGACATTCAGGCTAACAACAACAGGCCAGTGTTTGAAGAGGGAGGAGGTTGATCTTGCTGGTAAGAGAGACTGCATGGGAAAATCAGCATAGGTACATCCAGAAAGTCAAGGACTATTTTGGTGTACAAGTCTCAGTGCTGGGAGAATTTGGAAGAGAAAATGAATCCATGTAAAATTTACACTGGAGAGCAACTTCTGTGAGTTTTGGATTCATATGCACTGCTAAGTGCACAGAGACTCTACTAATCCAGCAGCTTTTAATTGCATCCAAACATAGAAACAGTGCTATGGTATTATTTTAGCTCCAGTATAGTCCAGAAGATCAGAAGTCAGTTTTGTTAAGACAATGCTCAGCAGCTTGCTGGTAGCCCCAGACAACCTACAAAACCATCATGGCAAAGCTTACGCAGATGTTAGTGTATTCAGTAGATATTAGGAATGTAAAACCTGCATAGGGAGAAGTGCTGTTTCTCAAGTTCTGTCCAGTGCCTTCACTGCATAAGCTGAAGCAGCAGGTTCTGGCTTGGGCACCTGTAAGAACAGGAGTGGTTTGGTCATGTTTGCCTCCATTAAGCACTCCTCTCACACAACCTTCTTTTCACTGTTTTTCTCCTGCATACAAACCCCGTAAGTCAGTTAAAACCCAAACAAACCAGCCCCCTTATGTTTACCACTGCCTGCTATCCTATTTTCTTCCAGAAAAACTCGAGCTTTTCTATAGCAGGTGGTTTTGCTCAGTTGTACCTTTATCAGTGTAAATGCCCCTTTCTGTCTCTAAATTCATGCAAACAAGAGGCATGTTCTTGTCAGGGTAACTTACTGCAATTGAAATCTATACATCTGGTGTCTGTAAAAGCTAAGTGCAGGTCAGAATTGTACCAAATCAGTACACCTGTCTAGGAGGTTTTAAATGTCATCGTTATAACAGCGCTTAAATCTCAGGGGCTATCAATGTAGCACACAGGATGAGTGCCAGGTACAGCTTCAAAACAGTACAAGATTTTCTGTCATGATGTAATGGAAGCACTGGGATATTACTTGTGTTAAAACATTAAAGTAGGAAAGACTTGGGAGGGAAGAGGATGTTCTTCCTCTTGAAGCTGTTTGGAAACCAAAAACCCCATTAGAAATAGTTGTTTCTTCTTATGCTTAGGGAACAAAATTAATTGCTGTTACAAATGAGCAAAATTTGTTTTAATATTTTGCCTGTGTCTTAATATTTAGGAACTGAACCAGTTCATCGACAAACTGGTGAGAAACTCCAAGTTTCTTGGGAAAAAATGAGCAAATCTAAGCACAATGGAATAGACCCTGAAGAGTTAGTGAAAGAGTATGGCATTGACACCCTACGTCTTTACATTCTGTTTGCTGCTCCTCCAGAACAAGATATTTTGTGGGATGCTAAAAGTAAGTTGAATTGTTTCTGTTGTTTGTTTTGTTGTGGTTTTTTGTTTGTTTGTTTGTTTTTGTCTAGTGTGTTAGCTCTATGGCCTAAAAGCATGTATGGAAAGCACTTCTTAAATGGTATTTTCTTCTGTGAACTTGGACGTCATTCTCTTATTTTTTTGTTAGCTACAATTGATTAACTGAAAAGGATTATTTTAAGATTTTTTTTTCATTATAAGCTGCTTTTTTAATCATATCAGATAACAGATAAAACTTTGAAATATTTGATAATTTCTATTTATTTACTCCATGTATGCAATGGCTTTTGTAAGCTGGACTATGAAATACTTCTCGGAAGAATCTCATTAGAAGATAATCAGAGTTCCTAGTAACTAGTATTTGTACACATATGACATTTTTATGAGCTTAGTTCTTGAATAAGTTAAGATTTACCCTCCTACGCACTTATTTACTGCCATTGTGCAATTTGTCATACTGACAGATCTTAATTTCTTTTATCTACTGTGGTTCATACATTTGAATGTGGTCTTATGCATACCTTTAAATCTAGCCCTCTTGTTGCATAAGGCTTTAGTAAAACACCCCATGCCTGGTTTAAAAAGGTGTACTACTACATTCTTTCTTGTGTTATCTTCTTGCTACTTAGTTCAGCCTGCACTAAGCGTTCATTTATATATTATAGCACTATTGTATGTATTGGAGGAGTGGGGTTTATGACACTTGTCTGTCAGCTTCCTGTCAGCACCTAATCACAACAGCAGAGCTAGGCATATTAAAAGGTCTGTTAAAAAAAACAACCACTAGGAATCAAGCTTTAACTCCTGCATCCCTAACAGTACACAGGTACATAATTCTCTCTGAAACAGCTAATTTAGTGATGCACAGTCTTTTTGCTGTATTTTTCCATCTTGAAAATGGAATAATTAAATTAGTGTGAGAATCATGGGTACAAAATCTTAGTCAAAAATCATACTAGAGTTTGGTGCTTAAACATTTGTTTTAAGAAAGCTAAGTACATGCAGGTATAATGCTAGCAAAAATGCATTTAGTCATTCATAACAACCTGTTTACCACTTGAGAAATACAAAGAAAGATTTTGGAGTTATGTAGCGTTAAAAGTGTATTGGAAAATGTGAACAAAAGGCAATGTTAGCAGCCTAAAGATAGTTCTAGAGGAAAAAGATGGAAAGTAGGTGAAAAGCCTCTCTTAAATCATTAAGTTTGGTCTGAATTTCTTAATGATAACAAAATAGTGAATGTTTAAATTGAAGAAATCAAGCAAGTGGTGGTGGGTTTGACCTTGGCTGGACGCCAGGTGCCCACAAAGCCGCTCTGTCACTGCCCCCTCTTCAACTGGATAGGGGGAGAAAAACACGATGGAAGGCTTGTGGGTGGAGATAAGGGCAGAGAGACATCACTCACCAATTACCATCACAGGAAAAACAGATTCAACACAGCGAAATTAATTTAATTTATTACCAATCAAAATCAGAGTAGGATAATGAGAAATAAAACCAAATCTTAAAACACCTCCCCCCCACCCCCATCTTCCCAGGCTGAATTTCACTCCAGATTTCTCTGCTTATTCCCCCCACAGTGGCGCAAGGGAATAGGGTTGGTGAGTTGATCACACGTTGTCTCTGCCTCTTCCTCTTCCTTCTCCAGCGTGGGGTCCCTCCCATGGGAGACAGTCCTCTGTGAACTTCTCCAANNACTGACCTTGGTGTCTGCAGAGCTGTTCCTCTCACATATTCTCACTCCCCTCTCTGGCTGCAAATTGCTCCTGGTGGGTTTTTTCCCCTCCCCTCTTAAGTTATCCCAGAGGCACTACCACTGTTGCTGATGGGCTCAACCTTGGCCAGCAGCAGGTCCATCTTGCAGTCAGCTGGCATTGGCTCTGTCAGGCATAGGGGAAGCTTCTGGCATCTTCTCACAGAAGCCACCCCTGTACATGCCTCCCCTCGCTACCAAAACCCAGCCATGCAAACCCAATACAGAAAATTGTCTTATTCAGAGAATATTAAATTCTGGTTCTTAGTTGCCGTGATCCTTCTCTTCACTGGATGTGTTTTGATAGCCATTTGAGGGCTAGATTCCTTGTCTTTTCTGTGGTGGACATGAAGGCAGGGCTTCCTGTCATTCTCTCCCCCTCTCCCCTGGTGTGGGCAAGCAATCTTCCAGACTAGGCAGGACCAAATGTGGTCAAACTTATCCATCAGCTTATTACACCATTACTACAGTCTGGATACTGCCAAGCGTACCATGTCTAGATGATCTACATGCTTCTGGTATGAACAGGAGATGGAAAGTTTGGTGAGGGCATCATATTTCCAGTCCCAGCTGTGAGAGTTTCTGAGGATCATGCAGACATAGTCAATCAGGTTGTATTTTACTGTTCCCAGATGTGCAGGAAGTCTTTCATCTAGTGTAATCAGACAGATAATCCACCTGTATTACAGTCACTCACATCTCTTTTACTTCTCCCAGTTTAGTAGCAGCACTTGGGGTCTTTTCAAGTGCAGTTGCTGGAGCAGAATTGGAAGCTCTTGCCAGTTGGGACATCTTAGGAAATGCTGATACTGTGCAGCGCAGAGTGATGTAGTGCTGTGCAGTCTAGTAGAAGCACGACACGTCTGGAAGAAATTGGTAAAGCTGTATCAGTGCTGCACCTCAAGCCATACCTTCACTAGTGGCTCTGCACCACACCATAGGGAGGACCTGGCTGTGAGCAGTAGCAGCTTGGAGCATCCCTGTAGCGCAGTCCCTAGGTCACAGAAACACATTCTTAAAGCAGCCATGGACATAACACTGGATTATTTTACAGACTTAGCAAATATTCTTGCCATGTATATGTTTCGAAGTCATTGCAGAAAAATACTTGCTTTATCTTATTGATTTCTTTCCATTAAGGCAACCCAGCATTATTTGTAAAGGCATTTTTAAGTGCATTGACATTTTTCCTTTAAAATACAGGTGTTTTAAAAAATATATTTAACTCTAGAGTTCAGTTTGCTTTCTGCTTTTCTTCAAAATTTTGGATTCATTCATTGTAACTGAAATCTGTTTCTGCAATCTTTCATTAATCTCAGCTGACGCTGTGCCAGGCGTTCAGAGATGGCAGACGCGCCTCTGGATGCTTGTAACCAAACTTATTGAAGCAAGGACTTCAGGAACCATGCCCAATCCTGAGCTTCTGAATAAGAAAGAGAAGGCTGAAGCCAGAAAGATCTGGGAGCAGAAGAATCTGGTGATTTCTGAGGTTAAAAGAAACACACACATAGTTTGTAAATGACTAAATGAATTGTTGCTTACGCTAAAACCATGTGCTTGACTTACAGAGCCAAAAGCTTTTTCCCCAGATGAGTAGCTCATAATTTTTAAGTGAATTATTCTCTGTATAAGTAATTTTATTTACTTACAAATTCTATGGGACAGAACTTTTTTGCAAAGTAGTGAGATTTGGATTGGCAAAATTTCTCTGCTGTGTGCCTCATTTAAAGGATGAAATGTTATGTCAGTAAAATGTTATCAATCTGGGTTTCAAGTAACTCCATTTCCAGTAGCAAAGCTATAGATGAGTTATGCAGGTTATCCCTAACAAAAGCTTTTGGTCTGTTTGCTTCACACCTCATTATCATGCCTGCTGTTTCATATATAATGAAAAAAAGTTGCTGGTGAAAATATATTAGCATATCCTAAAAAAAAACAACTTACTGAAATAATTGTTGATCTCTTATGCTGTGATTAGTGTGAGACAAATACGTGCAAAATTAACTTAAAATACTTTTCTACAGATAAAAACTTTTCCTGATTTAAACCCTGTGGTGAGGGACCTTCCAGGTCTTTTAACAGACTTTAGAATAATAATCTTGCAATCTGCAGACAAGTTTTCACCAACATAATTGCATTTACAGGTATGAAAGCCTCTTGTAGGGGCAAAGCGAAGATATTTTATTAAAGGAAATAGAGAGTGATTACTAATATACAGTTCTCATTGGCATTGATTGAAGCTTTTCAAATCCTGAAACACGGGGGAAGCTAGTCCACTGAATTTTATAATTATTATGTTCCCATACACACCTGTGATTGCATATATGATGTGTTTGTATGCCCACATGATTTTCAGGAAAGATGGGCATATTTCACAAATTGAAATTGATTATCAATAATTCTTTTGCCTTTAAAAACTCGATGTTCTATGTTTGAGAATTTTAAGTAATTAGTGATGGACCTTTTCTTCTAATACAAGGTAACAGAGTACTTCACAAAGGATCATTTGTTCAATGCAGCTATTTCCCGATTGATGAGCCTCACTAATGTACTTCATGTAAGTACACGTTATTAATGAAGGTATTTTTCTCTCAGACCCTGTTCTTGTAAGTCTTTATATGAAGCAGGAGCTTTGTGTGTATATATGTATAGTCTGAGCTATAGGTCCAACTTTCCATAAGTCATTTACTGTCATAAACATTGCTACTAAATTGAGAGCCTCGTTGAGTTATGCAGTTCAAAAGCAGCACGTTCTAGTGTCACTGTCACCCTGAAATACACGGTTTTGCAGGAAGAGCTTGATGGTATTAGAGCCACTAAGTTCTGATGTTTACGTCTGCATCCTGTAATTACAAAAAAGGATACATTTTGTTTAGCTCTGCACTTTGTTCTCTTTTGTTTTTTTTAACCAAGTTGCATGGGTAGCTAGGTATAGCTACATTATGGAATTACCAAACATTCTGATTTAAAGAAAAGGGTTATTCTTTGCAAGGAAAAATCATGCATAATCTTACATTCCTCAGAGACAGCTTTCACCACTGAAATGTCTGCTAGTAATAGAGTTTGCAAATTCCCTGTTTTAGAACAAAAGTAAAAATAACTTAAGTCTTTAGCACTTTTTATTTAGATTACATTGTTTATCAGCCAGTGACAATATATCAAATATAATAAACTGTTATCATTATTGTTGTTACTGCTTTTAGATCTGGTTGAGCAATCCTTCAGGCATATAATGGTAACCTGATCTAGACAAGAAATCAAATAAAAATTTGGATTTTTCAACTACTTTCTTGAAATACCATTTTATACCCTGTGGATTCTAAGGAGATTATTGCCAAAGCCAGGGAACTTAACAAAAAGTTAAATAGGATGTGCACAAGTGCTGTACTAAGATAATTTAAGCCTGGAATACTGAGTGGTGTTGGGAAGGTGACACATGGTTCTTTATCTCCAGCTCAGTGATTCATATGCATTTGGGGCTGGTGGATGGTGATGAGTGAATGTTCAAACAAGTATAAATAGAAATCAGTCTCCTACTGACAGCCAGATGTTTGAACAGTGACATATTTCTTGACCAAAGAAGTCAGTGTAGTATCTCAGAAGAACAAGTTTCCGTATAGCGTGCTGACACTTCCTCTTTCGGTCCCATTTGAAAGGAGGAAGTAGGGAGGTGGGTGAAGATTAAATATAGAAAATAGGTAGTAGTTACTAAAACTTACTCAAATCTAGTTTGCACTGACCTCATTAGTATCAGTGTTAAGAAAATGACATCTGACAATATTTGTGGTATGTGTCAAACAAATCACTGGGTTTGGAGAATTTTCTAGTAGACGGGAATGGGCGTTCATCACACCCACCAAATAATTCTCATAAGCTGACGTGTATTGACATTTTTCTGTGCTGTTTCATTGGAGGGATGAATTACAAAATAAACACAGAATCTGAATTTACCAGGGGATATAATCTCTCTGAGTCAGAACAGGCAAAGGAAGAAAAAGTTTATCCAGCTACTTTTAGTGCTATATCTTTTCTATTAAGACAGAATAAATAGAGGAATGAGGGTTCAAATTTCATTAGTCTAGCACCTTTTGCAAGAAATTAAACATTTTCTGTACTAGAGAAGCTGAATGCTTTACTAAAGGAATCTGAACATCAAACCGTAAAAAGCTGTACTACGCTTTTCATTCCCAAACCTTCCTTAAGCTCTACAACCTCATCACTAAATTCAGCTTTACTTATGCCTCTCTAGGATCTCGTACAACCAAGCCTTGTCCCAACAAAAACCATGCTGCATTCATCACAGTTAGACTCTTTTATACAAGTACTTCACCTCTTCTCAGATAGCACTGATTTTATCTAAGATTGCACTTCTAGAACTGGCAGCACACAAAATGTTTTTGAGGGCTGCAGTTGTCCACACGTGTCTGTGTCCAGATTCCCATGGCAGAGCAGATCTCCAAGGGTCTGCATCAGCCTCTTTGGGATTAGCATCCAAGTGTTAGAGAGCACTCTGTGACCAAGAGTTGCGATTTTAATTCTCAAGAACTTTTCATAAGTTTCTAACTTATTATGAACTTATGCTGTCCTGGGCATAGACATGGATTTTAGGGTTTATTACTGCATGTTCTTCATAATTAAACTACTTTCCCACCTCACCCCAGAATATTTATATTAACAATTGATTTTCTTTTCCTTCTGTCTTTTCATTTAGCAAGCTTCTCAGCGTCTTATTCTCCACAGCACAGAATTTGAAGATGCTTTGTCTACACTCTGCATCATGGTTGCACCTATGGCTCCACACATTGCGTCAGAGATGTGGAAAGGTACTTCTAGAAATAAACTTTTTATTGATATATAGGGAAAAAAGGCAAAAAGTTTGCAAAAATGTCTTTAAGATAGCACGTCACATATCCCTGAAATCTGCATTTATCTTGTCACCTTCTGTCATAATTCCTAAACAAACTCGAAACTTCTGGTGTTCCCAGAGCTCTCTTTCTGCTTTTAGTTCTTTCTCCTTGCATACGAAGGTGGATTTCTTGAGACTAGGCAGAGAAAGGGTGAAGGAAGAAAAATTCAAGACAGGACTTGCCTGAGGAATTCATATGTCAGCTGCTAGTTGCTCCTGTATATGGACGGCAGTGTTAAGAGCTAAACGTGAGAATGGAAGCAGCCCTTTTTCAAACAACTGTTTCAGAATCTTTGGACTACAAATACTTTCAGGAATTCAGACAAAGAGGACCATGTCAGAGGGCTGTGCACTGAAAGGCTAAAGGAGTGTTCAATAAAAAGCCTACTCTTGTAAAATTCTCCACAGACTGAGGGACGTTACGCTGCAAATTAACCTCTTGGAGAGTGGGAATGGTGGACAGGAAATCTTCTTTAAGATCTAACACAGTTGTGAACCTTGAGGTCTAAATCATAAGTGGGCTGAGTTGCATGGTGCTGCTACAGTTAAAGCCTGTGAAATAAGGGATGTGCATGCCAGGGTTCAGCAGTTGCTCTTAAGGTTTATTGGGAGAAATCCCAAGACCTATGTGGGAAGATAGGAATATATTCTACATCAAGACTGGCCACAAATTGCTATGTGGTTTTGGACCTAATGTTAGCTTTTGGATGCCGTTTGAACAATTTTTATTTTCAACAGTCATCCTAAAACTTTGTGCGTTCTAGTGTTTACAGAGCAGAGCTGCTTAATAGCTTATATTTCAGAGCTGTGCATGGCCCTGTAATAATGTTAACTGCCAAAGAAAGGCAGCTTTTGTCAAAGCAATAACACAGGAGTAGAGACTCTGGAAACATCAAGATTTATTAGGGAGAGTTGGGCTTTTTTAATGTTTTCATTTCCAATGTTTTTAAGATATGTTAATAAAAGCTTAATTGTTTAGAATAAAGAGTGGCATCAGACATGATCCATCTGGAGAAAGCTATTTCTGGTTAATATTTTCTTATAATATGAAGTACCATCTAGTTAAAATCATACTTAAATGGAAGTAATTGCCACAACTTTGTTTTCCGCGCTGGTTGAGATGGAGGCAACCCACTTACACTTATACAGTGCCTTGTCAAACTGAAATTCAAATAAATGTTAGGGAATACAGAAATATGAAATACGTTTGATAAAATGACAAAGAACGCTAGGATGCCTTAATGTAACTTGTCAAATGTAAAAATTAATCCTGTAATGTTTTCAATGTTAGAGAAGGAAGTCTTTTCTTACTACTAAAATCACAAGAGAATGAGAATGATAAGCATTTTCTGTATCTTTCTCTGATGTAAGAATGAAAAGGAAGCATAATAAAAACTGAGAGTGTATTGTCCTCAGCTCCTGTCTGCATTTAAAGAAAAAAATTTGCTTGTGTGGATCAAAGACTGTGCATTGCAATTCAGTGCAACTAGCATACAAAACATTGTGTGAAGAATTTCATGACTGAATATGAAAAACACCATCTCTTTTAGCATGGTCAGCATTGCATTACATCAAAGTTATAAAACATTTTTATCAGGAGAACATATGTACATTTAACAACTATGTTGTGGCAAGAAAACTATTTTTTGAAATAGCCAACGTGTAGCAATTCTGTCCTGGGATTGGGATTGCTGGTGAAAAAATGTCCAACTATATTCTAGAGACAGATTGCCCAAATTCATGTTCTGAATTGCACTCCGGTTCCACCAAGTCTTCTGGCTCTTCTGATGTAACTTTATTAAGTATAGGTGATGATGATTCATTATTTTAAATTATTTCAGTATAAAAATTAAGCTTTCTAAATAGTCTACTTTATTTTCTTTGCGCTTTAGTTTGCCGTACACGCTCAGGCTTAGTCTTTCTCTTTGTACCTTGGCTTTGCATCTAAAAAGTAGGGATAGAGCCACTTCCTCTCTTGTAAACTAGTCAGGGAGAGGACTTTGTATATTATTAGCTCTATAAATAGCACCTATGGCAGTGGACTCCCACACTTTGATGGAGGCCTCTGCTATTGTAATACCAATAATAAACAACACATACGCAATGTATTTATAATTAAATACTGACGTTTCATTCTAAAATATCTTGTATGCAGCCTTTACATTTTGTTTGGTTTAGTGATTAAAACAGTGAGCATTTTTCTTTCTACAGGGGAAAATGAAACTGGGAAATTTGGAAGCCTTGTAGTTAAATAGATAATAATGTGGTTGAGTAGGAATGCTGGTAGGAAGAGTGACTTGTTGTATTAACTCTGAGTCACATTACATGCTCTTGTGTATTTGAACTTTTTTGAAGAAAAAGGGTTTGCTTTTTTTATTAGCGTTTCTCATTAACAAGTATACTACGCAGTCAGATATGCCTAATATTAATTTTACTACAGCCTTAAGAGGGAGGAAAAAAAGAGCATCCTCATTAATTTTGACTGTTTGCATTGTTCTTCACAGGATGAATAATACTTTTACTGTTGCATTGTAATCTCTCCTTTTATGCTTTGCTGATCACTGATTATGATCAATAAACATTTAAAAGAAATTACAATAGAATTTAAAACTAAATGTGAAATAATGACAACCTACACTAGGACCCTGACTTAACGTATTGTATTCTATTAAGTTAATTCTGCCAAAGATTTGAAGACAATTAAACCACTGAATTTTCTGGCTAGGCACCTGGAATGAGGCTTTCTGGCAGTAATAAAATAACTTTTGACAACTGGAAGCTCTTCTGCAGATGCAAATAGTATTTTTTTCAGTTTAAATGACAGGTGGGCTGAAAATTGCAAAAAGAAAAATCAACCAACCTTTTTTCCTTTTCTAGTTTTGGAATAAAAAGTAAGGCAAAAGAGACTAGCATGTATAGATATTAAAATCTTGAAGGATCTGATGTCCAAAAATATCTGATACTTTTAGTTTTATTCAGTAATTACATAAAATATTCTCCTTTGCTTGAAAAAAATAAGGTTTAACCGCAAAATATGATATGATATGTTTTAAATAATACATTTTCTTAAATACTTGCATTCAGAATGCATTTATATTTAAACAGCAAAAAAATCCTTTTTTGCATTTAAATTGATTTCCATTTCAATCTAAAAGCTATTTGACACAATAAAATCTTAAAAAAAAATAAATTACAAAGATAATTTTAGAGTGTTAAAGATACTTTGCTTGACACATGAAGTAATGACTAGCATCAGTGGTATAAGTAATTTTGATCGTAATAAAGCTGTCCTGCTCTGTGGGAGTTGCATCAGAGTTCATTCGAAATGTTAACATTTTAGTCCACTATGTTTTCTTTGTTAGCTTGTTGATAAACTTTGCAAATGCAAAACTTCAGTTTGATATCCCAGGGATGCTTCTGGTGTAATGTTCAACTTCTAAGTACAATGAAAGTAAAATTAGGTAGATTCAAGATACAGCGATTTTTGTTCTTCTGCAGCTGAAGAATTATTCTCCCATGGGGTTTAGTTTATATGCGACCATCTTGTTTTCATGCATCAGGTAGGAATGAAGAGTTTGGTCCCTTTGTGAGCTGGGTGAAGAGCATACTTCAGTATTGGCAGTAAATATTTCCAGTTTGAGTGAAAGGAAAAGCTGCTCAAATGCTGTTTGATAAGCACCTCACCTTTCAGCAGCTGAACAATAGCAACCCAGCGCTTTGATATTTTGTGTGTGTGAAGGAGTTATTTCTCCTGCTTAGAGGAGGAACAGTTTTCAGTATTTTGGTGTGTCAACCTAATGGTCTTAATTGTGCAGTGAATATACTAGTTTATCGCTTAATAACATAAAAAGCGACTGTAGCCCCTCAGTGTGGGAAGAGTTCATCCGGCTGATATTTTGGCAGTTTATGAACACTAACAGGATGAGGAAATCTGTTTCCTTCCTGAAACCTTGTATCTGAGGAATATACAGACACCATTTGAGACATGTGGGTTGGGTTTTTTTTTAAATTTGTTTGTAGTAGTACAGTATTTTGATGTCCAGACAAGGATATGAAACTGCTTATTGTGAGTTGTTACATTTTTATTAGAGATAGCACATGAAAGATATACACTGATGATACACACATCTTAAGATTTATTGAAATGAAACATAATTATTGGAATTCGTAATGGTATAATTCTTAGCAACATTTTAAATGGCATTGCAATAGCTCTACTGCAAGAATTTCTTTGTCTGAATTCAGTCCTTACTCAAGATAGCTTTTGTAAAGAATAGACCTGAGTAGAAGCTAACTGATGTTGCAGATTTTAATTGAAAATCTGAATGCAGAAGTCCCCCTTCACAAATCCAAGAAACAACACAATTTGGAATTAAAAAAAAAGTAATTTCCCTCCAAAAGTAATAACCAAAAGTGAAGGATAGTGAGTCTGCACAAATGGAGGAAGGCAGGTAATTTTCAGAAGGTTAAAAGGATTCACGTGGAGTTTCCTGAGTTGGAAACATATTCCAGAGTTAGCTTTTAGTACCCTGGGCTTTTCGACCCCCCCACTGGTGCTCCACATCTGTCACATATAAACATATGAAGGGAACATATAATGTGAATCCCCTAGTACTGGACGGAACAAATGTAAATTTTCCTGACTTCACCCAGTTCTGTACTACTACACTAGCAGTATAATACAGTTTTTCTCAGAGCTGTCTGGAAACAGCTGTTACTGTATTGCTATCATTTCTTGGAGATTACAGACCATTTCACATATAACTGGCGTATTCTTCCTGGGCTGCAGAAAGGTATTTTGGATATGCAACTTGCCTGAATCTGTCAAATAGGAAGATTCATTAGATAGTAAAAAATCATATGAAGAACAAAGTAACATGGTAACAATCCTGACCTTGGAAGAGGCTGTAGAGGCGAGTAAGATACTGACCCAGAATGCATCTCCGCTTACTGTTATGCACTCCTGCTCTGAGCTTCTTAAAAACTTTATCTGCTTGTCTGCTAGTGTGGTGGAGTTTTACTTAACACAGATTTCTATTGTTTTGATTTTGCTAAATCTGTAAGTTATCGACATTTGGATAACGCACCCTCATAGTCACCTTATACTGCTTCCTCTGATCTTCTTATATCTCCTGTTAGAAAATCCTTAGTCCTCAATTCTGCTACTGGCGTTGCTTCAGATGCCTTCATTAGCTTCCTTTTATCGCCCATTAAGACTTCCGTCCTCCTTGCCTTTTCTGCTTTGTTAACCTCTCTGTGCCGGCACTTGTCCCATGCCAGCTCTTGCTCAGTTTACTCCATAAGCACATCTTTTTCTCTTGCCTACATAATTTTGTTTCAAACTACCTGCACCATTGCTGGAATTTTACAGATAATTTTTTCTCGTGCTTTTTTTCTGTGAGACTAGAATTACCTTGCTGTCCTAACTTACCTTGCTGATACATGACTGCTTCCACATCTTCCTTCTTAAATCTCTTTAAAATGAGAATCTGCACCCCCCCACCCCCCCACCCCCCCCAAATAGCACCTTAGGGGAAGTACGATGTGTATGAAATACTCAGGTAACGCTAATAAAGCATTGCCATGAGCTGAAATGTTGTCAGGCTTGTCCTGTCCCCTCCTTTGCTCAGAGACGTGTTAGATGTCCCATCCCTAGAAACATTCAAAGTCAGGTTGGATGGGGCTCTGAGCAACCTGATCTAGTTGAAGATGTGCCTGCTCATTGCAGGGTGGGTTGGACTAGATGACCTTTAATGGTCCCTTCCACCCCAAACTATTCTATGATTCTCTCAGCTGCCTCATTTACAGTATGCCTGTAACTTAATGTTTTAACTTGGGCTCCAATACTGTGAGATACCACTTGGGGAAACCTTGTTTCAGTATTAGCTTGCTAGTCAGTAAAAGTCCATCAAAGCTGATCCAATTGCAGGGTGAGTCCTGCAGATTGAACACAAGTGTTGTCCTTGATCTGTCCTGAAAGGTGGCCGTACATATACTTATACAGCTTACAGTAAGTAAAAATGTACTCAGTGGTCTTTCTGTTCTACAGCTGCAAGAGAATGGATAGCCACAAAAGCAAAACAAGTAAAAAAAAATAAAAATGAAGCTAAATGCATGTTATTTCATAATATGCACTTTACTAAGCACTTTCCAGTACAATAAGACAGTAAAACAGGTTTTTAATGTTTTCACAATGAAAGTCTGTAAAATGGTCAGTTTGTAACTTTTCAAACAGCGCTTTTGTGTAATGTCTCAGAATCAGGTGGGAAGGCTGGAGGAGGCTTCTGCCTGGGTCCTGACAAGTAGACTATTGCCGTTCTGGATCATGGCAATGAAGTTTCTGGTTTTCTGTGTGTTGTGTTTTGAAAATGCAAACAAATTAATTGTGTTTTCTGTGTTCTACATCTCACAAAATGTGAATTAAGGCAGGAAGCCAAATAGGGAACATAACTAAAACCTGCATTTTGATTTCCTGTCAAGCTGTTTTCTGAAACTAGCTCTTTGACTTTTGCACTTTTTTTAATATGGATGAGCTCATAGCTCATTTTGTAGCAAGAAAACTAGAACTAGAAGATTGATACTGTGCTTAGTCACACTTTATCAGCTTCAGAATACATTTTAATTATTTTTTATTAGCAGGTTTATTAGGACTGACAGGCCCTACAGGGATTCAAAGTGACCCTGGTTTTGTTTTCATAGATAGAAGCTCTTCACTTCTATGAGGAAGTGGTTTTTAACTAGTTTGAAGAATCCACTTCAACAGGAAAATAAGGAGTGGCCAGTATGCATGCTTCTGCCACAAGGCATGTGATCAGTTGGAAAGAAATGAGCTCATCTGGATGATAGAAAGCCAAAAAGGGAAGAATTTAGCAGCTGTTGTCTTTAAAATCAATGTGATAACGAGTCACCAATGCAAAGATTTTTTTTTTTCTGGTAGAGTTTGTATCTTTTGGTTTCTGAGCTACTGTTGGAAGAGAAAAAAAAATACACAAATCCAGATCCATTAAAATGTTTTAATTAATTTACCTAATAAGTTTGTGGCTTTTTTGTTACTCTTAAAAAATGTGCATGTTCTTGCTTCCCCTTAGAAATAGCTCCCACCGGTCTACCCTACTGCCCCTTTCTGAATCATTCAGCAAATAGCAAGGCTGTGTGTGTCATTTTACCAAAATGCTTTGTCTGAAAAAGTGCTGACAAAAATCTGGCAAATTTTTCTGGAGGAAGTTGTGTTCCCTTTGTGTCTCTGTTTGCTGTTGTTATTTGCTGTATTAGTCTAAACAATCCAGCTAGGTAAATTCATGTATGTATTGTGCATGGGTTGGGTTTGTCTCTGTGTCTGCTGTTGTGTTTTGAAGAGCTTCAAGCACCTCAGTCTCAACAGTGAATCTTGAGTTGATGGATTTTCTTTATGCTTTTGTGGGAGTTCCCCCAAACCAGATGAGATTTCAAATACATTGTGCAGTTCTGAATGAAGTACGTGCTTAAAGTTTTAGTTTCTATTCTTATTCATACACAGAGAACGTTTTTAATTTAAAAATCCCCTGGCTTTGTGAGAATCACCAGAGCAATCATTATCAATATTGATCATATTTGACAGCTTCATGTTTAGCAAAATCTTTTTATTTTGTCCTACAGCTGGAGTGAACAGCAACATAAATCCAACTCAGAAGCTTTTATTCAGTTACAGACTGTGACTTCGGAATGAATTGCATCCTATTCTCCTCTTACTTAAACCAAGAATGAATTGTCTTGAGGAGAACAAAGCCTATTTAATAAAAGATGATCATTTTATAGCCATTTTAGGACTTTTTAAAAAATAAAATCAATGAATAAAGCATCTCAGAATGTATGTATCATAATAAAGAGAGCAAGCTGTGCAAGGTATTCTTTCGTAGCACCTTTAATTTTTGAAAAAACAGATACTTCACAAAATGAGAAAATCTTGCTTGACTTGCAAATTTAGAAACTACCCAGCTTGTTAAGTATGGTAAAATAGTAAACCAAAATTGTGTATAATTTCGATTGTTAGTAAAATTTTAATCAAACTGGTCGTGTTACTGAAAAAACCCACAGTATTTTGATTGACTTCCTTAAGTAGAGGTTAGCTTGTGTTGCAGCATTACAATTTAAAATAATAATCAGTGGTCTTCTGTGCTTTTGGCAAAGTTTTGGAGTGCTAATTCAAATCTAAAATGTGCCTACAAGGTTCATGTTAGCATCCCTACATGTGGTATAAAAAAAGCACTTCAAAGATGTATATCTTTCTGTTTATAATGCACTGTATGCTAATCTAAACAATGCTGTTTCCTCCCAGGGGACTTACTTTTAAAGTCAACTTTATTCTGCTCTTTTTTTTATCAAATTCCAAAAGTTGAATGTGCTCCTTACAGTACAGCTGAATGTTTGACTGGTTTCATTTTCCAGGTTTGGCACATGTGCGAAATAAACTTTGTACTCATCATCACTGGGATGTTGACGTGCTGCTTCAGTCCTGGCCCATAGTAGACCCAGAATACCTTCAGCCATCAGATGTTGTGGAGATGTCCGTTCTGGTAAGAGCGTTTGCATTTATTTTCAGTGGTGGTCAATTAATGCCTTGCAAGCTCAGAAGATGACAAAATTTCTACTCTTGTGGAAGTGAGTTCCCTTCTTAGGTGGCTCAGTGAAAGGTCAGATAGAATAGAAGCTGCAATTACTGTTGTGCTGAGTAATTAAAATGGTTTCCTAAATGAAAAAATGTAGCAAGTCGGGAAGGGAGATGATCTAAATATAAATCTTTTTGAGTGACTGCATATTAGTACCTGTGGAGATTTGACCAATGAACAGCTGTGGGCAAGGACAGTACAGTCAAAACTGTGATCAAAATACAGGTCCCTCCAGACTTTTTGCCTGATAGTACATTTATGATCTTGGCCCTGTAGAAAAATGTATAATGAGGTGACATTTCTTGTGGTACCTGCAGTGCTATGGTTGCCTAACACAACGTATCATAAGCTGGCTTAAGTTGCTGTGATTTTTACCAAATGATGTTTCCTGTCCGCCTCGGGCTGAACTTCTGGCATATTTCAGCAGAGCACATTTGCAGGAATGAGGATGAGGAAAACCAGCAATCTTTTCTAATGCATTCTAACTGCATTCCAGTTTCTCTTTGAGCTCTAACACCTTTGTTGTCTGGGGAAAGAGCTGGCGGTTCAGTAGAAGAGTGGGCATAATTACAGTTAATCTGTAATTTTCCAAAACGTATATGTGCACACACACAGTGTTGTTTACTGTCTTTTTCTTACATCTCTAATTAATTAGTCTGTATTCAGCATCATTAAGCTTTATCGGTACGTGGAGCAGAGTAGCAGCAAGTGCCAGTGCAGTCCATCGAGGGACTCGGAGCCAGGAGGTGGGATCCATGAGTAGTGTCTCAACTCTTCCATCAACTTGCATTCAAGGGCTTATGAAGGCATTATGATGGTAGTCTGTAATTACGTAGTTGCATACTATAAGATCTGCAGGACTCCAGCCTTTTTTCACCGCTCACCAAAGAATAACCTTTAATATACCATGCAGACATTCTAAACTTAAATGTTTTAAATTAAATATTTCAACTTAAACACTTCTTGTGTTTCTGGACATTGAATGAGAGCCTCTAGAAGAAATGTTACGTGGTCATTTAAAACCGCATGCTCTGTGTGTGTGCATGCGCATGGGCACGTGTGTGTGTAAGGGAAACAGCAGCAATGCATTTTTTCTGTATTTAATCAGTTTTATTATGTTAGCTCCTTTGGGTAGGAGGAGTAACTTCAGTTACTTTAATATCTAAATTTAATAATATAATTTAATATATAAATCAGCTGGATTTTTTGAGGAGGGAGGAGACTGAATGGATTTAGGGGAAGTTGTGTGGCTGTAGATTTCCTTAAAGTATCTTTCCAAATAATTCATATCTTGCCAGATCTCTCAGTCATAGTCCACTTGAACAGAGTGAGAAATTATGCTAAAAGCCTAATTTTTCTAACGTTCAACACCCATGCTTAGCAGAGGCCACAGAGTCTGTCTTTCTGGAGGAAATTTTCAATTGGCATCTTTTCCCAAACCAAGGAGAAGAACTGAGGTGCCAGCTGGGGTCAATAGCAGACTTAGCCTAATAGTCACTGTGGGTTTATTGCTTTTCTTTCTTTTTTTTTTTTCCTTAAGTGATAAGTATTTATTTATACCCTTAAAAAGGTCATATATCCACAAAAATCTTCACTTGGGTATAACCCCTTTGCTTGAGCTTAAAATAAACCTTCACCTTCAAGCACAGCTAGCAAACATCTTAAATTCCAGTGTTCAGTTTATAAGGAAGTCATGAATGAGAAATTGTGTAATTATAGAACCTTCTTTGCACTTGTGTTTCAAGCAAACATGTTATTAAATATATCTTTAAAATAAAAGCTTGAGCAATACAGGGAAAACTCTGAACTCAATGGTTTTAAGGCTGTACAACTGAGCATAAAAACACTTAAGCATTTCACTGATATTTTTCTGTTCACATTAAAGCTTCCTTCTCCAAAAAAGAAAACAGAAGAATAAACATTAATTTTGCTTTAAACAACCATTATGAAAATTAGTTTTGTTTCTTTTCCTGGTTGACTTTGTCAAAGCCATACCCTTTAGAGGAAGTCATGTAATAAGAGAAAAAGCAACTCCTGTGTTCAGTCAGATATTCATGGAAGAATATGACATATGTAAACACCTTCCTTAGTTCTGAGAAAGCAAGTGACTGGAAGACCACAGAGACAAGTTCTTTTTTCAAACTGGAAATAATTCTTAAAAATAGTGCCTGGGGGTATGCCTGGCTTTCTGCTGTAAAAGTAAGGCAAAAGGGAAATACAGAGGAGCAGGGAGAAATCATCATAATTGTGAATATTTTAAAGTCTTATGGACACTGTAGGTTTTTGTGTGGTTGTAAAAATAAATTGCCCTCATTCAACCAAGAACCACTCAACATACAGCGGAATGGGTTAGTTGCAAAGAGGCAGTGTCTCTTCACAAGGCTGCACAGTCACACCGAGTCTTTGGGCCACAACCCTATTCTTCTCAAGACATCAAACTGCCTCAGGCTGCCAGGGATTTGCCTGCTGAGACATTATGGGTTTGTTTCTTTTGACACAAAATACTTCGTTATTTCCTGTCTGTGTTGGAGTTATGTCTTTCCATATTTAACCAAAGCAGTAAAGCAACAAACTCAGTGCATCCTTAGCTGATACAATACAGATTTCCTACAAGACAGACATTTAAATTCACTGGATATGCATAGTATCAGTTATTTTAAATGTTATTACAGAGTTTAATATTTTTAATCATACTGTATATTGTGAATGCTGTGAAAAATCTGACCTGAAGCTAGTGTGCATTTCATCCTACGAACACACTTCTGACTAGCATTCCTCACATTTTCTGGGTGGTGCAGAAGTGTTAGCAGCTGTGGTCTTGTAACTGATGTTTTTATAAAATAAGGAGAAAAAAGTTGGTGTAATTTTTCTTGCTTTGGCATATGAGGAAGGCCTAAAAGTGTGCAGATACTTATTTTCCTTTTTACTTCTTAGAAGGATTATGCACCAATGGTAAAAAAGTATTTGAGTTGAACTAAAAATTCCTCTCTGCAGCCTCCAGGTGCTTCTTCTTCAGTCTTTTGTGATTTCATTTCATCCCTCATAACCTCTCTAGATCCAAAATAGCCTAAAATGTCCAATGTTTAAAAAAAGAAAAAAAAAGGAAGAAAAAGCAATGGCTTGCTTCCTCGGGGGAAGAGAGGACCCCAACCTCATTTGTTTCTCCTCTTGCAGTTTGCTGTGGTTTTTCAGAGAAACAAGGCTGCCAGCACCCATGTTTCTTGTGCTGGCACTTTCACCTGGAGCTGCCAAGGGGAGAGATGGAGGCATAGCAGAAGATATTTGTCCTGCTGAGAATCTAACCCCTGGACTAAAAGAATACGTGAATAGGATGCTTGTTACACACAGTGTATGATTAAATCTGCAGATGCTTATTTTAAGAGTGGCATTAATATGTATGACTTCGCATCACGTTACCTGTGATATAATGAAAGCCACGCTGCAAACGTGTGCTGAAATCATAACCAATCTGCCGTTTGATAGGATTGTCGGCCTCAGCTCACGTCGTGGTGTGGGAAGGTCAGGAGAGATGCTGTGGGAAGGTACACAGCGTCAGGTTGCCTAGACTTCTCGACCTTTCTACAAAAACACAACCGCTAGCAGTCATTTACTTACTAAGTTGATTTAGACCGCTTGGCTTTTCTGTTGAGAACAGCACCAAATAGGCTAGTTGTGGCAAGTTTCCTCCTGCCAACATCCATCCGCTGGGACATATTAATTTGCATCACGCAGGACAGTGAATGACATTTTAACTAAGCAGGCATAGTTTGGAACTGCAAGCTGTGTGTCCTAGCAGCAAGCTCACAAGCTTGCTTTATATTCTCACTAAAACTATCCATTTGGATTTTACTGTTTTCTTTTTCCTGTGGAATGTATTTCTTCTCTGAAGTGCCCTGTCAAAAGAACTACTTGTATTTATTTTTCACAAAAGCTTTAAAAATGAACTCTTCTGTATTTCAAGGGATTTACTTTGCACAAGGTGCTAAAGGCAAAGTTTAACACAGCTGGTCTTTTATGATACCACGTTATAGGTGCATATAGGAAGAGTTAAAAGCCTACCTACATTATCACTGCAAATTGATATCAAGTCTCGTAAAAAAACCAGAAATTACTCATCCCAGCTGCATTTGAGACTTCATCTTGTTCCTTAAAAATCTGTCCCAACTTCCTCTCTCTGAGAATTGCACAGATTATTTTATTTTGAATAAAATACAAATTAGCTAAGTGAAGTAGGTCTCTGTCATCCATGGGACGTTGCATGCATGTATCCTGGATAAAATCCCAGTGAAAACCAAGCTGTGTGCATGTACCAGCTATATGAAGCAACATACATTCCTTTTAGATGACTGAAAACTCATTACAATGATGTCGAAAGGTCAAAGATCTGCAGTACCTGCAGCAGATTTTTATGCAAATAATTTGATTGAACTGGATTAAAAAGTTCAAATTATTTCATTTGCTAAAATGTGGTATTGATATAATTTTCATGAATCCACTGAAAGTACTCCATGTAAGTTTAAAAGCTTTTGTAATACTGAATTTTATGCCAATTCCAGAAAGGTACTCAGTAAGGCTCTGTAGCCTCTATCTGTTACCTACTCTTACTGGATGACAGAAAAGATTTATAAGACCATTTTATAAATTAAGGTGATTCCCACTGAAGGCCTTACTCCATTTTACTTACATGATTCTGCCCTGCTGATGCAAAACCAGTATGGAAGCTGCTGTGAAAATCAGCCTCACGCAGGAAACCATTACCTTACGCATGGTTCTCATCTTTGTGGTCAGTTGTTGGCTTAACGAGTTATTCATTTAATACGAATGCAATGTATAATGAGTTAAAGCCTATTTTTCTAAAAATGAGTGATGATGAATCTTTCAGATATCTTTTCAGCCACAAATATTTTTTGTTTTAATAAATCCGGCATTTGAGTCTCTGTAAGGAATCGCTTAGCTGTAAGGAATCCAAATTGCAGCCTAGAAGTACAAAGATTCCCACCTGACAAACGATTCTGTTCACTCTCATTATTCAGCTTGTGTAAGTATCACATTTTTAAACTTAGAAGATTGCCACATTGCATAGTCACATTGTGCTTGCTGTCTTCAAAACTAAGACTTCCTACGGCCACTTCTTCAATTTTCCTTGAGTGAGTCAGAGTTTCATTCTCTTATTTTATGGTAGAGGGACAGGAGATATGGAGAGCTTTGTCTTCTACTTAGAAAGTTCGATGCGGGAGAAAAGAGAGTCTGATGCGCATTTTTTCCTCACGTGTAATGAGATGGATTGGATTCAGGAAATGGAATTGTGTAAATCAGTCTACTAACTTCTGGTTTTCTTGTTTTCATGTCTCTCTCTTTCAGATCAATAACAAAGCTTGTGGCAAAGTTTTTGTGCCTCAGCAAGCAGCCCGCAATTTTGAAGAAGTCCACGAACTAGTTCTTCAAAGTGAACTTGGAGTCAAGCATCTCCAGGGACGAACCATTAAAAAGGCCTTTCTGTCTCCCAGAACTGCCCTTATCAACTTCTTAGTGCAAGAATAGCAAAGGCTCTTCTGGGCTGTAAAAGGGAACTGGAATCTTTCAAGATGAAACCAATTCAAAAATATCAGTTATGGTTCTTTAAATCACATGTAACGGTGGGGAAGAAATGTAACTACAGTCAGGTTGCCACTAGATCTTCATTTCAGCATGGAGAAAGGTGCGGAATTAAAGTTTATCGGGTCACGGTGAGATGCTGTTTGTCTGTATTCTCTGGGACAATGAGAAGGATGCGCAGAAGAACTAAATGATTCTAACAGAGTGTAAATTATATAAAGCACAGGGGTTTTAGTGTCAGCCTCAGGAATATATCCTACTGGGAAGTTGGCTTGGCTGAATGCAGAGGCATAAATACGATTCTGGGACTAAACATCTGCCCTGAGTATGTGCTACACCAAATGTTAGGTGCGCTGCGGTCAGTCTTTGCTCCCTATATCTCACATTTAGGTACCCTACCATTAACTAATATTTGAAGTGGTAAGAAAATTTTACTACAGAGTGTTAATTTTTAAAAAGTTTTGTTTAGCACCAGCCTTGGGCACAGCAGGTAGCCAGAATGGGGTGGTTTGATACATTTCACATACATTTCAGAGCCAAGCCAAGAAAAAGGTCAGATTATTTAGCCAAGCCCTGCCTTAGCCAGGATCATCCTTCCTAGCTGGCATGTTTCTGTTGGCTCATACGTGAGAGATTCAACTTCAGCAAAGTGCTGGCGGTTGTTTCTGCACAGAACAGAATGGAAGTTACTTCCTACGCATGAGCCATCTCTGAGACTTTTGTGCGGTTTCAAGAAAGGGATGAGTCAGCTGCTAGAAATGCAGCAGCAGGGAAGGCAGACAGTGTGCTTTTTTGCCTCTGCTCCTAGTTCTTGTAGTGCCTAGATGTGGTGGGTTGACTCTGGCTGGAGGCCAGGTGCCCACCAAAGCTGCTCTTCAGGGGGGGCTCACAGGTCGAGATAAGGACAGGGAGAGATCACTCACCAATTATGGTCATGGGCAAAACAGGCTCAACTTGGGGAAAATAGTGTAATTCATTACAAATCAAATCAGAGTAGGATAATGAGAAAATAAAAACTAAATCTTAAAACACCTTCCCCCCTTTTCTTCCCAGGCTTAACTTCACTGCCTCCTCAGCAGTGCAGGGCGATGGGGAACGGGGGTTGTGGTCAGTTCATCACATGTTGTCTCTGCTGCTTCTTCTTCCTCAGGGGGAGGACTCACACTCTTCCCCTGCTGCAGCGTGGGGTCCCTCCCACAGGAGACAGTCCTTCATGAACTGCTCCAACGTGGAGATCTCCCATGGGGTGCAGACCTTCAAGGACAGACTGCTCCAGTGTGGGTCCCCCATGAGGT
>VXBL01010046.1:450152-466895 GCA_013400195.1 Aramus guarauna
CCCCCAACCTAGCCAAGCAAACCCAATACACTAGATGGTAAAACTTCAATTGAAATTCTTTTTTATTTTTTCAGAGGCATTCATTAAGTGGGAATGTTTCTAAAAATCAATCAGACGTTTGTAAAACACAGCCATTCTCTTCCCTCATTTCAACCAATTTATTTGTACGCTGCATTGCTGTTATATCCACACAGAAATGTTTATTGTATTTAGCAAATGCTTTAAAAAGGGTTTCCAAAGAGACAATTACAGGGTTCATTGTGTAAAAATGTCTTTTCTTTAATAGCCATTACACTAAGTAGTCCAATAAACCAGCCATTTATGAACCATTCTGACAGTCAAGAAGTCGGCAATAAGAACCAGCCAGGCAAACACAGAGGTCTGTATTAACCCTCCAGCCCAGCGCTCATCCAGACTCTGTATTAGACTAAAAGGAAACCAACAAAAATCTCTAAGTAACTAGGATCAAGATAGATCACATCGCAGCGTGCTAAGCAACAGCGATGATTCGTTTCGGTTTTACGCATTCTTGGTACCGGAGATCTCGCTGCATAGCGGAGATGCCAGGCTCAGCGAGCAGATTCGGTTCTGTACGTCCCTACTTCTGCAATAAAACTCTTCTGGTCTCCGCTTCCTCTTGGAGCACACTCACGCAGATTTTCTCTTCAGCAATCCTTTGACACGAGAATGACTAAGAAATAGAATACTTATAATGAAGATACGGTCTTTGCAGTTATAAGACTCGAAAAAACTCAGCCACAAAGGAATGCATTCAGACATTCAAACACAGGCCTTTAGTTGGAGTTAAAATAATTTGAATTCCAGTGTCTGCCTGACATATATGTTGTTATAAATTCATAGAACTCCTGTTCAGAAACCCCTAAAAGCACTGTGAAAGAGATCCTTTAAAGTGAAATCCACAGTGCAGCACAGCCCTGCTTTTTTTCCTGTATAAAAAGTTTAACACACCCTGTGGTACCATTTTAACAGGGTTTATTCTTTGGGGGAAAGGTGACATGTTTGGTGTAAATAAAAACTTTCAAAATTTACAAGGATGAAGAAAGATGTTGTAACCCCAAGTAGCCCTACAGTGCCTTTAAACAAAAGTTGCAGTCACTCTAGGGCTGAGCAGTAACCCACAGTGTTTATTGCTGTTAGCACTGGCGGGTATTTGCTCTTGCCAGAGGAAGTGAATTGGAGATGTCACTTGGTGATTCAGGCAAAAATCAAAATAAGGAATGGACTTCTGCACGCTAAAAAAGGAAAGGTAGTGAAGGGCGATTGCACGAGAAGCGCATGGTCAGAAGTCATGCCGGTGTGTTTAGAGTAAGTTGAAATTCAGTGTGGTCTAGAGGATACAAAGAAGGCAGTGAAAAAGTGAGAGAGAGAGATGGCGCAGAAAGCCTGACAGAGCCTAATCCCCCGGTTAAGCGTATGTTTGAAGGACGGCAGAGGTGCCAGCTGTGGAGCTGTGCAGTTGTCCTGACAGCTGCTGAAACCACTCAGAAAGTTGAGCTGCTCCGAAGCACGATTGCCATTTGTCTCGCGATAGTTGTGACTCACAGGTTTGGTCCGTGCCTGATGAGAAGTGAGAGGGAAAGGTGCTGGTGGGCGATCAATCAAATGGCGCCGCGTTCCTTCGTCACACGCATCAAAATGGGTATGGTGTCACTGTCCTTATTGCATGAAGTGATGAGCCAAAGAAGATGCGGGAGATTTGCTAAACCAGCGGGACAGACCCAGGACAAACTAGTCTGAGAAACAGATCCACAGCATGGAAAGGGCATTTTCTGCATCTTGTCACTCAAGGTGATAGAAGACTGGTCATGGCACCAATCCAATCTATATCGCATTTCTATTTTAAGTAATATAAATTTTTAAAAAGAATTATGGGTACACTTTCTACCCCGAAATTGTTCAGGCAATTGAATTTCCAGAAAGTCCAGCCTTCAAACTTTTATTCTGGAAAAATAAAAATTGGCGAAGTCCTGAAAGGTCACTAAGTACTTTTCCAATGCCACTGATTTCGTGAGAAGGGTCTCGGGCGCTGGGGTGATGGGGGCACTGACATGTGCTGGAAGACACCACCGTGTGGAAAATGTGTTATTAGGCCTGGGTGTTTCATAGTCACCTCCAGTGACTGAGCAAGGCAATAGGGTTTTTTACATCGCATTAAAGACCAATGTCACAGCTTAGGTCACGAGCTAAGGCAGTTCTCTAGCTAGGTTGTCCCACCCATGCTTCCAAAAAAAACTATACAAGTGCGTTGCTGAACAAGCGTGTATGTTTTCCGTGCCCTTCACCAGAATCTGAACATGGAGATTTGGTGCAAAATAAACCTGTGCGCTCTCTTAGTGACTTACGGGATTAAAGTAATGCCTCAGAACTGACATCTGGTTAATGATGGCTTTTCTCATCTTTGTCAAAGCCTGCTTGTTTCTTCTGGAGGGAGAAATTCCACAGATAATGCAGGTCATACAGTCGTCTTTGTCTCCTTCAGTGTAAAGCCTCACAGAAAGCTATTCCTCTTCTCTAAACTTTTTACAATCCGCATGAACTAGAAAGAATGTTAATTAGCACTTTGCTGGTCGTTCCTTCCGAGGGAGGTATATATGCAGTATAGAAGATTTTTCTAAAAGCCTGGCTGTAAATGAGGACAAGGGGAAAAATCACTGGCTTTTTTTCTAGTTTTGCAATACTTATTGCAGTTTACAGAGAAGAGATTGGCTTTATTTATGTATATTTACCAACTTGGAACAGTACATGCACTGGTTTTGCTGGATGCTTTTTTTCTTCAGTTCCTTCTTGTTAGGATCTCAGCTAATTTTGTATCAAATGATTATGCTGTAAGAGAAGTCTTGCATCTGAAGCCAAGTCTATCACCAGAACCTGAGTTCTATCAGTCCAGGTACTGTCCACTTTTGACTTCAAAAGAATGTTGCTGGAACTACAGCCGTGCTATTTTTTTAATGGAAATGGGGTTAATTGCCTAAAAGAAGCAGCATGAAGCTGATCACAGGAGATCAGAGGCAGTTTTTAGCATGTCCCAGCCATAGCAAGAGAGGAGCTGAACTGGAGCATTACCTCTGCGTTGGCGGGAACGGGATCAGAGCCCTCATCTGCAGCCCAGATGATAAAAGAGGTCTTGCCTGACACGCGGAGGAAAGGTGGGATTTTTTTTTTTCCCTTTCCTGATTAAAGTGACTTTCTGGTACCACGAAGCATTTTGCAATCCACTAACGCCGTCTGTTCTGGATGGCCCCAAGTCACACAAGACCTTTGTGTCTCACAACACTTCTCTCACTCCAGTAAACCTGGGGTTGGATGAGTTCAGGTCTCATTTTAGCCCTGGAGAGCTGCAAGCCAGCATCATCTTCCATATAAAATTAGGTCGAGTTTTATGTGTAGTCAGAGAGTTTGAACAGGTTTTTCTGGGTTTATAAGTTGTTGGGGGTCTCTGAATGGAAGTATTTTTGCCCTGGCGTAGCGACATGGCGGAGAGCAGTCCTGATGGCTCTTGTTCTGTCTGCCAGCATTTATGTTGGCAGGGAGAGACTGGAAACTCAGTCAAGGTCAAGCGGATGCTTGTATTTGTTGTCAGGTGAACATGGCCCCAACCCACGAGAGATTTTGATCACAGGAATCTCATCAAAAATAGCCCGCGACATTGAACATCCAGGACATTTCCTTGGATGCTCATCTGCCTGCGCCACGCCAGTTTGCTCTCTGTTTTAGGCTGCCGCATTGCTCACTCAGCAAAGGCACATGTAAATGGGAAAGGCGTAAGTATAATGAGCTAAATATCCGTATTCTGTCTGCTTGCACTTGTGACACTCAGCCTGGGACATTTAGGGCACAAGAAGTTCTTTATTTGAACAGCCTGATCTTCTTCAGTATAACTCTAAGCAGAATGTATACATTTACGTTACAGAAACGCGTGCCTTTGTGCTTGCTCCCTTAGATACAAGCACGCTGTCTGGGCTGGTTGCGAGGGGAAGGTCCACAGTCACATCTAAGGCTCTGAACTTCCTTACCTACCAGTAGTTTTTCACACGTGCCAAAACCCAGCAGAAAAGGTCCCAGGTTCTCCCAGTAAACCCACCTCCCGCTGCCAGGAGAGATGGACCAGCTGCCGAGCAAGGGGAGTTGCTCTCCAGTAACTGCGCTTGGTGCCAACAATGTGTGAAACGAAATCCATACAGTCATAACAGCCGTAGGTGATCCAGCCCCCTGATCGGGAATAATAAACACAGGACACATAACCGGGGCAGAAAGAGAGTGATTTAATAAAGGAGCGTGACACATTGCTGGCATTGGCAGCCTGGGTTTGTTTCTGATGAAGATTAAGAGAATTGGTGTAACAGGAAATTGTTTTCTGCTACAAAGGGAAATCAATTGTCTTTAAATACACAGCAGTATAATGAGCAAATCTTACTAATTGCTGCAAAATAGAAATGTGAGCGTGCGTTGTCGGGCTGGCTAAGCCAAGAAACTGTTGTGAAAAAAATTGTAGAAGCCTTTAGAAATGAATAGTTTTCTTAAGTACGTCTCCATCCCTAGAGATCCACGTGGCTGGATGAAATAGCAAGGGTGCAATAAAAATATATGCTTCCCAATTTTCCCATGTGAAAGAGCCTTTAAAAACATCTGTTAGTCAGAGAGCTTCTCCTAGGACATGCACGGAAGAACGGGGCGGGTGCACGGACTACATCTGGCAAGTCCACTCGAAGTCCACCGAGCCACGTGAGGCCAATGACTGATGGCAGGATGTCGTCTGACCTGCGGAGGGCTTCCAGCCGAGGATTACTAAAGGCCACGTATGTTGGTGAAACAGGTCACGGCGCTGTTTGTGTTAATGCGCTGATAAAGAAGCAGGGAAACAGAGCTGGAAAATTCTCCAGGCAAGTTCTCCTCCTGATAAAAGACTCTTTATAGTAGAAAATGGAGAAAACAAACTATTCCATGTTCTTTTGAGCAGGAGTAGGAAAACCACCAAAGCCACCTGCAGTATTTTGGTGCAACCCCGACGCCACCAAAAGCAAGTGCTTGGCCCAGCAGACTGATGGCGAAGGGAGACCAGGGCCTCTGCCACCCCGATGGTACCTGGAGATACTGAAGAGAGGAAGGCGAAGGGTGGTCTCTGCCCCGGAGCGGCAGCCTGAGCACTTGGCACCCAGCTCTGCCCTTCTCTGGAGAGACCGAACCGCTGCAGCTCGGGGATTCGCAGCCTCTTCTCTCTCTGCTGCTGCCTGGGCTCCTGTCTGGGATCTCGGTGATTCCCTATGGCTTCTCTCGCCTCCCCACGGTGTGCCCTGCCAGGTAACCCTGCTCTGCCTCGGTCTCCCCACCTGTGAGCAGGTCCCACAGCATCCCCACTGAACTGATGCTGCAGGGTGTAGTCGTTTAAGGAACATGACCCTGAAAGCCTTTCTATGAAGCGTCTGTACCACTCCAGAAAGGCAGTTTGGAAAGCTGTCCCGGTGTTGCCCTGGCCCTTCTGTGCCGTTAGTCTTAATTAAATGACTCTCAGTGCAATGTGTGGCAGAGATCATGCCCCGTAGCAGGCAGGTTCTTTTGCAACAGAAGAAAAACATCCAAGTCCGGACCCATTTCTGCCCTGACCCTGGGGGCTGCAGGGGAAGGCACTGGCTTGCCCGCAGTCCCCAGCCTGCCCCTGCAACTTGGGGGTTAAATGTGTAGGCAGCGCGGGAGCAGGCAGCACAGGCAGCAGGCAGGGCAGGCCTCCCGGAGGAATGCAGAGGCGCCTGGGGCAGCAGGGAGGAACAGACATCTCCCAACCCTGCCCTGCCTGCAAACTTTTCCGAAGGCAGAGGCTGAGGTTCGGCACCCCCACCTCGGCTGCGCTCCGTTCAGTCCCTAGCCCCCAGCCTGAGCCCAGCCTTCCTGCCCGTGGCTGCCCCCAGGCTCACCTCCCACTGCCAGCTCCCTCCATCCTTCCCTCCATCACCCTCTTCTTTACCCTACAGCCCTGTACATCATCCTCCTGGTATAAAGCACCTGGCTGGTGCAGATAAATTGCACGTTTATTGAAAACCTCCTTAGAAAGCCAGAAGGAGTGTTCATCATTTCCCAGCGCGATTCAGTCGGTGCGGAGTTCAGGGATGCTGCGGTGCTACCTTGCGAGAGCCGAGAGATACGTTCGCTCCTGCAAGAACCAAGCCAGGCTCCATCCTGGAAAGACTTCTGCCTAATAAATTGTTCACTCTATATGCTAGCACCGAAGCCTTTATTGCTTGCCTGTCAAAAGACACCAGAGCATTATCTGTATCTCAGGCATTTCAGGGTGACACACATAGCCCAGGGTCCTGTGGGAAATGACTTGCCTGGGACAGCTACGGCCCCGGGGAGGCACAGGCACCGGGGATTAGACCTGGAAATGTCCGCAGAGAAACTGGTGTGCTGCCAGCCACTGGTTCCTCGTGCTGGTTTGCTTGCAAATAGTGAGCATACAATAGTTGCTTTTGGAGAGAGATCTAGCTATAAATTGTCACCCAGACACCTCTGAATTGTCTTTTTCCACGTCCTATACAGCCCCGCACTGTTGTCGTGCCTCAAAATCTGAGGGCGTTTTCTCCCAGACAGAAAAATGATCTGGGAGGTGTGTGTGTGAGAAGGGTGGGGGCTTTCTCTACATTTTCTCCAGCTCTCTGCAACGTGAGCCCAGAGCCAAACGTGGCAGCAAGAAATAAAGACAGACCGTCCCCTCCCTGCTCTCCTTCACGATTTCCCTGTTTACTCGGGCAGGCAGCGCTTTGCCCCAGCCTGCCAGCGGCCACGGCACCTCGCCAGCCCCGGAGGGGCACCCGGCGCTCCCGCCGAGATGGGGCCGAAATCAGGGAACGCCGCTCGGGGCCACTTCTCCCCAAATCGCTGCCTCCCTCCGCCCCACCGGCGGCTGCGATTGCCACGTGGAGCGGGGCTGGGTTAGGAGCTGTCAGCATTATTTTGCATGAGTAAATGCAGGGTGTAAGCCTTGCCCACGGGAACAAAAATGGATTAAACGGGCAATGTTGGTTTTTATTTTTTTTGTCTTCAAGGGACAGGATTTAGAATAAGTTAATTCAAATGGGCACGTAGATTTTGGTCCTGTGCTATGACAGTAATCATGGACCCCTTCACTCCTTAATAGGCATGGGCTGTAAAACTCACAGGAACTATGAAACTGTGGGGCCGTATCTAATTGCAGCGTAAGGGTCTGCAAGTCAGCGTAGTATTACATCTCCCGTCTGATAGAAAGTTCAAGTTAATCATCTGCTTGCTTGGGAATACCCCCAGCCCGAGTCTCACAGAAAGAATAAACGCGAGCACGAAACTTCAAAGGTATTTTTGCTGCCTAATGTTCGCTGAAAGCGTTGCGAATTAAACAACAAAATGCTTTTGAGTCGTTTGGCTGCGATTCCCCTGCGAAGGCGCTTGCCATCAAAGTGTCTGCTCATGCGTGCGGAGCCTGGAAGGAGGCCAAGCCCAGCGCGACGGTTCCTTATCCGAAAGGCTTCGGCAGCCTTTTCCATGTCGTCCGTGCGAGCATTGTTATGCCGACAGCTGATTTGATCCTTTGGCATAGGAAGGAAACGTACTTTACATAGCTGGTGAAGGTCAGCAGCATCCAGAGCGGCCATTCAGCAAGAAGGCTGCTCCCCCCCCCCAACCTCAGAGGTGGTGAGCTCCTGCGGGTCCGACTGTAAAGCGACTTACGGATGTTAGGTATAAAGCAATGGCAGAAAATGGATGCACCACCCTTAAAAAAGCAAGTCAGAAAAAAGCCGTGATCTGAGGGAAGTTATAGATTCTTCCTTGGTTGGTTTGCTGAAAGCTGAAAATAGATACGTCTATTCCCAAATACTTCTGTTCCGCCAAAGGGTTTGTTTCCTCGAGGGTGAAGAGCCTCATCTCGATGTGTTTGCAGAAAAAAACCCCATAGACACCAGCTGACTCTCTGAGACACTGGATAGGAGCGTGCCTTCCCTCAATTAACTTTATATCCTTCGATGAGGAGGAGGGAAGAAGGTGCAAGAGTGATGTGTAATTAATTTCCTTTCCAATTGCTCTATGCCTGACTCCTCCTGCGAGGGAAGCAGTGGTCGGGCTCCCGCTCCCATCCTTACCTCCCCACTGCTCTGTTTCCTTTCTGTCATCCTCTCGAGCCGTACAAACACGGATTCAAGCAATCCCTTGTCCAAACCACCTTGCACTAGCCCTTTCTGAGGATGCTCTTTAGACATTGAAACTCAGTTTTGGCTTTCACCGCCCCGGCTGAGCTTAACCTCAGACTCATCGGTTTTGGTCAAGTCCCTCAAAAGAGGTAGTCGCTCTCGCTCTTGGTCACTGGTGGGCTGAGCTTACACCCGCCTGGCACAAAGCAGCTGCTGGGGGACACCGTGGCCTCTCCCGGCCACGAAATGGGAGGCAAGCTCTTTCTGCTCCAGCCAAAAGGGCCCCGGCACGGGCAGCGGCTTGCTGTGGTTTGCACGATGGACGTCCAGATGGAAGTTAAACCCTCCTGAACTGCCGGGGCTTGTGCGAAGGTGTGTGTGTGTGTGGGGGGGGTGTGAGCCCCCAAGCACCCAGCTTCTCCCAGAGTGAAACAGGGCTTGGGGGGCTCAGCCTGAGGAGGCGGTGACACCCCTCCTTCCCTCTGCCCCACGGCACGGGAAGGCTTAGAGAGATATTGGTAGATGGTATTGCTTCATAGATGGGATGTTGTCCTGATACTGCGTGAAAGCTCCCGTGCTATCGATCCCTTAAAAACTCGGCAGACCGTGGCTAGTGGCAGCACGTGCTGGGGTCCCCCGTCTCTGGGGGCGGGGAGCTCCGCTGCCGTGCTTCGCCCTGTGCTGGGATTCCCACCCGCCCGCCTTCCCTAGAAACCCTAAAACCCTTTATCTAACCCTGGGCTAACTTTTGTGAGTCCAAAGTTTATCAGCCTGTCAGCTCAAGCTCGAGCCTAAGGCTGTTGCCGCAGGGACGAGCCTCTTGGTCCTGCTTGGACCCTCTTTGGAGGCTCCAGACCGGTTTGGAGGTTGCTTGGAGAGAAGACAGGCACCTTTGCCAGGGGCCCGGAGCACCACGGTTTTACAGCACCTTAAGCCAAAGCTCGCTGGAAGAGTCAGGCTGGTTTAGATCTGGCCTCAGTTGCTCAGCACTGCTTCTGTAAGGGAATTGGTCAAAAAGGGGAGAGGATTTTTTTTTTTTGTTTCTGAAACGTTTTGGTCACAGCCCTGTTTGTGTTTATTAAAGGCAGTGAATTTCCACGTTCCTTAACATCTGGCCCTACCTCCTGGAGCCTGGGGAAGAACAAAACAACAAGTCCTGGGAACGCAGGACACGTGCCTGGGCCCGTAGGATCAACCGCATCATTCAATTTACTCAGAGGCACCACAGCCCCCCACAAACCGCTCGCTCCCTCGAGCCCGGCGAGATCCCGTCGCAGCCCCCCCGGCCTCCAGGCACCCCCGGCTGGGTTTTGCCATGAAAATTTCACCACTGGCCCACGCAGGCGGAGGAGAGAGAAGAGGTAAGTCTTTATTCACGTGCATGAGGTGTCCCGGTCACACTGGGACACGCCGAATGCGGTTGTACACACAGTCCTTATACCTGTCAAGGGTTCAGGTACAACGTGATTTGACCAATCGCTACTTAAGACACACATGCGACTGTCTTGCAAAGCAACTGTAATTTTATTATGTCATCATCCATCTGCTTCTTTCTTGATCTAGATGTCCCCGGAGCTGGTAGTGCTACAGTTACTTATCTGTAATGCCAGATAAGTGGAGGGTTTCACAGATCTTTTGGAGGGGTTGGGATGCTGGTGATGTCTCAGGAGTGCAGGGGTATCCTTTACTCTTCAGGGTGGGGGCAAGTTCCTTCTTGCAAGGAACTGAGGACCTATGCAGCATACAATGTAAAAAAAATAAATAAATATATATATACACGTAAAGTGTGTATATATTATATATATATATAAATGCATACAGTTTCCTACTATAAAGATTAATTGGTACAATAATTAGGGAATGAGATTTTACCAAGTTTTGCATGGGGGCGGAGAGGCTGGTTTTTCACAATGGGTGGCCATGACTTCACGAGGGTTTTTCACGAGGGTTTCAGGGCCCGAACGGCCATTCCTCAGGGGAATGCGGCCAGAAAAGGAGCGTTATCTGGAGGAGACCGAGGGAAAAAAACTCCCTCCTTGCATCATCCGGGCGACTTCAATCACCGTGCGCATCCGTTTCCGACCCACAGCTGCGTTACCTGGCCCCTTCCCAAGCATCGCCTCTGCTGGATGCAGCGCGCTATTNTCGTCCCGCTAAGCCGGGCGGGATGGATAAGTACGACGACCTGGGTCTGGAAGCCAGCAAGTTCATCGAAGATCTCAATATGTACGAGGCCTCCAAGGACGGTCTCTTTCGGGTGGACAAAGCTGCTGGTAACAACCCCGAGTTCGAGGAGACCAGGCGGGTCTTTGCCACCAAAATGGCCAAGATCCACCTCCAGCAGCAGCAGCAGCAGCAGGATGAGATGCTGATGGCTGCCCTGAACGGAGGGGCCACCTTCAACGCCCCCCGGCCCAGCCCGCCGGCGGTACGGGGTGCCAAGCCGCCCCCGGCCTCTGCCGCTGAGGGGCCACGCGCGAGGTCGTACGACGGAGGGGAGCGCGGCTTTGGCGACAGCGGGGTGCATGCCGAGGCCACGGTGAGCCAGGCCGGGCACCGGCTCTGGGAAGCAGAGCCCGACAGGATCCCCAAAGTGGGGGGCTCGCGACCCGGCACGGGGCGCGGGGAGCAGCACGCCGGGAGTGCCGGTGACCCCCAGCTTTGCCGCGGCAGGCAGGAGAATGGCAGCGAGGGCAGGCGAGGTGGCGGGGACCAGAGGTCCTCCTCCTTCTCGCACACCTGGACCCCCCCAGCACCCTCGACGGGGACGGAGGAGGGGGTGCCGGCAGCCCCACCGCAGCAGAGGTCCTCGTCCTTTTCAGCCCCCTCAGTGCAGCCCGCCCGAGGGTTTTCGGGCCCTGCTGACCCCTGTGGTCCCAGGGCCGGAGGGGATGGCAGCCAGCCGTGGTACCAGGGCGTCCCGCTGTCCTTCTCCCCCGGCTCTGCACCCACCACCCCCAGCGTGGACTACCAGCATGCCGCTGCCTACCCTGGCCCATCCGGCCACTTCGTGGCCCGCGGTCAAAACCACCGGCCCAACGGCAGCAGCGCGAGCCCTGAGCCAGGCTCCTCGCGCCTGGCCTTGCGCGGGCCGACGGCCTCGGATGCTCCGCAGTCGCCTTTCCTGGAGAGCACAAGCGGCCCGCGGTCGGACACCAGGCACCCGGAGGGCTCCGGCACAGCGAAGGTGAAGCTGCCCTGCCAGACCCTCCTTCCGCAGCCGGAGCAAGGGCCGTCAGCAGCCGAGCTGAAGCTGGAGGCGCTGACCCAGCGGCTGGAGCAGGAGATGGATGCTCGGCCGAAGGCCGATTACTTCGGTAAGGAGGCAGTCTGCCAGTCGGCGTGAAAAGGGTTCGTTGCAAAGTGTTGCTGCAGGGTTTGCACCTGCAGGGTTGCGTGTTCCCGTACACCTGCTTGGTTATGCTTTTTTCGTTGCTCAGGGTTGTTTTTTTTTTATTACTTAACTTTTATTTATAAATCACCAGGACTGGAAGCTTTTCCTACTGTGATACTTTTTTCTTTAATCCTACCTCTTAAATTTTAAAGCAGAGATAGCGTAGCGGCTTCGGGGAGGACAGCGCTGAGAAGAAGCTGGAGCAGCGTCTTTTGAAGTGCCCTTCGTTGCTGGCAGGGAGGCACTTAACTTTTCCTGAAAGTACTCGTGGTTCTCCATGTCTTAAAAGTATGTTGCTGCCTGACCACGTGTGAGGGGGAAGGCTCCAGCCTGCGGAGGAGTCACGCCTGCGTGCGCTGCAGGCACCGAGAAGGGCTCTGAGCTTGGGGGGGGGACGGTGGCAGGCACCCCTTGGCAGTAACCCCCATGGGGGCAGCCATGGCCGGGTGTGCTTGCGGGATGTCTTGAAGAGTAGTTGCTTGAGGATGGGAGGGGTGGTGGTTTCCCAAACTTGCCAGGATTTTCCTCCCCCCCTCCCCGCCCTCGGGTGCTGGTCCCCATCAGCTCTGAAAGGATCAGTGCACGCTGAAGACAGCAAAAAAACGAGTGGTGGGCATGTTCCTCCCTAAATCTCGGGTCCGCAAGTAGTCCACACTGCCACCAGAGGTTATTGCTGGCGCTTGGCGGTGGAAAGGGACTGCTTACATGTGAGGATCTCCCAGTGGGAATATTAAATGTCCTGCTGGATTAAACTGATTTACTGCCCCAGGATGGCAGAAGGTCAGGGGCAAATCGAGCATTTCCTTTCCCTGCCGCGCCACCTTGCAATTTAATAGCAGATGAGATAGTTCAGCTTTTGGGAGAAGGAAAGCCGGACTTGCAGGGAAGGCTGAGAACTCCGCGGTTAATTTAACAAATGTCAGGAGCAGGTCTCGTGTCCGGATTTTCCTCACGATTTTAGACTCAGGGTCACCGAAGTAGAAGCAGGGACAGGTTAGACTCTTCAGCCCGGTGCAGAGGAAGGGTTTGCGTCCCAGGCTGCACAGGTGCCATTGCACCGGATCCTGCCCGGCAGGGTCGGTGGGCGGCTGGGCGATGGTCTGTGCGCGCAGGAGCAGCCCCCGGCCTCGTGCCGAGCTCCGGGGATGTAGCTGGAGGGACCGCCGGGTGCTCAGTTGCAAATTGCATAACGAAATGTGTTTCCTGGCATCGGGCAGTGGCACTCACCCACAGAGGGTCGTGCTGGGGTTATTTATCTCGGTATCTGAGGTCGGATCCAGCCTTGTGGCAGGGCAGACGCGTTTTTATGCTGTTGCGGAAAAGGGATGTGTGGAGTTGCTGCGCTTGGAGCGTTTTGGCCTGTAAACGTGTTTGGGCACTTTCTGTCCCGTGCAGGCAGCGGGCGGTTTGGAGAAGCTCAGGGAGCCTGGTCTGGGGAGGGCCGAGGGCTGTGACGAGGAGCTGATAACGAAGATGGGGTTGGAACAGCAGTCTCGTGGGAGGCGGTCCTCAAAAATGGGAATATTTCGCTGGAGGCAACGTTTAGCTCCGCCGGAGGGGTGTCAGGGGTCTCTTCAACAGAGCCTGCCGCACGCGTCTTCTCTGGTGCAAGTAAACGAGCCGGATCGTACCTCATCCAACACGTGCATGGGCGTGGGGTAAGAAAGCAGGGAGACATCGCTGGTGGTTAGATTATTTTTACACAAAATAGGTGGTAGCGCCAGGGGAGGCTTTCGTCCTGCGGGAAATCTGCAGTAGCAGGAGTAATTCCGGCAGCCCGGAGAGTCCCGCTGGTCGGGCGGCTGAGTTACGGGGGAGGCCCGGGGAGGGAGGAGAGGTGGAGGCTGCCTGGTTCCCATGAGGTCTTTTGGCGTCCTCCTGGCAGGAGGTTTTACACCAGGGTGTGTAGTGTGTGAGAAATTTGGGAAGGAGGAGAGGGAAAAACGAAACGCTGCAGTCACGGCAGAGGAAGAAGTAAGGTTTTGTGGAGCCTCGGCTCTGTGTGGGAGGTTCGGCATATCTGTCCTGTGGAGGAACAGGAAGGGGCAAAGACTGCGGTAGTTTGATTCTCACCTCCTACCCCTTTCTCTCTTGCTTTTATTTTCATTTTTTCACAGTTACCTTACTTCCTTTGGAGGAGTAAAGAACCTAGCTGGTCTTCTGAATCTGTCTTTGCTATGCCGTACCCTCAAGCTAACACATTTTAGGATGGAAAAATACGTACTTTTATGCAATAGTGATAAAAAGTTTGTTTTGTTACAGCCTTTGCCCCAGTGAAGGGAAGTTTACTGCAGCAGCTTTATGGTACATGAGATCCAGGAAATGAAACCAGGACTGAAGTGCAAATGGCCAAAGTTTTTTATCTGAACTGCTCTCAGCTCTCCTAATTTTGGGTGCTGCTTTTGTAACAAGGGGATTTTTTTTAAGATGGAGCTGTCTCTCTTGGTAACACACAGCCCTTCAGTCTGTCTCAGTCTGGACCAGATATTTATCACCAACAATTAATTAATTCTGATTGCAGTAAAGGAGCTGCTTTTTCCTTCATTACATGAAAACGAGTGTTTGTAAATCACAGCCTAGAAAAGGGTAAGCTAGGGAGTAGGCGTAACGTAGGTAGGATGCTCTGCTGAGGAGTAACAGATAGTCTGTTTATCTGTCAGCACCGGCTTGCTGTACAAAACCCATTTGTCTGCTCAGAGTATGTGTAACAAGTGAAAGAAGCAAACAAAGCCAAGAATTTTCTTTTTTTTTTTAAATAGTGGCATATGTGTGAACAGCATGGGCTGCACGTGTCTCTGGAGGAATTTGGATTCTCCAAGAGTGCTTTTGAAGCACTGACTTGATTTATGTGGGCTGTCGAGGAAGACATGGGGAGTCTCAGGTATCACCCGGGTCTTAACGCTTGAGGAGGGAAATCCTGAAATTGCTCCCTGGAGAGGCTGGTTCCACTGCAGCAGAGAAGGGACCCCAGGAGATGCTGCTGGAAACCACCTCAGGTTGTATTCAGGTTTTTGGTGTACCGTTTCCAGGGAATGTCCAGGAACGAGGTGCTTGACTCCCACTGAATTCCCGGGACTGCCTGAACTCATCATGGTGTTCCTTTGACTGCACCAGCTTTCATCTCCACTTGGCGAACGGGAAGATTAATTAAATAGGAGTGACTGAGGGAGTTGCGACTCCTCTGCTAGCACCACCCAGTGCAATGCAGATGTTTCGGGTGAGGTGAGGCGGCACCGTCCCGAGGACCGGTGCCGGATGAGTTTTCAGGTGAGAGCTGGGCAGGTACACAGCCAAACCGAGCGTCTGCCTGCGCTGCCTGGACGTGACCGGGCAGGGCAGAGGCCAGGCTGAGAGGGGCTGGCGGGGAGGTTTTGCCATTCATTTTAGCAGAACCTGTGGTTCCTTGGTCTGCAGGCACAGAGGGGTGCTTTTAGAGGTGCAGCGTGTAGCATCACATTTTTACCAGTGCTTGTTTCGCATAGCTAGATGGAAATCTCCGTCTGATGAAGACTATCTACACCCTTACCAAGAGCTTGTTTATAAACAATTTTTATAAATGGTTTTCTTGTCGTAAATATTTGTTAAGTGTTGAGTTCTGGCTTCCTCCCTTATTATTTAGAGCAGAGCTGATAAGCTGCAGGTATTTTTGGAGAGCCCCAGACATCTGGTTTTGCAGCAATATGCTGGGATGCTTCCCAGCAGTCGGGCAGAGAATATCTTGTAGCCAAGTCTGCGGGTTTCTTTCCCCCTTGGCAGAAGCGGAGCGGTAGCTGAGTCACTGAAACCCCGTGGAGACCTGGAACCCCGGCACCTTTGAATGGGTGTGATCAGCTCGAAGGCCAGCGGAGCACTTTTGAAGTCTTGTGCATAGTGAAGTTAGCATTTTACTGCTGCTAACACCACAATTTGTTTAACTTGAAGGCTGTGCATACCTGCGGACTTTACCAGACCCGGATTTTGGTGGTGCACCAGGGTGATTCGGTGGCAACGAGGGTAATTCCAGGGCTGCCGAGTGGAGAATTTCTGCTTAAAAGTTCTTCTGAGGTTTGTTTTGTACGTGGATGATGCTAATGGCGTCGTTTCCACTGGGAATGAGCGGAGGCATCCCTTGCTGCCTGCTCCTGGGAGAATGCTGCGGTGGGAAGGAGATGCTGGCCTGCAGCGGAGAGGAGGGGGAGGCAGGACGAGGCGGGATCCTGGTGGAACAAGGAAAGCTGGAAGGATGACGGCTCATGAACTAGTGAGCGTCTGCAGATTGCTTATCTCACTGCAAGGAACCGAGCAACTAAATATTTGCCTGGGATATGGCTCTTCAAGATTACAGCAGTGTGCGCTTCTCCTCCCTTCCTCGTGGGAGCGAAGCTGGGTTTGCATGCTAAGGAAAAATCTACCAAAACGAAAGAAAAAGGAAGGAGCTGAGGCAGAGGAGCAATTGGTCTTTCAGCCAAGATACTGTGGCAGTGGGGACTGAAACGAATAAGGAGCCTCATTCATTTGGTACTGGCGTTACCATAATCTCCGACATCGCTGTAAGGTATTTAAAATGTCACTGATGTGAGTTTGATGCCATTTTTGTACGTCGCTGGCAGCGTGTACACGACTGTCTGTAGCAAACTTGGGGGTCAAGCACATGGCATGCAAAAACAGTAAAGAAAAACTGCATTTACCAACTCCGTGGTTCTTTGGGCAGAGAGTACCTGTACATCTTTGCTACCACTGAGTGACCACCCAGTCACCCAGTGGTGAACGGGACCAAAGTGCCAGGTTTTCCAGGCACTCGATCTCACGTGGGCCTCCAGATCTCCTTGACATCAACTCTCCAGCAAGAGCGATTGCACAGCAGGGGATAACAGCGTAGCAAGGCACGCAACGTGTCTGATTTAGAGTTTGATGTAGAAATGACGTGGTTAAGGTGAGCCACGGGGAGGTGGCATCAGGTTCTGGAGAAGGTCTGAAGTAAAATCTGAAGAACTGAGCATCACATTGGGTATGACAGGGTGAAGTATTTTTTTTTATTTATTTTTTTTGTGTATGGCATTTGAAAAATGTGAGTGTAAGTGGAGGACTTGGTTTTCCTGGAATTGACAGGTGGGTCAGGCAGATGGGAAAGATGATCCCAGAGGTATTTATCTGCAAAGGTTCTGGGGTTTTCTTCCAAATGCACCTGTGTGGTTG
>VXBL01010046.1:469482-494733 GCA_013400195.1 Aramus guarauna
AAGGAGGAAATCGGAGCATGCTGGCGATTTTTTTTTTTTTTCTGGAGCAGCCGCTCATTGGCACGGAGAAGGGAGAAATGCAGCACTTGCAGTGCAATGAGTACATCGGTTCTGTGGAGAGCCTGGTGGATGTCATGGAAAGGCTTCGAACAGCAAAATCAGCAGGTTTTCTGCTCGCTCTCTTTCTGCAACTCGGCATCGCTGTAGTCGAGAGGAAGTTTTGCGAGGTCACTGTTAGCTCTTGTGTCAGACAATTGCACAGCATCTCAGGCTGCCGCTGAACGTATGCATTCCTGGGAGAAAACAGACATTCGAAAAGCCAATTTTTCTTATCTTTGTCTTGTCTTTTTTTTTTGTCTTTTTTTTTTTAATGCCTGCATGGTTTATCTTTTGCTTTCTTAAAATGTTTCCTTCAATAAATGACTGAGATAAATCTGCTTGGTTCAAAAAGAACCAGCAAGTTTTGCTAACTTGGTGCCAGTCTGCAGGCTGGGGTGGGCCCGTGGCCAATCTAGCATTTCAGTGCAGGTTGGATTTGGACAAAACAGCGTAACTAATTATTCTCTGCAGCGTTCTTTCCAGGTTTGTGTCAGTTTGGACTCTGGCTCTGAGTGCAGCGGGGCTTGCAGCAGCGCTGGGACGGCTTTCAGCGTGCTGGTTGAATGCACACAGGCAGCTGCAGCGCAGAGAGACAGGTCTGCTCCGGGAAAATGAAGTATCTGCTTTTTAGCAGCCGTGCATGCTCTCCTGCAAAGGGCTCCTGAGTGTTTTTATCCCTGTAGTGTGGAAACCGATGGCCGCGGGAAGAAATTGTTATCCGCTCTGGGACTGCCGGCATGGTGCTGCCAGAGTTGGGAGTTACTTCTCAGCGCTGTCGTAAGTTCCTTGGGTTTCCTCCTAACTCTCACCAGATCTTTCCAATTACTGTGGAGCTTGCAAGGCCCCAAAAGAAGTGAAGTTTTGTTAACCACAGCATGACTAAGGAACTCCGGGAAGATGATGCTTCTTGGGCCCGTAGGAGCGAGATGTGAGCAACAGTCCCTTCTCCAGGGCATTTAAGAGTTGGGGTGAATGGGACTGAGCGGTGGTGGAAGGAGAGACCTGGAGGTGAACTCACATCTGCAGGGTCATCACGGGCCAGAGAGAGAAGCATATCTTCTGTTTGTCCTTCACACTGCCCTTTTTGAGTAGGTCCGTGTTTATTTGTTTAAACACAGATTAAAGTTGCCTGTTTCGAGGTAGTTAAAAGGTGGTGCTGCTTTAAAACTGGTCTGTCTCAATCACAGAGTAATGCCTGAAGTAAGTAAACTGGCTTGATGTGTCATTTTCCTTGGACAAGGACTTTCTCTTTACAGCCACTAAGAGCAGTTTTGGGCAGCCTCGCTGCTTTTCTCCCTGTTAGGTGGAGGGAACAGGTCCTGCTAGCAGGTGCTGTGAAAAGTGTGAAACTCAGTTGTCACTTCTTACACAATTATCAAGATAGTTTCACATGAAAATGTGGTGAGATTTGAGAGGCCCTAGCGGAACACACAATACCTTTTGAGAACTTGCAGTGCTAAAGTCTTCTTGCGGTCCCTCCCCACCGCCACCACACATCTGCCCTGTTGCCGCCATTTCCCAGCCCTGATCAGACGGGTCTGTGCCTGGAGGGTCCCAGCGGCTTCCTCGCGAGGTGGAAATCCTCACCCTACGCTGTCTGCCTGGCTTGGGTTTTGGGTTGGAGCCCCACACCTGGGCAGGTGCTGGTGGAAATGTGCTTGGCTGTGCCAGCAACTGAGCTGAGCTCCAAAGCTGATCCTGGTCTTCAGGTGATGGTGGTGGCAGGAAAGCCTGGGCGTGAGGAGCAGCTTGGACTTGCACTTGGGACAGCTTATAGCCAGAAGTTGACCATGCGTGCTGGCTCTGGTTCTCCCTCACCCCATGGGCCACCTGAGAGTCAGCCGCCCTTGGCTGGTGGTGCCGCTGCCACCGGGTATCTTCTCCTTAAAACTGGCTTCTTGTCCTGCAAGAGGTGACAACAACATCTGGGCGGGATACATGGTCTGTAGGAAGCGCCTGTGTTGGGTGTCTCTGTTCAAATGTGGCTGACAGAGGGAGGAGAGATAGGTGTCAGGTAGTCAGTCCAGCCCTGTTTTGGTGGGAAGTCCTTCGGGCTTTCAGCAGATGTGAGCGGGGTCTGAAATCAATGAAGATTTAAAGGGGCTAAGTGAAGAGGTGTGTTTTCCTCACATCGATTGCAACCAACAAGCTTATTGTATGCAGTAAGTAGCAGAAACTATTGGTCTGTGAACAGCCCTGAGCACCACTTACTGCCACTCAGGCTTTTGGGAGGGACAGTAAGTGGTTTTAAATGTATATAAAGTTTGTGGGAATGAATGGGTGAAGGAAGGAGATGTTGCTGTAGACTAACAGGGCTGTTGTTGTCCAGTTTACTTTTTTGCAAAAAGCTTTTCCCGCGAAGGTCTGATGACTGTCGTGGCCATGGCTGACAGCATCTCTCAGCGTGAGTAACGCTGATGTCACCCGCATCTTTGGCTACAGGGAACCGTCCCCAGACACCATGCCAGGTCCCGCTTCTGACCTCTGTCTCCCTCTCTTTCTTCCAGGCACCTGCGTGAAGTGCAGCAAGGGGGTGTATGGAGCAAACCAGGCTTGCCAGGCCATGGGCAACCTCTACCACGACGGCTGCTTCACCTGCGGAGCTTGCAGTGAGTACCCGCCGCCCGGCAAACTCTTCGGGCTTAATGTTTCTCTGGTTTAAACGAGGGGGAAAAAGGGAGGTGGTTATTGAATTCTCTGCTGCAGCTGTATGTCTTGGTGGTGGTGGTTGCTGTTTGGTTTTGAACAGATTCTGGCAGGGCGTGTAGAAAAGACGCTTTGGATTGTGCCGGCCGGCTGCCTTCGGGTATGGGGGATGGTTGTTTTCATTCCTCTGCCTCTCTATTACAGCTATTTATAAGAGTATTTTTTCAAAGTGGCAGTGAATATGCCTCATCTGGCATTTAGGGGGGTTTTTTATTTGTCACGTCAGATGCCATTCTGGTCAGTCCGGTCATGGTGTTTTCGCTGCATGCGTTACCTTTACTCGCTGTAAGCGTTTTGCCATTCCGTGGGACCTCTGGTCAAAGCATCTAAGTGCGTGATTGACCCAGGTTGCACGTTTTGCTTGTTCTTTCTCTGGAGAAATGGAGCCATCCCCAGCGACGAGGGGCATGTCTCTGCCGGCTTGTTTTCTGGTTATTGGGGGGGGGAGCTGGTTATTGTGCCAGAGGTATCAGGCTGGGAGCAGCGATGGCGAGCCCTCTGAAATCTGCCCGAGAAGCAGGGTAGATAGTTCAGCTGGCCCCGCCGAGCTCCTTGCCGCTTGTCAGACCCACACGTGAAGCTTGCTGGAGCCTATAGCGTGTGGCAATGTATGGATCCACCAGAGCGGCTTTTTGAGGAGGTCTGTGATGGAGCTGGGGTGAGGAACAGGCTGCCTGATTTCAAATCGTGGCTGTGTTTGTAAGCCAGTGGTGTTTCTACTTTGTTATGTTTAATTGTAGGCCTAGTAGTGTATTTTTAGAAATGTAGCTGTATATGTGGCAGCAGTAAAAATAATAATAATCCTTCTGGTGCTTTTGTATATATCAGTTTGGTTTTCCCAAATGAGCTTTAGGGTTTTTCTCCTGCATTGTATTTAGAGTTGTAAACTCATCAAGACTGCATGAGTTTTATTTGGAGTGTAAAGTGGGAATAAATATAGAAGGATGTGTGTGCTTTTTAATAATAGCTGAACCTTGAACTCTGCTCGTTTCCCAGCTGTCCAAGCCAGCTGCCTTGCCTCACCTATGTTTTCAATAGAGCGCTTCACTGTCATCTGACTGAAGACGGGAAAACTGAAAAGAAAAAGTGGCATTTGCACGTGGTGGCAGCTTCCTAAAGGCTCAGAAGTCAGCAGCTCACTCTTTTGTCCTCTCTTATAAATTGAATTGGAAATCCTCTCCTGTGGAGAGGATTCCTGGCTGCAGCTGGGGCTTTGCTTCAGGGTCCTCTTGCCCTCCGTGGCTGGGTGGCCTCCAAACTGCCCTTGTACACAAAGCTCCTGTTTAAAAATAATCCAGCAGCAGCTTTGAGCTGTCTTAAATTTCTAAAATTACTGCCGTGCAACTGGTGCTTCAGAAAGAAACACTTCTGATCCTCCTTTTAGAATGGATTTTACCATCTTTATCTGGAGCTCAGCGCTAGGGAGATACATGTGGTTGCGGAGGTATCAGCGGTTACTTCTGTTTCTGTGTGGTTAAAAAATAGCTTAATCCCATTTCTAATGAGGTAGGGTGGTGAGGACTGAAAGAGTAGCTATTTGCTGCTTAGCCTAAAAGGCAACCCTTTCCAAAGGTTTCCAATGCAAGACGAAAAGGTTTGGGTGTCAGGTGTGACTAGAAAGATGGAAAACCCCCTAGTTTAGCAAGGTGAAGCCCATTTTCTCTCTTACCCAGGATGCAACCGAGGAATCTCTCTGGAGATGTGCTGGAGCAAAGGGTTTCAAATGGAAGGAAAAAAAAAATAGTAAAAATGCTAGTTGGAAAAAAAAAAACCAAGAAAGGAGGGGAGTAACAGTAATATTTCTCTTAGTAGAAAATACTGTATTTCCATATGAGATAAAAAAGGGGGATGGATGCCACAGGAGTATAAGAAAGAGCCTGTTTCAGCTTGTTACGTACAGAAGAGTAATTTACTTACGAAAGCTCAAGTCCTTCCCACTGAGGCACTGGCCACACTAAGCCACTGAGAGCTGGATGCAGCGGTGGCCGGCGCGGATGGACGGATGGACGGATGGACGGACAGATGGATGGAGAGGAGGGTGCGTGGTGGCGTGGGGCTTCCGGTACTCAATGGAGAGCGGTGCTGGAGGGAGGCCTTTGTGATAGCGGTGTTTCCCGCACGTGCACGTACCTCTACAAGCGGCGAGGCTCACGAGAAGCCCTCCCGTGCAGGAGGTGGTTTCTTGTGCTGCCACGGCGGTGTCGTGCAAGCGTTGTGTGCACCAGGGGCTTGGGAGGCACGGGGAAGGCGTTTGTGTTTCTGTCCCCATCAGCAGCGTGGTTTTCCGCCTGACGTGTTGTGCTTGTAAAGCCGTAGCTGGGCTTTGTGATTCATCAAAGCCTCTTCTTGCATTGCAGCTGCTTAACTGATGCCTGGGCTTGGTACGCGCCATCCTGCCCTGCGCTCGGGGAGGAAACGTACCTGAGGGGAATCCCCCTTTTTGCAGACACAGGTTATTTCCCAATCCCGAAACGTACCTGAGGGGAATCCCCCTTTTTGCAGACACAGGTTATTTCCCGGTCCCCCGGACCATCGGCTGCAAGACAAAATGAAGGGCACGCAGCTCAGTCGTTACCCAGAGAGACCGCGTGCCTCTCCGCAGGCTCGCTGTCATCTGGGCTGCTGCGGAAAATATGAGGAGACCGTTTTATCTGCCAGAAAAATAAATATTTGTCCGGACGGTGTTGTCTGTCTAGCTGCAAAGCACATCTTGAGCAGCCTGTATGGAAACTCTGGTTTCCAGCTGGAAAGTAAGTAGTGCTTTTAAGGTCAAGTGGAGTTCATCTTGGACACTATCCAGTACAATCTTGTCTTTGAGAAGTCAAGGTTGCTCGTGATTTCAATCCTAAAATTTCTGCTCTGGTGGAACGCTGAATATCTCCGCTCCAATAAATAAAATACGCAAAATTACCTATTAGGGTAAAGCATATTGTCCTCCAGATATTTATATCTGCTATCCTGCTGTTTTCATTTTAGTGAGGATTTCTAATTTTGCTCGTAGTCGGATTTGTGTCCAAATGTGCATTAGTTTCCCAGATACAGAATACCCAGAGGGTCTAAGGAGAAGAGGGGGGGCTGATACCTCATGGTGCCAAATTTACTACACCCTCTGTTTCCTGATCCACGTGCCTTCAGAGATAAATGATAGAGCAATTTGTTGAGCAGAGCTACACATACGTTACAGGGTTCAGTTGTCAGGAAAAAAAAAGGACTGTTTTATCTGAGCCACTGGCATGTAATGCAGAAAATTTGGCTTAGAGGTCAAAACAACAGATTTAGAATTATTACTTTGGCATAAATGTCTCATTTATCTTCTTGTTTGTTACAGGGCAGAGGCACAAACAAGGCAGCTTTTTGCAGAGAGGGAGAGGGAAAAACTTCGGGCTCTTTCTGCAGGATTAGTAATTATATTTGCTTTACAGGAGGGCCATGAAAGTAGGTTACAAAAAAAAAAAAAAAGCCCTCAAAACCAAACCGGCTATTTCCTGCAAGCGCAAGGTGTCTGTATCCATCTTGGTTGGGTTTTCTTTTTTTTTTTCCGTTTGTTGGACAAACAGTTGTGGTTACCGAAGGGTTTGTTACACATTAACCATGAAGTGAAATCACCTGTTTATACCTCCTCAGAACACAAGAAATGCAGGTGATTCAAGATGTTGGTATTTATTATTAAGGTAGTGAGGAGACCTTATAAATGATACGGATTTAACTAGACAGTATAGCTCTAACCTATTTTGGTGTTTTAGTGTTTTCTCTAGGATTCAGCCAGGCTTACATCCGGCTGCCGCAGATCGCCTGGAAAACAGACCTCTTTAGCTTTGCTGGCAGTGTGATTTAGAGCGTATTTAGAGTCTTGTACTGGAGCTGCTTGGTCCTCAAAGGAAATCTGAAAGCTAAAAAAGTTCAAGGGAAGTGTCAGAGATGACTGTGAAGGAAATCAGTAGGCAAGGAAGGAAGTCAGAAAGAAAGAACAGATGGCAAGGTGGTTTGACGGAGGGTTCGATGTTGAACTGCAGCAGAAGGTCTAAAACAAGGACCAGATTTTGGCCCCTTATTACAAAGAGGTGGAAACCTTGCATGTTTGCCAGATCACAGCATTTGACCTTTGACATGTCAACATTACTACGTTGCTTTCTTTTTCTTTTTTCTTTTTTTTCTTTTTTTTCTTTTNTTTTTTTTTTTTTTTTTTTTTTTTTTTTTTTTTTTTTTTTTTTTTTTTGCTAAGCTCAGATTGATGTTGATATCTGTGTAAGGGTAACAGGCTGCTGTTCCAGTGGCAGAGTTTGAAATAACACAAGCTGGCTGTCTCTTGCCATCCTCTGGGGATATAAATACGTGGGGTTTTTTTAATATTTCACAACGTAATTGTGTTTAGAGTTATCAAGAGTCGTTTACTAAGTAAGGTAGTTAAGGTATTGAAGCAGTATATCTGCTTGGGCTAATTAATCTCGCTGCAGTGATTATAAAGCATGGCTACTTAGAGCGATTCAGCTCTTGGTGTCTTTGGGATGATTATGTTGAATAAGCATGCTATAACCCCTGGAACAAGAAGGCCATGGTTTTTACTGGTATCGCTAAATAACTCTACAGGTAGAAAGCCACCTTTTTCTGTGAGTGTGACTTAATCCCAGGTTGCAGGACAGGCACCCTCGCCAAGTGAATTTCCCCGTGGTGCATGTATGTGTATGGTTATCTTCAGATGCAGAAACTACCAGCTTTTCTAGTGGAGGCAGGTTTTACTGCTTGTAAATGGATATAAAACCACTATACTGATTGACATGTGTGAGAAATGCGCAGATCTTCAAAGCGGAGAGTGCAAAATACTGCTGGTAATCCTTCCTCAGCATCCCTTTAATAAAATTATCACGCAAGAGTCCACGTAGTAAACAATATATTGTTTTAGCAAAAGTAATTTCAGAAGAGATTCAGCCGTGCCTTGGCTTTACCGACAGTTTGGGAGATGGGGAAGGCATCAGTGTGTTTTTCCGCTCTGATCTAAATTGCTGCTTTGTTCTTGCTGACTTTTTGTCTTCAGTGTCTCAGCTTCGCTGGTGAGAAATCCCTGCTGTCTGGCACAAGAAGTGCTTGCCGTAGATGAGAAATTCCAGGGCAGCTTTCACGGTAGGATGACAGTACTTGTTCCTCTCCTGGCCAGGTTTTAGGGTGGTAGTGCTTTGGGGTCTGAGCTGAAGGGGCTTTGGCGTGGTCCAGGTGTCTTCAGTAGGTATCCCCGCTGGAAAGGTACTAGTAAGTGTTCAGCTCACACACAGAAGATGCAATCAGGGTTTTAGCAATATGCTAGTGGTTTGAGTCGATTGTGTGTGTTTTAGTGCTGGCTGAAAGTCTGAAATCGTTAGGTTGGAACCTTTAAGGGAATATATTTCCAGTCTTTCTGGTCTTTTTATTTTATAATGTCATCTTCAAAGTATTGGTTTTTGTTAAGAACAGGCATAGGATTAATTATGCTCTAAAGATTTTAGGGGGTTTCTTGTAATGTTTTAATGGATCCCTATAAATAATTTTCTGGTAGTGGCTCAGCATGCACTGAGGCCTCTTCCATACCCAGAGAAATTTAAAAATTGCTCTTTTATAGTTGCAATGCAGAGTCACATTCACTGAGGACCCAGAGATTGCCCCCCCCACCCCTTCCTCCAATGAGTCTCTGTGCGTTTCGATGACAGTCGATGGGAGGCAGGGTGGGAGGCCAGCTCTGACGGCTGTCTGGTTTTGGTGCATTTTGGGGAACAGGGCAGCCATCCCTGGAGCGATGCAGAGAGCAGCTGGGCACTGTGTTGAAAACCGGTACTTCAGCAGGGACTCCCCAAATCGTAGTGCTGCTTTGTCCCAGGGTGACTTTATCTTACCTCTGAATTTTGAAGCTTCTAGGGGTTTTCCCTAAAAAGAGAAACATTTGAGTACCTTCTTGCAGCGGTTTACCATCAGCAAAGGAGAGCTGTGGCACTCTAAGAAGGACTGATTTTTGCAACGACAGGGACCCGGGGCTGTCAGCATGGGAAGAGCCCAGGAGCAGCTGCCAGTCTGCAGTGAGTCTGTGCAGATACCGCGGGGAGCTCCACGGGGCTTAGGTCAGTGATAAGCGAGGTCCACGCTCCCTCCTCGACAATGCGGGGTCCTGGTCATGCATCCCCACAGAGCCTTGGGATCTGGCCCTATACCCTTACATGCAACAAGAGCAATCTCCTGTCCTTGAACATGGGTTTGTGACCCCCTTGTCCCTTTAGTAAATAATAGAAAAGCATCTTCAAAAGAGAAAGTTGAGTCCAGCTCCCCAGCGGGCAAATGATGCATCTCCCAGCATCTGCCTTGGGCTGTTGCAAGTCCCTGGTAAACCCTTCTCTGTATGAACTTCAAAAGGAGAGAGCTGTCATTTGAGAAAACGATGGACAAAAGCACCAGCATCCTGGGAGTGCAGCCTGGTGGTATGCCTATTATCAGCTGCTAAGCAAGACGCGTTTATTTTAGCACAAAGGCACTAGTGACTAAGCTTGAAATATTCTGAAATTGGTGCTGAGCTTGAGGTCATCCTGAAGGTCCCACAGCTAAACAGATTAGATAGACATGTTAGGGATGAGCAGTACATAAAAGCACAAGGCTCAAACATCCTGTCAGGAAGAGAATCGAGAAATTGGGTAACAACAGGTGCAGACAGTAGGGTTGAAACGCTGAAGAATTTTAACTGTCTGAATTTTTTCGGGTGAGAGATTAGTTAAATTCAGGGTGAAGTGACAATGAAATACGGTCAGGAGCCAGCCGCTTAAGACACGTAGTACAGCGATTGATCCTGAAAGTGGCAAGCCATGCATCAGTATTCCTGGGTTTATCAAAGGATATTGTCTCTGTCATCATCACGACGCATATTTAAAGTGATGCAAATTTAAAGTAGGCTGTGATCAATATGTGATTCCTTTGACGCCATTTAAGTTCTCGATCCTTCCTCTCAGTGAAATTACGACAGCATCTCTGTGCTCAAGCGAAACCTGTGCCAGCCTCTGCAGGCACACGGTCCAAAGTACCGCTTTTGAGAGGGACTTGTTTAATTTAAGGCGCTGCCCCGTGGCAGGGAGCTCAGCGCAGGGACAGAAGCCGCTGCCGCCCCGCTGTTTGCTTTACTGGTGCGGCCCCAGCCAGAATGTGCATTTCCCAGCTCCACCGGGACGATCCCCAGCGCAGCCTCGGGAAATGAGCTTTTCCTGCATCTTGCTTTCCCGTGTGTACGATGAGGAGATACTTCCTCATCTCAAAGGGGCGGTGGGAGGAGAAGTCCATCCCGATGTGGGCAGGGAGAGGCTGGGAGCAGCAGAGGAAGAAATCGGGAAATCGGCTCTGTTTGCCTGCACCGCTCCCGCCGTGGCTGCAGGGGCACCTGATTACTCAATTTTGGCGAATTTCCTTTTACGCTTCTGCCAGGGACTTACAGAGAGTTGTGGAGAGGAGCTAAAAATAGTAAAAAAGACCACTTCTTTCCCTAAAGAAAGTAATTATATCATCCCCTCCTTCCCTCAAAGCGCTTTTGGTCTCAGCACCTCCTCTTCATGGGCCCATGTAATGCCAACAGCCACATTACATAGTCCTTTATAAAGGAGGTTATCCCTCTGCTGAATGAACTTGCAGCAGAAGCCCAGACACAGCACACCGGCTGTGTCACCTTCTCCGAAGGTCTGTTGCCATCAATCTTGACCTGCTAATGTCACAGGGTTAAAAATATATCGGGTGCAGAATGGCTGGTAAATGCTGGTTTTGTCACCGTGGAAGAATGATGTGGTGGCAGTGAGCCAAACCTCATCCCCTCTGCTGTGACGGTTGCAGCTCGTGCCCCGGCCATCGTCCAAAGAAGTGTCTCCTCCATGCGTGTGATTCCCCTCAGTGCTGCCAGCTTGTCTGTAAGGAGACACATTGCATACAGGTGGAAAGTCGCTTGGGCACCTGCCCGTTGCACTAAATTGGAGCCCATGCTACCACGCATTTTAAAATCAAAGTTAAACATTTTTTGTTTGTTTTTCATTTTTGGGAGTGTCAAACCCCAATGCTGTATGTAAATCAGCAGGAGGTTTTTGGGGGTACTTCTCGCTGCGTTAGTCTCGTTGTTAACTCGCTTAGGACCACCATTGACAAGGGTGCTGCAGATCCCAGGTATCCCCCTGCCCCTCCTTGCCCTCCTCAGAAATTGGGACTCTGTGACTGCCGACGAGTGTGCTGGGCGTACCTGTGAACAGGCAGGCACACAGGAGGGGTTACCGTACAAATACACACCCTGTGTTATGGGTGACAAAGCTAACGCATGCGAGATTAGATACTTCTTATTTTGGGCAACCTTGGCAAAGCATCAGAATGGGTGAGAGAAATCAGAGCAGGATGGTTTTGGGTTTGTCAGGTTTTCTTCTGTGTCCCATCCGATGTCCGTGTTGGTGTGAGGATGGGCTGGCGCCCTGGGTCATCTCTCACGTCCAGGTAACGTGGTTGTCCCCAGTGGGGATTAGAGGAGAATGGGGGATAATAAGCATGTTGGGCAATGTGCTGCTGGCTCCTACGCCGCTGAGCTGCTGCTCGTGCAAACCAGGGCTCGTTCCCAAAAAGCACGGCTGTCACGTCCTCTGCCTGCCTTGCTGGCTGAAACCTGGGCAGGGCACTGAGGGCTACTGGTGAAATATTGGTCTGGCTGAATTCACTGGCACCGCTTTGGAGCTTCACTGGAGCATCTCCATTTCCTGAGGAGCAGCAGCTGTTGTTTCCCAGCCTCAGAGTGCCCTCTGGCGTTTATAGAAGATGGTAAAGATTTTCATTTATTGAAGTGGTTTTATTTGGCTTCTTCCTTTTCTTAATGTTTTGCAGCCAGTGTGGTTATTCGTCGAAGGCTGCCAGGGAGGTGCATGCCATAAAGCACCGAGAGGTGAGCCCCAGACCAGTCCCTTGTGTCCTCCGCATTTATACACCCAGCAGCTGATACTAACTTTTTAAACAGTGTATTTGCCATATGCAGCATAAGTAGTTGGGAGGCTTCTAGACCTGGTATCTTTGTTCTGATTTCCTTCCAGCAATGCCTGGCAGGTCCCCGAAACCAGCCTGCGGCAGGTCCTGCTCTGGCCATGCCCAGGCAACGCTGCCCCAGGCGCTGCCTCTGACCAGGCACTTGGGGCTCCTTGACCGAGCAGAGCAAGCAGAGCTGCTCCAGTGCTAGGCTGTATTTCAAAGCCCTGGTTAAATAGGGAAACTGGGCTGCAAAGAGGTAGGAGCAGCTTTTTAAAAACAAACAAAACCTAGCCCTTTTCTCCGGAGAGAAGGCAGGGTGTTTAGAAGTGGCGGCAGCGTGAGCATGCATTGCTATAGTTATGTGGAACTGAAAATAGATGGCACATGTGAAGCATAAAAACAAAAGCTGCAGTAAATATAAATCTTCCCCATATGTAGAGTCCTTTCTTGGAAAAATCTTGTCATCCTGTCTCTGTTAGAACGTTCTGGTTTGAAAAAAACAAAAAAAATTTTTTTTTTAAATAGTTTCAAACTGTTGCGGGCAGTTGTAATAACGAATGTGCTGGTAGGGAGCAGAGAAGTGTGTTGAGCGCTCTGGTGTTGCGCTCTGCTGGAGGCAGGCGAGGTCGTAGAGTATTGCAGTGGCTTATCCAGCAGCTGGTGATTGAAGGCACCTTCTAGCGAAACAGCATGGGGGGGGGGGGTGACATTTTGAGGAACGATGTCGAGTACAGATCACCCCTTGCGTGCCCTTTCTTCTCCTTGCTCCTCTCCTGGGGTGTTCCAATGTGAGTCAGAGTACCCTCACTCGCTCTTGTCGGGTTATTTCGTTTTGTCAACTGCCAGGAGGTGGTCCACGCTTGCAAAGCTACCTCCTCCTGCCCAGAGGTGGGACTGCTGTCCAGATCCAGTGGTCGGCATTCATCAGCGACCACCAGTGGAAGAGGAGATGGGGTTAGTCGGGCTGGAGACTGGGAAGACCCATGCTGGGCTTGGGTGCTCTTCTCCAGCTGTGTGGTGGCCGTTCTCGGATGTCCTGGTTATTGTTTGCTTCTCAGCAGCCAGTTTTTGCTCACATTTTCTCCCAGCTCTCTGCTGACCTGTCTCTTCTCTCTGTGTTTTTCCCTCAGGTCGAAAGCTGAGAGGAAAAGCCTTTTATTTTGTCAATGGCAAGGTGTTCTGTGAAGAAGATTTCCTGGTAAGCGCACAGCTGACCCATCTCTCAGCCTCTCCGGCAGACGCGCAGCCTTTCTGCCCGGCAGCTTTGCCTGTGTTTCACGGGGCTCTAGTCCAGCCTCCTGCCTGTCCCTCCTGCTCTACCGTTTACCCAGGGCCAGCCCCGGGCACGGTGCCTGCCCACGTGTGGTGCTGGAAGTAGCCGAGTGAGAGGCCATGGTTTTGCAGCACAGAGCCTGTAGTTGAAGCTGTAGCCTCTTGCGATGGCTCCTTGAAAGCTCCTCTGGCTGTGCCACGGAGACAGGAGCACGATGAATGGCTACGGAAGAATGAATGAGTGAATTTCCTTTTCCGATAAACTGATTTTGCTTGGGCATCATAATACATATCTTTCCATTGTCCTCAATGGCTTTTGTGTGAATGTACCTGAGCATGAAGCAACCCTATGGTCCTGTCCTTGGCTAGTGGAGATAAAAAGCCGTATACCCACTGCCCCCAAGCCCTCAGAGATTAAACTTTCATTGAGATTGGAAAAATTTTGCCTACTTGTCAGGGAAGTCTAGTGATTTCTGGCAGAGTAGCGAGTTAATATTCTTTGCTCACATCAGTATATTCTACAAACTCTGAAAATTGAAAGATTGCTTAAATGTGTCTAAATTACTTCATTTTCCCAGTTTGCATTTCCACCATTCAGACAGGACTGAAACCTTAGCAGGCAATGTGTTGTACCTGAGGTGCGTGTTGTGGACGTGACAGACAGTTCCTCACGATTACATCTCAGCAATGGCATTAAGAAAGGTGTTCTGGGCCAAACTTGAATGTTACACTACCAGAGAGCTAGGACAGTACCACTGACAGAGAAGCTTCAGTAGACGTGTAACCAAAGGTAGAATTTGGCTTTCCAAGCCTATAAAGACAGATGTGATATGAAGATGTAATAAACACAAGTAAGTACCTGGCTTGTAGATTCACGTGGTCAAATAAGCATGTAAATGCCTTATTTGCACCTGCATTTATGGTATGTACTTATACACTTAATTAAACTTAGGTTAAGGACTTGAAAGTTACAGGAACTGATACTCCTTCTGAACACTGGAAGTCTGGAGTCATTCTAGAATATCCTTTGAGGGCCCATCCACATCTTCATTTACTGAAAAAAAGTGCTGGGAAGTTTAGCTTGTGTAAGGAGTACAGACAAAGGCCAAGCAAATAACATCCCACAATATGCTGTTGTTTATGCTCGACTAGCCTTGTGAAATTTTAAGCCAATTCTTTTTTGTCCTTGCAGTATTCCGGTTTCCAGCAGTCAGCTGACAGGTGTTTCATTTGTGGTCATTTGATAATGGACATGGTAAGTGATAATTGCTTTAGGAAAAAAAATCCCACAGCTTTTTAGAAGAATGCATCAAAAGCAAAATATACTCCTATCCAGTACTGTCTGTTATCATCTGGTAGTCTGCCTAGTGTGAGATTGGTAGCAGAAAGAAAATCTGCTAAGCCTTTTGTTGATTTTTGCGGGGAAGTGAAGCTGGCACCCTGCTGTGTGTGGTGCAGAGACTTTGCTCTGCCTTCAGTGCAAGTTGAAAAGCAGAGCCTTCAGCTCTTTCATCCCCTCTCGGCCTTCTCCGAACAGCGTGTTCGTAATCCTGTCGATGCTTCCTGCTCAGAAGTGCCGTGGCTCTGCAGTGCTCCCTTGCTGTGGGCTATCACTGCGGCTCTGCTGAGCCCGTCTTCCCCGTAGTCAAGCTGTGGCTTCCCATGTACTTTCAGGATGAAGCTACTGTCTTGTTGCTGCTTTTTGTGGGTGCTGATACTCCGGGGAACAGGTTTGACCCAGAGTAGGTGATCCAGACCTCAGTTCAGATCTGTCCAAGTCCTTGCAAGCTCTTCAGTAGATGTGTGGGCATCCTGCTGAAGCAGGCAGTTGTCATTAGCCTACAACAGGTATCATCCGTTCATGATGTGCACGGAGTGGGGTCACAGCTCGGGGGGGTCAGCTGGCCTTTACCAGAACTGGGCAACATTGAGTTGTGGGTGATTCAGAGGGAGACAAATTCTTGCTCAGGTAGCTGGTGGGGTAAAACTACAGCTGAGGCAAAAAAAATTAGGAATTTCTGGGTGGTCAGTTCACAGCATGCCTCCCAAGATTTTCTAATGCTTATCATTAATTATCTTTGCTTGCCCGCTTACACTGTAAAGCATTAAATTGGAAAAGCTATTTTATACTCAGAAGTCTGATCACCTGGCTGATGGACCATGGTATTCCAGGCAGTAATTTGTGCCCCAAAGCCGGCCGGTGAATTGCAGGTGTTGAGTTCGATACAGTTTCCATAGTCTGTGTTAATTAGAAAGCCAGGCTAGTGAGTACAAAGCGCTTGGATATCTAAGGATTTTGAAGACCTAGCAATAGTATTTGCTTCAGCCTCTCATGGAGAATATAAAGATGTATTTCCTTTTATTGGTCTGGTACGTCTTGCCTTGTGATCCTGCTAAGTATTCTCCACCTGTTGGCTTCAGAAATTATTTTCTTTCCTTTAAATTCTGTCCCTTCCATCCTTTGTAATGCTAAATACCTTGACTGAGACTCTAAATTGTTTTCTTACCCGTGCTAATAATTCATTTTTCTGGAACCAGGTGATATGTATTGATTCCAGCTGCTCTTTCCATACCTGTTAACTCATTTTTCAGATGAGGTGCCTGAAAAAAGACACAGGCCCTCTGATGAATATGCAGCATTGTCTGTTGTAAAGCTGTGTGTTTATTATTTTCACCTTTATTGTCTGTTCGTATGCATTTTTCCTCTCTCTTGGTTTGTTGCAGATCCTGCAGGCTCTAGGGAAGTCGTATCATCCAGGCTGCTTCCGATGCGTGGTCTGCAACGAGTGTCTGGATGGTGTGCCATTCACTGTAGACTCTGAAAACAAAATCTACTGTGTCAGAGATTACCACAAGTAAGGACAAAATAAACGGCAGAGGTGTTCCAACCAACCAGCCTATAATTTAGCTTTTCAGCTAATTAGGAAGTGTAGATAGGGTAGATAGGGACAGGGTTAGAAGCTAGAAGGTTGAGGAGGGGGCTAGACCCTAGAAATTCCTGACGTCTCTCCTTTTGCCCTGCCGTCGACTGCTGTGTAACTTTGAGGAAGTCACTTAATCCCTGGCCTTCAGCTGCCCCTTCTGCAAAGCAGAGGTAGTGAGAAATCGTGCTCATGAAGTGTTCAGTGATGCAAGAAGCTAGTCCTCTCTAAAGTAAGACTGTGAATGTCTGTTGAAATCAGCGCGAGTTGCTTTTTGAGTAGTCGCAGGGCTGGGTTTGACTTTTAAAGAATGCTTTCAGAAATCACCGCTGAACGCGCAAAGTGAAACTTTTATCCAGCTCTAAATTAAACAACCAATAAATCCACTTAAAAAATCACTTGTCATTTAGACAGTAAAATGAAATGGCTGTGCTCTTAGCTGGTAGTTATGATATTAGAGCTGCATACATTTTGAGTGTCCATCTGGCTCGCTTTGCTCCTTGCTCCATTTTCTGAGCAGGCAGAGTATTAAGTGTTGCTCAGGCAGCCCCTGGAACTGTTCTGTGTTGTGCCAGGATTAGAGTTGCTTCCATGTGCCACCGTTCTTCTGAAATGATGCATATTTCCTTGCAATTTAATTATTCATTTATTGTGTTTCGTTGTGTTATAAGGCCTTAAGGAACTGTACGGTCCCGCGGTATTTTCTCTGAGGTTTCCTGCCCTGAGGCCGCCACTTCTTTTGATGTGTTTTTCTGGGGACGGTCCTGCTCAGTTTCTCTCAGTAGAAGCCAAGAGTTTTACAGTGGGTTTTGGGTTTTTTTCTGGCGCTAAGTGTAAAATGTAAGGTCTCTTTTTGCCTGATTGAGCAACATGTGCCAAGCATTACTTAAAATCAATGCTAAAATGAATTTATGATCTTGGAATGCAAAGCTTTCATGTGGATAAGTTATTTGCAGCTGCAGCTGTAAATATGTTCTTGCCAAGAACATACAGGCCTCTCTTTTTATGTTGATCTATAACTCGCCTTCAATTTCTCATTGCTTTTCCAGAGTTTTAGCTCCAAAGTGTGCAGCATGTGGACTTCCCATTCTGCCCTCGGAGGTGAGAGCCTTTTATTCCACGTCCCCTCGGGGCAGGGAACATCGTGTCTCAGGTCTTTCTCTCTTTCACACTTGACCCAATGTCAAGACAAATGTTCTTGGGAATGGGAAGAGATGATCCCTTCCTCCAGCATGCAACCTTTTGACCTAGGCTCATACACTACCCTTGAGATGTGACCCTTCTTTTGCTCCATAATGAAGCTTAGTTCTGCTGAACCAGGCTGTTTTTTTCATCTCCTGCAGGATTATACTGCTGCTAGTTTTATGTTCAGGATTTATGTTTCCTTCATGTCAATAAATGCTGGTGGTGCTCAAGAATGACCTCTGGAATTAAATTGTTTTAATACTTTGAGGAGATGCATCTTGGGCAAAACCAATTTAAAATGCTGAGAAATGTGATACATTGAAATTACCAAATCTTTAATGCCTGATTTGGGATAGATGTGACTGTTAAACAGAGAGAATTTAGCATTTCTGATGTTACGTGTTAGAGGATATCTGCAGTCGATGATGAAGCTTTACTATAAAAATAACTGCAGGTGGCAGGATTTATTTGTGGTGTCCAACCAGCGGCTCAAATGCATTTGTTCAGTATTCACATTGTTGCAGGAAGCAATCTTCAGAGTGCACGTGTCTGATCCTGCTGTAATCCTTTGTAATTTCTCTTGTGCTTGAATGCTTACAGGGGTCTGATGAGACCATTCGGGTTGTGTCCATGGACAAGGATTACCACGTGGAATGTTATCACTGCGAGGTAGGTCAGCAGCTTTCCCAGGGAATGGGCACTTAATAATCATAACTACTATCATTTTTAAGATGGTGATAAATCTCCTCCCTTCCAGTGGCAGTAGATGAGCAATTCAAACCTTACATTGTGTGACCCTTTCTATCAGTGGCTGAGAAATTCCCAGTTTGACGACAAAAGCTTTTTCAGCAATTATTTCACTTGCTATCCATAAAATTATGGGCAAAGAGTTAATTATCACTTTTAAGCTTGGCAGTTTATTTGTTAATGAAGGAAACGTGGTGACTTAGTAAGGTTCTATTGCTGCCTCTCAGAAGCCTGGAGCTCCAGATCACATTAGTGTGTCTGATTTCCAAGGCAGATTGTTTAAAAATGCTAAGGAGATGACTGATCCTGTCTGGTGTAAGTTACCTTCACTCTCATGGGAAATGAATGTGTCATTGGGGCTGGAGAAAGGATGTGGCTGCGCAAAAATATCCCAAGAGGCGCCAGCTCTTAAACACCGTTTGGTCTCTGTGCAGGACTTCCCAGAGAGCCTTCATACTTCTGCTCTGTGAATTAAAATAAATAGGTGTCTTCTCTCATCGTGCTCGTATGCAATGGAGAGAGCCCCTGGCTCAGCAGGCAGGCTTCACATCAGTACAACTGCAATTCATGTAATGTGAAGAAGTGAATCCTACCTGAGAGTGTAAGGAGACCCGAGCATGTTTAAAATACATAGGGCTGCACCTCGCCACGAGATAAGGCTTATTCAATAAAACTGCACAAGACAAATTTGTACAAGGCTTGCCCCTCCAAATGCCTATGTCAGGTGCTTTCCTTCTCATGGCAAATGCTGGACTTAGGAGGAAGGAGGTGCTGGCTGGGTGGCTTCTCTCCTTGTCACAAAGTCGCCCTCCTGGAAGCCAGACCCTGCTTGACACTGGAAGATGAACATATGCTCTAATAATATGCATGGCCTCTCTTTGCAGGACTGTGGGATGGAACTGAACGATGAAGACGGGCATCGCTGTTACCCGCTAGATGAACATTTGCTTTGTCACTCCTGTCATCTGAAACACATAGAGAATGGCACTAGCCCAGCAGCTGTGTACCAGCACCACTACTAGCCGGCGTGGCCGACATGGGAAGGTCTGGACAGAAGACTTGTTACGTGATCTCCCTCTCCCTGCCTTCAGTTGATTTCCTGTGCATACTTTTTGCCAGTCGACAATGTTCTGTAAAAGGATATGAGAGAATTTTGCTGGATTCCCAGAGCCTGTGTGTTTGTGAGCTCCAGCTGTATCAAACCACGTCTACTTGACCAAGAATGTGGCATGTTATCTGAACTGGTTTACTTTTACGTGCCTTTTTCTGCTCTCTGGAGATTCTTCTTGGCTCATTTTGGAAGATTCTTCAGTGAAAGCACAACTTGCTGTCGTGCCTATGAACTCAGATCGTACCATGCACAATAACAAAGTCAGGAGCTGGCTTGCCTGCCTGCCTACCAGGAATGTCCCATCTACTAAGAGTTTCCTGACAAGCACACTTCATCAGATTCCCTGAAGGACATCAACCTATTAATACCAGTTTGTAGACACTGTCTTTCTTTTTCTTAATTTGTTAATTTTACTCTCCAAGCACAAACCAGGCGTACTGGCTGGCAGCTGGAGGCTGACATCCCGTTTCAAACAGAACAAAAAAACTGGAACAAGCTGGGCTAAACTACCCTGTTGACTTGAGGCCTGGGCTTGCGCGTCAGCGTGATACGCCGTGGCCGGTCTGCTGTGTCAGAGTCTGAATAGCGGATTGTATTTGGAAAGGAAAGGTCGGGATGCTGAAAGTGTGGACACGGGGAAATCCAGCCTTGTTCTTGCTTGCAGGGCTCGCTCTGGAAAAAGCTCTCCGTTCACAGACGCTGGTCTGAGTTTTCCAGCTCATCCCCAGTGCTCAGCCCCCAGCCTGGCCGCTCCTTTCTGTGGTGTTTACCCAGCACAAAGCCATTTCGTAATGGTGCTTATTTAGAGCTCTGGGAACAAACTCGAGATCGTTGTGAAGGCTTTGTTACACAGGGATTTAGAGCCCAGCCTCACAACCTGTACTCAAATGAGTATGTTGGTATAAACAGATTTGCTCCCATGAATAACAACAGCTTATCTGAGCAAGGGGTAAGTGAGTTTGGCCCTTGCTTGCTGTTCTGCTGAGAAAGCAGAAAGGCAGATCATTTCTCTTTTTGAACCCCTCTGCTTTATAGTCAAAGAAATCTGCTCCCACAGTATGTGTTACATGCAAGAGAGATGTGCCTGCAGTGCATGTTCTGTAGGTACCAAAGCTGTGCAGCCCCTCGTGTACAGGTACAAAGTTTTTGTTTAAGAAAAAGCTTTTAATTTAAAGTCTCGGATGCAATCAGGGATTTTAGCTACCCTTTCCGACATGTTGTGGGGAAAACTAGTTAAATCCTAATGTATCCATGTTAAAGATGTAGATTCAGTTCTGTTAGATAGGAGACAGGATGACATTCTTGAAGTTCTTTTTAGTGAGGAAACTACAATAAATTAGCTGAGTAGTGGCACTGACAGGAGCCTGTGCCAGGAACCCGCTGTGGTTCACCCAGACCTCTTTTCCCATGCTAATAAATACCACGGGCCTCCGTTTCGAGTGGTGCAAGCTGCTGCGCTAAGTATTGAACAGAGGCACAAGCATCAGCTGTAAGACAGATGGAGACCAGTGGCCTGTTAGCACCCTCCTTCACGTCTGTATCAGCTTGCCGTGTCTGAAATGTGAACGTCTGAAGCCATGGGAGCTCGGTGATTTTGGCGTGGAGTTTCATCGGGCCAGCAGACCATCCAGCCTTCCGCCCCATCCAGCCGTAAGCGCTTCCGCCTGTTGCTGCTGCTCTTGGGGATGGGGACAGCGGCACATCCAGAGCCCCAGCTTTGGTGTAGCTTGGCTCTGCCGCGCCGTTTCTCCTGGAGACATGCAGCCCTTCAAGTGAGTGACCAAAGGCTCAAGCGGAGAGGCTTTCCCACTGCAGTATACACGTCTCTGGGGCATCTGTATCTTCGGAGGGTTTTACCTGTGATTTTAGAGGAGGTGAAATTGACCCCAAATACGTGAGCTCCCTGGAGCCTTAAATTTGGCCTCCAAATGCTGGATAGTGAAGGGATGGGAACATAACAAAACATAACTGGTGCTGTATCCAGGCGGTATGGGTTGGGGTCAGCAGAACACCCAGGGCAGATCCTGCAGTGCTCTCACCCCGGCATGCCCTGTCAGCTGGGCCCGGGGGAGATGTCTCGAGATGCAACTGTGATCTTAGGAGGGTCTGAAGGGACTGAGGTGGGAAATAACGCCAGACGAGTGTCCCTGGTAAATAATTCAGGTAGTCCTGGGCGTGGGGGTGGTTCCCCTCCCTGAGCTTCTGTTGGAAGTGAAGGCAGTGAGATATCCAAGTGGCTTCTGGAAGTGAGCTGGGAACGCCAGCCCTGATCTGTTGTTCCGGCTCAGAGAGACTGGCTACTACGTGGCACATGCTTTTGCTAGCTCTTCATTTTGAGAGCAGCCTCTCGTGCACATTTTCTGGCCTTCATTTTGGGAAGATCTGAAAACACTAGCTGGGCGGCTATTTTCTTTTTAAGATGAATTTTTAGCTACTGTCTCACTCTTGCAGCCTTCCCCACAACCCCAAAATAAACAGGCAAGAAGGGGAAGGGGAGAAGGAGGATTTTCCTTCGTGGAAAGCCTCAAGCAGCCCGTTTGCAGCTAGCTGTCTTGCAGGATGTCTTTTTTGCATCAATGGAAAGTTTGGCCCCAGCTCCCACACGGGGTCTTGTTACTCCTGTCAGCCATCCCATATCCCTCAGCGCTGGGGATGTGAAGGCTGCCCTACTTTCAGTTTTGAGGTCCTGTATAAATTATTAAGTGCCAAAGCTCTCCTTTATTCAGGAAGAGCTAGAAATGACAATGTGAAGCTATTGAGAATGGAGCGTGTGAGTTTGTGGTTTTGAAGCTAAAGCGTCTGCTGCATTGCTCTGCTACCCTATGTGTGTGCTAACTTGCACCGCTTTTATATTTGGGAGTTTGAATTAATTTAAGCTCATTATTATTGCTCCTAGGCTGTGGGTGTCTGAATCCCTGTTGATTGTCCCCAGCTTGTCCCCGGCTCTGCGGCTGCCTGACGGTGGGTCCGGGAGCGGGAAGACAAGGGCATCCTGCACAGGGGAGGCTTTTTCTCCTCCTGACCCCCCCGCCAGGCATCTGTGGAGCTGGAAGCCCTCACTGCCTGCCTTCAGGCAGCTCCCCCAAAGGGAGAAGCCTTCAGGCAGGTAGCTCTGGAGCTGGAGGGGTGAGCTTTGCATGCTCTGCAGAAGAATTTCCAAAAAAAGCGTTAGATTCTGCCTGTCACCTGGCTGATACGCATTGGGTTTTGCTGTTCACTTGAACCTTGTTGTCTATTTGTGGAGATGCTGAAATGCGCTATGAAAAGTTAGTCTTAATTCCTCCCCCAGCATGCTCTTCTGACTGGTTTTAGGGTAAGGGACCCTTGGAAGTTGCATTGTGCTGGTAATGAGTAACTCATATGCAAATAGTTATTTAAAAGTGAATTCCTTGAAACTTGCTCTCAGGAGCCAGAGCTTAATAGATTTTTTTCATTCAGATCATGCTGTTAAATGACTATTGTTTAGAATAAGGAAACCATTTAAATAGGGATTTTTGCATAAAACCCTGGAGGGAAAGCCCCAACTATAGAAGCAGCAGACATTTTTGTGTAACTTAAAGTGTGAGAAACACCTGTGATCAAAGTAATTTAGGAAACTGCCCTGATATGAAACACAAGGAACAGCATTTTCAAACACCCTGGTGATGACCATTTTAGGTCTGTGGCTCTTCAGTTTCTGAGTTTCATCTGGGGGCTTTTAAAATGTTTTCTCAGGCTTTCAATGATATTTTTTTTGGTAGATTTTTGCTACAAAGTGAATAGCTCCTTGATCTGGAAACGGTGGAGTCTCATCGGCATCAGGTTTGCTACGGCAGATACGAAAAGGTGAAACTGGGCTCGTAAGAGCCGGTACGGGCCTGGCTGGCCATTCGAAAGGAAGGGATACCTTTGGCTGCCAGGAGAAGAAAGGAAATATTTTCCTGTGCTTTCTCCTTCTGTTGATTTTTAGCACCGGGCAAAAATTTGGCATCCCGGAATTGCAGCATTCAGGTCTGTTGATAAGCGCTGCTGTGACCTCCTCCTCTCTCTCCCATGAGTTCACAGTCCTGGGGAGAATTGCAGGCGCATGCTTCCTAATGCATTTAGTCCTTATTTTGCCCTTCCCTGGAAATTTTACCTCTTTATTATTTCAGCAACAGCAAAACTGGGTCCTTGCTTAAAGGAAAATGGACACACGCTCCCCATCCTTACTGGAATGCTTTGACCTGGTCCTCCAAATTACCTGAATATCAGCCTGCCGCTGGTCGATGCAGCAGCGGCAGCTTTGTACTCCGCTGCCGTTGCTATGAAAATCGCGTGGAGGACTCCATCTGCATTAAACTTGAAGCGCACGGGCAGGCAGTCCCACTGAAACCAGTAAGACTGCGCACGTACGTGAAAATCAATGCGTGTGCGTAGGTCAGCGTTGGATCAAGGGCAGAGCGATTTTGTTAGAGACGAGACGTACCCTTCAGCAGTAGCTGTAGGGAAAAGATGGCAGGTGATTACGGAGAGCAGGGGAGAAGGTGGCATGGAGGGGATTCACTTTGGGTTGTCGTAGTCCTGTGCATTTATTGCAGGGCGTTTTGAGGGGAAGCGCAGCTGCGTACACTGGTCCGGACTGTGCTGCGTGTTCTGTGTCTGCTTTTGGGGTCGTGCGTGCTGTCAGGTCTGGGCACGTGCTGCCTGCGAGAGACCTGCCTTTCACACCGCTGTGCCCATGCCAGGTGCTTGCGGATGCATTTTGAGGAACCTTCTGCCCATGAGTGGATGTAAGGACAAGTTGACCCAGGCTTATTGCTGGAGAAACACCTCTGGGGTCAGTACCTGCGGGCAGGGAAGGGCTATGGCCAGATACACGTCCCTTTTGAGGGACGTATCTTCTGAGGCCGAGCGCCTGCATCACTGGGCGAAGCTGGGAGGGGGTTTGCCTCTCTCGTCGCACCGCATTCATGCGTTCATTTTTCTTTTCCGTTTCTGCGTCCTGCCGGTCGCTGGCTGCGGTCGCACTAGATGTACTTTCCGGAGCCGATCGGGCAGATGTCTTCCGGCCGTGTAGCCCAGACAGAGCCCAGGGCTGCTCACCCATCCTCAGGAGAAGCAAAATTAAGCTTTTCTGAGCAATAAAAACCCTCCTCCTGCTTTCTTCCAGGGCAGCCAGAAGCTCGCGTGGCAACACGCATCAGTAACCCACTAAGATGAGGCAAGAGAGGGGGGTAAAAAACCCATTCCCGCGCGCGCGCACGTGGCGTAGAGCCCCGCGAAGGCAGAGGACGGGGATGATGAGGGGGCTGCAGTTCCCAGCGCTGCTGACGCTGACCCTGTCCCCGCGCAGCAGGTCTGCGGTGCACAGCCAGACGGGGACCCGGGCGCACGCAGGCAGGCTGTGGCTTTCTGTATTCGGAAAGCAAATCCAGAGCCTGGCTAACGATACTCAACGGTACTAATTATTGTCTTTGTTTCCTTACACGCTCAACTCCAGGAGAGAGTATTTTAGGATTTGTGCTGGTGTAACTAACCTTAGCCACCTGTGAACACCGCCCTCTTTTTCTTCTGTGCTGTTAAATATTTATAAAGAACGAAGGTCCGCAGCAGGGGCGAAGCTGCTGGCCTTGTTGTGATTTCGGTGATTAAAGACAATACCATAAAGCGGTGCTCAGCGTCAAGTCTTTCCTAAAATTCCGACGATTGTCATCGCCCCGAGCCCACGGGGAGGGAGCGAGCCGTGAAATGATGGTTTCCCAACCTCTGCCTTCCTCCTCGCCCCTCGCCCCAGCAGCTGAAGCAGGGACTGGTGGGGGGAAACTTTCTTAGTGGGGTTCACTGGGGATTTCCAGGCCTTCGCTGGAAATCCCTTTGCTTTTCCCTTTGCTGAGGCTGTCCTGCTCCGGCACCCCTCTGGGGAGATCCTGGTCCCGGGGTGGGGAGCTGGGGAGGGATGTGCTGCGGGCTGGTGGGGAGGGTTTTGGGGAGAGCTCCTGTGGTTCTGGGAGGCAGGCGGCCACGCGGTGCCCCCATAGGCTTTGCCGCTATCAGCGACCATGACGCCTCGTGTCTGAAGACGGGATGCTTAAGTACTGCTGCCTCAGCAGCACGGAGCTGCCACCTAAAGTGAAGCGAATAAATAGGATAACCTGTAATTATACTTTGGGGTTCCCCCTCTTTGAGGCGAGAAGCTGCCCCGAACCCCAGGATGATACCCAGCGGGCTGGATGCCGTGGGAAAATGTCCAGGGGGTGCCCCAGG
>VXBL01010046.1:495097-522287 GCA_013400195.1 Aramus guarauna
AAAGGAAAAAGAGCAGCCGAGCCAGCCAGGAGTCGAACCTAGAATCTTCTGATCCGTAGTCAGACGCGTTATCCATTGCGCCACTGGCCCTGCTCGTGGTTGTATTTCTGCCCGCAGCCAGTTCACCACAGACTGCGCGCGGGGGCGGGGCCGCCGGGCGGAGGACAGCCAATCCAACGCAACCTCCCCGCCGACACCCCTCCCAGTGGCGCCCGTGGGGCGTGGCTTACCACCCCACCCGCGCGCTGGCCAATCCCCAGCGGCTTCGTTCGAACGCCTCCGCCCCTCCCGCCTCCGGTTACGCGTCACTGTTTCGCGGTGCCCTGGTGGCCCCTGGCGTGCCGGGGGCGGGGTTAGAGCTCTATGGTTCAGCCAATCGCAGGGCCGTCCAGTCAGCCCAGGCCCTCCCCCTTCCTCCATAGGTGGTGCCCCGCCCTGTGGCTCTCGCCAGCGTGCCCGAGTAGGTTTGTCCTGTGCGGGGTCCCGTCCCTCAAGGCCGGGGGACGCGTCGGTCTGGAAGGGAGGGAGCGGCCGGGTCGGAGGGGGCGAGAGCGACGCTGAGCGGAGCCGGCGGCGGCCGGGGACAGCCGGAGGGGGACGAATGGCGGCGGCGGCAGGAACGGCGGCAGCGGCGGCCTACGCCAACTTGAAGCTGTGAGTGACCTGCCGGGAGGGGGGAAAACGAGGCTCTGTCACCTGCCGCCGCCGGCCCAGCCGGAGGGGAGGGCCCGGCCGTTGGAGCAACGGTCGCCCGTCCTGTCCCTTCCCCTCCCCTCCCCCCGCCCTTTTCGCGCTCCCCTCACGGACCCGCGCGGGGTCCCGCCGCGCTCCGGGGAGCCCTGCGGCTGGCGGCGGCTNCTTCCTGGGTCAGCGCGAAGGGCTTGGCCCGAGGCAGCGGCTGCGTGCGGCAGCCCGGGGCGAGAGGGAGGAGGGCTTTGGTCACGGGTCCGGGTCCGATGCCCTTTCGGCGCCCATCTGACGGCGCTGCCGCAGGTAGAAGCGCTGCTGGCGGCTCGCGTGTCCGTCTCGTTTTCCTCTTGCGTATCCAGGAGGGCTGATGCGTGCGGGTCCTCTCTGGTGCCCGCCTCAGCGCCACGGGCGAGTTGCAGGGCTGAGAGAGCGGCGGCTCTGCCGTGGAGTAACCGCTGGGCTGCGGGGAGGAGGTGGTGGGTGCACGGAGCGGGGGAACGTCGGCTGTCTTCTGCTGTCCTTATAGGTGCCTCTGTAGAAACGCGAGTGGTGACGGTGATGTAAAGCTCTCTCTATAGGCAGCGTTACGTGCCAGCAGAAGGTTCATCGGTCCTTTATGGCACAGGTTTTTTCCTGGTACGGTTTTGATGCCAGCTGATGATTTTGAACTTTGGGGACACTCCTGGGTAGTGTCTGCTGTGACTTTTCAAATAAATTTTTAACCTCCTGCTGTAACTTTTTCATTAAAACAGAGGCTTTAGCGGAGAATGTAACCCTTGGCGCTTGCGTGTGCCGGAGGTTTGCTTGCTGTCTTTACACAGCAAAGGAAGTTGCGTAACCAAAGCAATACAAAGTTAAAACTGAAAAGGCGTTTCCATTATAATCTCTCACACTGGCTGATTCCAACTCCTGAAAAGAATTCCTTTGAGCATGAGACTCTTCATGGCTGTCTGGAGCCAACAGTGAAATGTCCTTGCGTGACCTAAAGGCATTCCCAGGTTTTTGACCTCTAAATATTAGCTTGAAATTCTACAATTGAGTTACTGATGGCATTTTTCAGGCAGCAGTATCTGAAAGTGATTTTTCAGCCTGATTTAACTGTACTTAATGCTTTGTTAAATTTCATTTGATAGTCATCTTTTAGAGCAAGCATACTTAGATCTTTCTTAGAGATCTGTATACAGTTTGTCATGATGCTATTATGTGTTTAAAAATCACTGGGCTTCTTTCCTTATTTTGGTTAGGTAGCTTTGTGAGGGTACACAGAGGCTGGAGATAATTCTTACTGAAGGGTAAGATCATCAGTGATGTTTGAAAGACTTGCTTATTTAGCAGAAAGCTTCATTTTTTTTTCCTGTTGTCGCCTAAACGATGTTTGTCTTTCTTTAAGCTGAACTTGTGATCTTTTTGCCTGCAGAGGAGAAAAGGTGAGTTGTATGAGTAGCAGTTGTGTGGCTTGTAGTACGCAGTCCTTCTTACTGAGAATTTTTTTTTAAGTAAAAGCACTTTTCCGGATACAGGCTAGTAAAGAATTCTCTCATTTAAAGTTTAATCTTAACTAACAGTAAGTTTTGATCTTTTTAGAACAAGGCTGTGTCAAATGTAGTTTAACATGACTTTTTTTCATAAACTTGAAAACAGAATTGTTTTCTGTTCTGAAAAACAGGGGTTTTCCCTGTTGTTACCCCAAGCTGTAGTAATGCCTGCAGACTTTCTACCAAGCATTTGAAGATAAAGGACTATAACTTGGGTCGTAAGTCAAACTTGGTAGATTGGCAAGGTCAAAGGAGAATATTCTTCTGAGCAATCCACACTAGACTTCAGTTTGAGGATTAGGTGGTGGCTTTTTTTGTGGTGTGTGGTGGGTTTTTTATCTGACTTCTCATTATCACTATGAAAAGGTCAGATTTTGCAACTGCACCCCTTCTAGGTAGTCCTGTGGCCCTGTATGGAGCTTCACTGATTCACCCCCACTCTGCGGGGTCCCATTCTGTACATCCAAGTGCAGGTTCTAGCTCTGAATGCAAACCTCTTGTAGTTCTCATGTTATCAAAAGTAGTGACTCAAAACCCCTTATGCCTTGACCAGTATCATCAGTCAAGTTCAGGTGATACTGGTAAAAATGCTGATGTCTAGTGTCTGTGCTACTGTTGGAACTATGTGAATTACACCAGCAGTTATTGGGGGAAATTATTAACCTGAAAACTGCTATCCATAGTTGTCATCTATGTCACTGCTTTACTTATTTAACTTCCTCTCGTAGCCTCAGCAAAAAGTTGTAAAATTCAAACAGCTATTGCAGGTAGGAAGCTAGTGGATGATAGTGAAGATACTAGTCCGATTAATCAATAAAACCTGATTGGTAAAGTTGTCCACAGTATAGAGAGAATCCTGGCTGTTGTTTTGGCTTACTTAAAATCACTTTCTTCTTTGTGCTTGGGTGAAGACTTATCTTGCTGATAGCCGCCTCAGTATTCTGTGGGTCTCTGACACTAGCTGTGTTTCAAAATTAATTCCTCTTGCCCACAGTTTTGCCTGCAGGCTTTGTGAATGTACTGGTCAGTCATTAGTAGCTACTGCACTTGAACACGGTGCTTTCCACCTGTCTGTATTTGAGGAGAGGTCCAAAAGTGCATCTTGTCTTTGGGTTTTTTGCTTGTTTTCTAAACTGAATTTTCAGTTCGGATAACACTTCTAGAAAGAACAGCTACACATCTCTTCCCCCCTCCCTGCCCCTAAGTGGCTGTTGTAGTGAAGTTCAGGGATGTTGGCTGAGGAGGGCATTAATGTATGCAGTAAATTTTTTGTCGTAAGTCAAACTTAACTAGAAATAGTTATTATGAAGCTATGCCTTTAATATGTACCATTTTTGTTTTAAAATGGTATTTCCAGTAGTGTTTTTTTAATCCTGGGATCACATTCCCTTTTTCCTCCCTGCAACAACTACTGCTCCATGGGAGGTGTTCCAGATCCTTGAGCTGTTTCTGCTCAAGGATTAATATTTATTGTAGATGTATAATTAGCACACCTGCTCACCTAGAAAATCTGGAATCTCTGGAGTGTTGAAACCAGCGGCATGGTAGCACTGTTACTTAAGACGTTGTTGGGACTCTGTGTGCATATACTAATGCCTTTCCTATATCTCACTGCAGACCACTTTGATATCTGGAGTACAGCAAATGCATTGCTGCGCAGTACAGGATGTGCTTTTGGCTTGTTTTATTACAGTATTTAGGGGCTGACATCAAAGATTTTCCTGCATTAGAGCAATGTTAAGTATTTATGGTGAAATAATCAATTACTGAAGTAAAGGTTTAGCTGTTGAGGCCTAGAAGGCTTAAGTGATATTGAGTGAATTACTATCTTTAGTTGCCATTAGGGCATGATGAGTCCTCTTTCATGCGGTATCTGAACACAGGAATATTTTTGTCTGTAAGATCTGCCTCATTAAAATGTGGGATGCAACTCTGCATTATCTTCATGATGTACAACACTGCTTTATAATAGAACTAATTAAGTGAAACTACACAATAAATGTACAAACTAAAAAAAAAGACTATTTTGCTTAGCTGTAAATTAAGCTGACTATACATTGTATAAGCAAGCAATGTTTTTGTTCTGTGTTGGGAATCAACACTTTATTTTGTAAGGCAGCCTTTTGCCTTGGATTATTAAATGGGACAACTCTTTATTAATGGCTTAAAAAGAGAAGGCAATGTCTTTAACTAGAGATCCATGAAAGTGGTCAGTTAAAACAACAGAAGATGTTTTTTCTTAGAAGACCTTAAGATGCAGCTCTAGGGTTTTGAGGTGGGATGACTTCCTTTGTTAATTTCTTGTGAAGCATAGGAATACACTAAACCTGAATTGAATGAAGAGGAATAGAGACTCTTTTGTAATATAAGTAGCTAACAAGAAAAAACACAAAACCTGTGAAGCTTCCTGCTTTAAGGTAATTTCAAAGTATCTTTGCTTTTGTAGGAAGTTACAGAAAGTTTTGGAGGAAAATCCCTTGTGACACATAACCATGACAACATAACACCAACCTTGTTCAGACACTTACTATAAATGTGGAAAACATATTTTATTCAAAGCATTACTTGGATGCTACTGAAATAACTACATAAATGAAAGATGAACTCTCATTCAGATTTTAACTGGTCATAGGTGCTCTTGTCCTTTTTTCTCTTCAGGCCCATGTGGAACAGTCTCTTGTCTGGGCATTAAAAAATGCCTTTTGCCCATAAAAACTTACGTTGCAACGCAGTACTTAGCCCAGTTTTGGAGAGTATGGGGACTAACTTCATTAAAGCTGTTTAGTTTTCTCTTATTTTACGGCACTACTGGGTGTATGGACTTATATCAATGACCAGAATGATTTAGAAGCGTGGTAGTGCCTGAACTAAAGAAACTAGAAGATCAAAAGGCTTAATTCAGTAAAATGCTCACTGAGAATTTTCTTTTTGTTTTTTAAAGGCAAGATAGTGAAAGCATTTTCTAATTTTAGTCTCTGTGCATCCTTTTACATAGGTTCTCCTTTTGACTGCTTCTTCAGCAGCATGAGCTGAAATAATGAAAAAGTGCCTTTAATTTAAAAAAACACCACAAAACCCACAACTGAACTCAAACTAAGGCCTGATGTGTAAATGTGCTGTGTTTTCTTTCTAGGTCATCTTTAAATCACTTGCAGATATTTTTCTCAAATTTGAATTGTAGGGGTGAAAGCTATTGATTGAGTTGCTTTAACTCTTGGTAGCAATCCACATAGTTTCAGTTGGAGAAGACTTTAAAAATGAGATCCAAGTCACCTTCAGTAATACTTGAATTTGGTGTTTGCAGTGCTTCAATACCTTTCTTTTTCTTGAGTACCATGAGTTATGCTATCATTGTCAACTATTTCCATTTATCACTCTGTTCTTTAGCAACATTGAGAAATATTTCATGATAATGGTGGTCAGGTTTAAAAAAAAAAAAGTAAATGGGAGGGTCTTGGATTTTGTGAAGGTTTTATGTGCTGTAATGGAAGCAAGATATTGCTGTTAAGAGTTCTTGATGTTTTAGATGGTTATAGACAGCAATGACCGTGTAGCCAAGGAGAAGGCAGGCTCCAGTGCCAAATACAAAGATTATACAAAAACAGAATGTAGCCTTATGTATGAAAACTAGTTCCAAATGTAACTACAGAAATTATGGGCTTCTAGAAAATACCGATTTCTTTATTATTTTTGTTATAATACTAGCACTTGGACTTTCATCTGTTCCTTATTTCATTAAAGGAACAGAATTAATCTGCAGTTTCCTAATCGTTGTGAATGATCCTTTCAGCACTTTAATATCTTCTCAGATGAGCAAAATAAGTATATGTGTTATCTTTCTAAGCCTGTGATAGCCATACAGACTTGGTACTGAGCAGTCTGTGGAAAAACACCGTTCTTGCATGCAATGTTCATCAGCTTCCTTACTGAAAGTGGGAGGCAATCATCTTGGTTATAGCAATCTTACAATTTAAACGTCATTTAAATGCGAATGAGCCTGCTAGCCTCCAACTAGACTCTGTGCCACTTTATTACAGCCCTCTGAGCTCTGCCATTCAGCCAGCTCTCAGTCCACCTCACTGTCAACTCATCTCACCCACACTTCCTAAGCTTACCAATGAAAATATTACGGGAGACAGTGTCAAAAGTGTTGCTGAAGTAGAGGTAGACAATGTCCACTGCTGTCCCCTCATCCACCCAGCCAGTCATGCCATCATATCAGATTGGTCAAGCATGATTTCCCCTTGGTGAATCCATGTTGACCACTCCCAATAACCTTCTTTTCCTCCACATGCTTAGACATGACATCCAGAATGAGCTGCTCCATCACCTTTCCAGAGATGGAGGCGAGGCTGACTGGCCTGTAGTTTCCTGGGTCCTCCTCCTTGCCCTTTTTGAAGACCAGAGTGACATTGGCTTTCCTCCAGTCCTCAGGCACCTCTCCTGAGCTCAATGACCTTTCAAAGATGGAGAGTGGCATAACAACGTCATGGCCATGTTGTACTTCGTAATGAAAAGAGCATCTTTTAGAACTACTGATTGTGGAGGGAAATGCTCAGTTGTGCTCTCTGTGGTCAGTGTAGGTGTCTTGGCTATTTTGCTTTCTTTATACAGAGTATTCAAAACCTGAAACTATCATTCTCACTACTTTGGATGCTATTTTATAACCTGCTATGTTAAAAGACTTTTTTTTTTCCAATTTATTTTGCTTAAGATAGATGAGTAAGAGTGCCTAAGCATCTGTGTTAAAGGCGTAACAGGTCCAATGTTAAACTTCGCAGTGTGTTTTCCCCAGGTTTTTTAGCTGGAGTCTTGTAGGTCAACTGATCTCCTGGAAAAAGCTGACTGTTCCACTAAACCAACAGAAGTTAAGTAGCTGCAGCTTTCTCTTGTGGAAAAACATCTGCTACTGTCTGGGGCCAACTAGCAATAGATTTCTGACTGTACCTTAAATAGTATATCCTGATCTCTTTTTAAATGCTTTAACAAATTGAGGGCTTGTAAATGTCTTTAAGCTTGTCTTGCCCATTCTATCTGTGTAAGCTTGTTTGCTCTTCACCATAAACGTGGCTGCCGTTATTGCTACGAAACTCCCTTAAAGAGCCAGAGGTGCACATGTGCACTTCATCAAAAACAGAAGCAATGAAAGCAAAGTAGTGGTTTTAAGGCTTCAGTGTTCAACAAACTGCATGTTTGTATTTCTTACTCTGATGGTTTTAGCTTCAAAGATAAAGCACTTCCTACATGAAAAATTAAGAAGGCTGGTTTACAAGGGGAATACTGTTGATGTGTTTCCCATTATAGGACCCATAGACTAATTTTCCTTTAAGAAGTTAAATTATCTAATGAACAGTTAACTGTTGATTGCTTTACATTTTGTTGTTGTGTTGTGGGGGTTTTTTTTCAGTTGAGTTAAGCTTTTAGTCTCCTCTGGCTTTCTTCTAATTGCCCAGAGAGGCTGTAGAATCACCATCCTTGGGGAGAGCCAAAATACACCCTAAGAAATAGGGTTTAACTTTGAATTTGGATAAACTTTGAAGTTGGCCCTGCTTTTAGTGGGTGGAAGGTGAGGTTTTAGGCATGCTAGGAGATCTTCTAGACCTCTTTGAAAGGGCTCTTCTGATCTGAATTAGGATTCTAATTCAGCTTTCTGAAGGATTAAAAAAAAAATACAGATGACGTGAAGAAATGCAAGATCTATTTAGGGAGAGGGAACCTAAGAATTTCTATCCTGTAGAATCAGTTTCCAGAACAAGGTGTTTAAAAGTCTGACCTCCAGTCTTGTCAAGCCTTAAACTACAAAAAAATCATTGAGAGTTAAGAACACTAGTTCAAGAGTGTTTGGGGTTGTTTTTGTTTAGTGTTTCCTGTGTACAGCTACAAGTCATTTCTGCAAAACTCTTGTAGAGTTGCACAGTATAACATGTCTGGCTTCTTGCAAGGAGCTCAACAGGCATGTTTTTAAGAAATGTTTGTGAAAACTGTTTAATTTTATGGTTAGTGTTGTACTGCATGCAGTTTTATCTAAAGGAAAGATAAGTGTGAAGTCTGAACAGGATGTTGGTGTACGATTGTCTAATGTGTCTGATGGTGAGGATACAGGTTACCCCATGTGTGTCACACAGACCAGGCTAACAACTCTAGGGAATGGTAATGTTGAGACACCTGCTTCAATAAACTAGCATGTGAATTTAACTCTTCTGCTTTGGGGTTTTTTCTCTCTGTATTTTCTAGTGGATTCTTACAATACTTGGAACACTAATGTTAAATAGGTGGTTTTTATCACTGAAGACATTGTTTTTGTGTTTAGTAGAGTTGCATCAGGGATGTGGTACTCTAGTTTCTGACATATTAGAACGTGTTTCATTAAAAAGCTCATTATTTTGGCTTATCAGACTAAGTGACGTAGTTCAAACTTACATGAATTATATAGTGGACTGCTGTGTACACAAACTTACTTTCATGTCTCTAACTTTCAGTATTACATAAGAATTAAGATTATTAAACAAGCCATGTACTTTGCAGTAACTGGTTAGTTTGACTTGCTTTTTATGCACTGTCAACACTTGGTTTTATTGGGAAGTAATCCAGTGAAAATTTTGGGTTTGCAGCTGAAATAAGGCTTAAGATTGCTCTATCTTTACCTGGTGAAGAGCTCAAATACAAACAAACCACCCCAAAGTAAGTGTTGCTAAATGAATTCCTTTTTCCTATCCATTCTGTTAAAGGCATATAACACCAGAGAAATTCTATGTGGAAGCTTGTGATGATGGAGCAGATGATGTGCTTGCTATTGATAGAGTCTCCACGGAAGTCACTCTTACAGGTATTCTCCTCACCAGTATTTCTCAATATGGGCCTCTTCTGCCTATTATTTTGCTCTAGGCACTCCCAGAAGATCTTCAGAACCTTAAATTGATACTGGGAGAATTGTTTTTATCTTTAGGTACTGTTTTAAGTGCTTTGTATTCTGTCCTGCAAAGAACTGTGTGTGAAATGCCTTCTTGCTGTGGGATTGATGCTGTGGGTAACCAGAGTGATAGCGCTTGCCTGTTTTTAAGACCGTGCATCACAACAGTAAAAACTGACTCATCCAAGCTAGGGATTGATGATACAAGTTCAAGATTAAATGTGGGAAGGGTTGATGAACACTAGGATTCTGCAGCTTTTGCCAAATTGTCTCAGTGTTGTCTTTAATACTGAAACCTGAATTTTCATAAAGCCTCTAGAAACAAGAACAGTAAAAAACCCTTCACTGTAAACTTAGTTCTCTGGCAAATCTGGATTCAAATGTCAGTGCAAGTAGTCTTAAGCATACTGATGCTGAGATCTTCAAAATTTTAATTTTTAAGAATGTGAAACTAATGCATGAAAACAATCAAAGAACTTGGGTTAAATGACAATATGAAATGAGGGCAATGGGTGACTTCCTTTTTGATACTTCAAGAGTTTCTACCTCAGTATTGCTAATCTCTAAACAGACAGAAATGCTGCAGTAATATTAATATAAAAGCAGTCATTCTCTTCCTTTTAATAGGTCTCTTGTATATCTCATGTAGAGCAGTGTGCCCATCCCACTGATAATTTTGGTGCTGTAGTATCACTTAATTTATCCTTCAAAGTTGTCCCTTCAAAACTGTAAAGATAGCTGTCCCAAGTCTTTTAGTCTTCATCTGTTCTCACTACTGGTGTTTTATCAGATGAACCTGCAAGATGTTTAAAGCAAAGGAAAAATAAAGCACTGTCTTTCTCAGTTCTCCAAGCTCTGGGAAAATGCCTAACTCTGGTGTGGATGTTTTGGAGGGGTTTTCTTTTTTTAAAACTTCTCTAATATCCCTTCTGCTATTTAGAAATGAAAGTTTAACATACTAGGACTTCTAATTGATACTTGGATACCTTTTGGATATCTCGGTATTTTGTTTGGAATACTGTACTCCTTACCTCATCTATGCTGTTGTTGGTAGCTTTGCAGAAATAGACCAAAAAGTAAACTAGGTCTACTGAAATGGAAATAGACTTGAGGCTCAGAGGAAGCATTCAAAAGTGGGAGGGAGGCATAAGTATTTATGGTTTGTTTGTCCTTGATGTCTTGATGGCTTCAAAACAAAAAGTTTCTGGAAACTGGCAGGACAATACATTATTGAGGAGTCTACTTGCTATGCTATCATGTAAATGAGCTTGAGTTTATTCAGTTGTATGACTATTTTGATTAAACATGAGAAATTGGGTTAGAATATTTCCATATCCTTCCCCCCAGCCCTGCATGAGACTTTGAAATTCTGATGCACTGCTGTTTATACTTAAGACTCTAGCAAAACTTGAGATTTGAGCAAGAAGCTTTGACAAACCTAGTTTAATAGTTTTCCAGTACAGTAATGAAAGAAGCACTCTGAAATTCTGATGCTTTTTCTTCTGCTTTTCAGTTAAAAAAGATGTTCCCCCTTCAGCTGTTACAAGGCCTATATATGGTATTTTGGGAACAATCCGATTGGTGGCAGGTAAGGAAAACAGTACCATGCTCTTTAAAAATACTTAGGCAAAATACACTGCTAAAGAAGCTTTAAAGACAAAACCATTATTTGCAAGTATCTGAGGTTACACTTTAATCAGTATGATGGGCCTTCCTTGTGGCTGCTAGAGGATGGAAGTATCCAAATATAGCTTATCATGAATGTTCATGTACCTCTTAAATCTGTAGCTGCTCTGAAGGCAGGGTTAACTGACAGCTTGTTGAGTTTTAAGGTATGCATTTCAAATGTGTACAAAGAACTTCATCTACTTTCTCCTCATAACTTTTAATCTTAGCTGCAGGATTTGATGCAACAGTCAGATACTGGATTGGGAAGTTTGACTTTAAATCAATAATCTTGGTATACAAATAACTGAAAGTGACAGGGTGATAGATGAGTAGATGCAGCTGTTCATGTAATGGTTGTGTTCCAACTATACTACAAATACAAAGAAAATTCAACACTAGAAGAAAAAGGACAGACTGGAACTGGCCTCACGATAAGAAAGACATCAAACTTCTGGAAAGAGTCCAGAGGAGGGCCACGAAGCTGATCAGAGGGCTGGAGCACCTCTCCTATGAGGACAGGCTGAGAGTTGGGATTGTTCAGCCTGGAGAAGAGGAGACTCCAGGGAGATCTAATTCCGGCCTTCCAGTACCTGAAGGGGCCTACAGGATAGATGGAAAGCAACTGTTTATCAGGGATTGTAGTGACAGGACAAGGGGTAATGGGTTTAAACTGAAGGAGGGTAGATTTAGATTAGATGTTAGGAAGAAATTCTTTCCTGTGAGGGTGGTGAGGCACTGGAACAGGTTGCCCAGAGAGGTTGTGGAGGCCCCATCCCAGGAAGTGTTTAAGACCAGATTGGATGGGGCTTTGAGCAGCCTGGTCTAGTGGAGGGTGTCCCTGCCCATGGCAGGGGGGTTGGAACTAGATGATCTTTGAGGTCCTTTCCAACCCAAACCATTCTATGATCTCAATGGTGTTCAGATATAACAGTCACTGCCACGAATAAACCTGATGCATAAAGTCTAAGCTTCCAGGAAAGTAAGTGTTGCTATTCACGAGATCTTTTGTGGGTAGACTCTAATAGAGTTTGAGACTAACAGAGTCTGAAAAATGATGTAGTAAGGAGCATACTGAAAAAAGTCTCCATATGTAGAAAGGATTTAAGTTCGCTCATTGCAGTATTTTCAACTGAAGCAATGTATCATTGTGTTAAATGTAGTAACTTCTGGCAGGGCCTTAAACCACTGAACTTTATGTGCTCATATTCTAAAGAATTGTAAATCTTCCAGAGTAAGGGCAATGTAATGGACACCTATGTCTCACGTACTTGACGAGCCCAGATTGTTTGAAAACTGTACTGTCCCAAAGGGGAATTTTCACAGCTTACAGGCTTGGTAATGGCTTTCATTCATCTGACTGACTATTACATAAAATATAGAAGTGTGTAACTTCTGTTTAATGGCCTGTGGTTTTTTCCTTTCAAAGCTTTACACTGATTGTTAGTATACAGCTGTCAAACTAAGGATGGTATCAGTTAAAGTAAACATTTAGCTAAGTGTTAGGCAGTTCAGTTAACAGACAACTGTAAAACAGGTTCCGTATCTAGCAACTCAGCATCTTTAACAAGCATAAAAATACTTTACCTGTTGCAGTATTGGGGGGGGAGGAATTGCTGAAGTAGTATCTGAAGCTCTGAAATCCAGTCAGAAGGTTGCATACCCAAATTGGAGAAGACCATATTGAAAATTCATGTCAGATTAAATGTATCTATTTGTGCAGCATTTTGTGGCATAGTTGTGGATGTAACGTGCTGTTTTTATAAGACATCTGGATGCTTCTGACATACCCACCAAAAGCAATACTTACAACTTAAGAATGCTCTAGCATGTTTACATCTCAAGTGCTTGAATGTTCCACCCAAATAAAAGGTGTAACATTAGACCTGCAGAGGTAAAAAATGAGGGTAGTACCTGTTCTTTGACTAACTATATAGACTAGGTACCTGATATAGTAATTCACCTGTCCATAAAACTTGGTGTATATCTAGGTATAGTAGTAAATACAAATAATGGATAAACTTACCACACACAATGTGAACTGCTCCTGCTTGACATCTATAAGATGTAGATGATGAGACATTTTTATCTATCAATATCCAATTTAATAAAGTAACCTTTTTCTTTAAAAACAAGATGGCACTGAAATATGATAGGCTTGGAAATAAGGCTATGCTGTGGTTACCAACAAGTATAAATTAATTGCTTTGAGTGAACTGCCATGATTATGTTTTGCTTTGTAACTTATGTAAACAGCAAACTTCCTGTCTTTAATTATTAAAAGAAACCCCCTTCTCTTTGCTCCATTTTGAACCTATTAGGATAAATATTTTTTCAGGATAAAATTAATAGGCTTTTTGGATTCTGAAGCATGCTTCCTTTTATGTATTTCTGACTTGCTCCATGCTTTCTAAGCCACATTCAAGACCATTGGACTCTTTCTGCTTTTGCAAGCCTAAAAGCTTTCAGACTGGTCTGAAGTAAGAGTAGCTGACACTTATCTTGTCTGTGTTTAAAAATGCCTTAAACTTAATGAGTAGCTCAAGATCTGTGAACATAAAGAATTGGGTAGTTTACTAAGTGTGCTTTGTTTCTGTTCTAGCCCCTTACTGTTAAGAACATTAAGTCCTAGATGTAGCTTAAAAAACCTCACTCTTTCCTATAGGTTTCTGTTTTCTGGTATGGTTATAGGCTGCTCCTCTTAATATGTGCATCTATTTTTAATTTTTTTTTTAATCTTTGCTCTTTCTGATTCAGGCACGTATCTTATTGTAATAACAAAAAAGAAAAAAGTAGGTGAGATTTTCAGTCATGCAATCTGGAAAGCAACAGATTTTGACATCCTGTCCTACAAAAAGACCATGCTGCACTTAACTGATATTCAGGTAGGTGGATTGATTAGGGGAGTGTGAGGGAATGTTATCTTACATTAATGTCCATTACCACAGGACCTAATATGATGAAACTATAAAAATTCTAGATTTTTAAATTTTAGTTTTTTCTCTGATTTGCTCAGGCTACTGTAATTGATGTAGTATTTGGGTATAGATGGACATAAAGTTATGTCATTCAAGATGACAAACTCACATTGTGCAACTTAGAATATCATCCCCAAAGTTTGATCTGCATATTGTGCATTTTTCCTCCTGTTAAGGTAATACAGTATGGGAGAATGAGGTGGACTGTCTTGTTGTATCGCTGTTCTTGTTCCAAAATCCTGTATCACTTTTCTCCTCTGAGGACCTTCATGAAGGCTTTGCTTGCTTGGCATACCACAGAGGTGTTTTAGTGCTGCTTCGTAATAGATCATACAAATGCACCCTATTACAGAGCCAGTCCACAAAATCACAACACTCTTCCTGTTAAGTCTTTCTTACAGCTTTACTATTCTGATAGCTCCTACAATAAGCTGCCTTGCTTTTATCTAATTATCTGTCTTGCTTAGTTTATGGAATTGTTCAATTACATAATAAGCCAGCAGGGAAGAAGGTGGTTTTTTTTGAGAGGGAGGGGAAGGATGAAGATTACTTAAAAACAGGTATGTTGTGGATTGATAGAGTAATAAGGGTGTCTAACCAATGGAGCTGAAAGGGAATCTGATGCTCTTTCAGGAAACAAATTAGGTTAATCAGAACTTGAGCCAGAACGCAGATTAGTTGTTGGGGTAATCTTGACAGTAAATTATACTTTCTTTTGCATTGTCATCTTGTCTCACTGTTTGGTATGGGTTTTTTGACTGAATGGTTTTCAGGGAAACTAATGACTTCTAAGCAAAAAGGAAGTCGCTGATATTAGTTTAATATCAGTAGCTGTTTACTTTACAGGAATACTGTTCTCTGCTTTCTGCTGTTCTTGCAGAATTTGGTTGCAGCGTGCTAGCTGTAAGTTCTCTGAACTGGTATCAAAATTGCGATCTCATGGCTTCCTTGTGTGGTAATCTCTGGATGATGTCATGTGTTGCTAGAGCACTAGCAAAGCTCATCTCATCACTTCAAAATTATTGGTAGCTTAAGAATAAGGTATTTTAATGATAATAAATGAGAGTTCTTCTGTCTCTTTTTCCCTCTCAACAGTTGCAGGACAATAAAGTATTTTTATCAATGCTTAGTCACGTCTTGAGTGTGGATGGATTTTACTTCTCAACAACGTATGACCTAACACATACTCTGCAACGGTTAGCCAACACGAGCCCAGAGTTCCAGGAAATGAGCCTCCTGGAGAGGGTAAGGATTTCACTTTACTTATTGGCAATGCCTGAGATGCAGGCACTTAGTTCTGCATGGCTTAAGTTTAGTTTATGCAGCTGGTGTGTAAATGATGTCAAAACAAACTATCACAAACTAAAGGAAACTTTTACATAAAGCTTAGGATGATGTTGCTGAAATCAGTGGTCCCATTTTTACAGTGAATTAATATGCTAAATGGTAGCAGATGCTATTGAAGCATTTATGGTTCTCTGTTGAACTAAAAATGGCTTTACTATTTTAATCATTACTTTAAACTAGTGAAACAGATTTATATGTTGCTTAGATGCAAATCCTTGTAATAGAACTAGTGAAAAATAGCACTATGTTGCTAAATTAACTAGACTATCTCTGATCTTGTCAATCGAGTTGTACCGGGGCAGTTCTCTGGAACAAGAAGCTGACAGTGACAGGAAAAAGAAGCAACCAAGCAAGTGTGCAAAGTACATTGAGTCAGGTTACAGTTTGGGTTTGTTTTGTAGGGTGCTTAGAATAACTGTGAAAATTGCTGGTCTGTAATGCTTCAGTACACAAGTTTGTTCAGCATTGTGGTGTTTTACTAAAACTGTTTGTGGTTGCAGCTAAGCGTGCTAGTCCACCCTTCCTTAAGTCCCATAGCTTGCTAGTAACATGAAGTTCTAGAAATCTGTTCAGATGTGATGTCAGTCTTCTAGATCAGGCAATTAGAAGCACTTTCTGAAGTCTGCTTTACATGGATTTAAATTCAAAATAAATGACAGTTTGCCTCTGACTTCAATATTGAACACTTCTAATGGCAACAAGGAGCCAAGCGGAAGAATGAGAGAAATCAAGTCATTCCTCTGACCTAGAATTGGGGGGGACACGTATGGGATGGGCCCAAAGTGGAATAAATGGCACTTGACTTTGAATTCTCTTCCAGGATAATGTGGAACAGAACTGTGGGGTTTATGGCTGTTTGCCCTAGAATGTTACATTCTGTCTAAACTATGACTATTCCGTATGTTTGAAGCATGAATTTAATATGCTGCATTTTTCTTAAAGAAACAGAATCACGCAGTCAGATGCAATTTGATCTTAAACTTCTCTTGTGCTTCTACAGTTCCAGAATCCTTAGTCTGGTGACTTACTATACTGAAGTATAAACAAGATCTAAACTGCCTAGGCACTGAAGTACCGAAACCTTGGAAGTCAGTCCTTTACCAAAGAGGTGGCAGTGGAGTCATGAGATGTTGTCTCTTGGTTACTGAAACAGTCTAAGCTGGGGAAGCAGCACACTTTTTCCAAGATTTAAAAATCAGTTTATAGTTGGAGACTATTTTGCATTATCAAATGCTGCTCCGGCAGTGCTCTGGCTAGGGAGAGCAGTTGCTGACATGAAAGGATTGGTTTGTCTTAAAATTGTGGCACTTCAGAGGATGTTTGACAGGCAAAGTACAGCAGAAAGGTGTTAGGTTCCAGTAAATTCAGATATTAGATGGTTAAAACAATTCTAATGTAATTTCACACTCATGTGGTTGCAGTGTCATGGCTTAATGAAAGGATGGTGGCAATTTTGGGCATCTCCAGTTCACCTCTACAAGAGAAGCCTGGCCTGTTTGGGTGTTTTGGTTTGATGTTTGTGTTTGGTTTTGTGGGGTTTTTCTGGTTTTTTTTTTTTACACAGTGCTGGTAGACAGTAACAGCCACAATATAGGGGCACCAAAGCATCATGTCATGTTCTTTTACTAGTTCAAGGTACTGCAAGTAGGATTTGATTTGGTTTCTGGCACATAGTTGACTTGTATTAGACAAAGGGCTGTTGCAACACTGAGCTAGAATTAGCCCTTATTATCAATGATGTAGTGTCTGCCTGCCTCATCTTAAAGTTGAGATTTATGCCACTTCCCCAGCGCCTGCACTACATGCTGCAACAAATGTCACTTTTATGACTACTTTGTTAGCTTTCTGGAATGTGCTCAGCAACCTGTTTAAGACACTTCAGAGGTGAATTAGGAATAGAAAATAACACAAAGTTGAAGAGGATAATTTATGCGGCAGAATACAAATACTTTTGTCTTTTATGTTAAAGGATTGTTTAACATTCAGTTCTCAGAATTGTTGATTATTGTATACAGGACTCCTCGTGTTTCTTACCTTCTGCCCATTTGAGGAGTGTTACCTTGCTACTGTTCTTAAAACTTTGAATAATCTCTTCAAGCCCTGTTTACTTGGGGCAAAGACTGGAATGTTCTTCCTATACTGCAGCTCAGTTGTTAATGGTTCAGCACGCCTGAAGTGTCAGGCAACACCCTTAAAGATTGGAGAGAACTGTTCTTTTAACTATTTTTATTTTATTTAGATTTCTAGTTAAGGTTATGAATGATACTGATAAAAGAAGGACATTCCATGTACATCTGATCACCTAAACTTGTTTAATGCGTGGATACTATGATACTCCCTTTATGTTGAATTCAGCAGAACAGTCAGTCTCTAAAAGCAGGTTGGCTTTTTTCTTGCTGCAGGCAGATCCACGGTTTGTATGGAATGGACATCTTCTTAGAGAATTTGCTGCTCAACCAGAGGTAAACACTTTCTAATGATTATATTAATATAAGATGAATATACTTTTACTGTAAGAATACAAGAGTCTCCTGTAATTCTGTCCCTTAGTTCAGACGTCCAGAATCTAGTATAACATGGCTATTCATCCTCTGGTTTAGCACAGTGACAGTCTTCTGCTTTCAAAGCTCCAACTTGATGTCAGTGTCCTCAGCAGCACATAAAGTAAAGCTGACTCTTTGGAAATGTCTGCATTTGAAGATCCTGTGCTGAGACCATGCTCATATAAAACAAAAGGGAAGTTATACTGCACAGCATGTGATTCTCAGGCTTTTTTGAAATTTAGCTACTTGTTTGTCTTCAGGTATAGGCAAGGTTCAGCTAATCGCTTCTTTTTTTTTTTTTTTTTTTCTCCTAGGACTGGCTATTCCCTGGACAAATGAAGTTTAAACTCCATTTGTCCAGGGAATAGGTCAAAGCTGAAAATTAAGAGTAAGACTTGACAGTTTAGATTCTTTCAGTTTATTTCAAATGAAGACTAGCACAGTGTAACCTTTGAATTCACTTAAGCAAGCAAATACAAGTGCCTGACTGCATGGTTCTGTAGTACCTCAATGGCCAGACTAATTTAAGCTCCCTCCTCCTAGAGGCTTCAGGTGTGTGTTAAACTCCTAGAATTGTCTGTACCACAGCAACATTTTCTCTCTATCAATACTCATTTTCGAAGTGAACGACGCACTGCTTCTATTTCTGTCTCGGTAACCTGTGGAGATGTGCTCTTACATTAGACAGCACTGTTCCAAAAGGCTGGATTGTGCAGTGCATCTGGAATGTGAAGATATGAATTAGCAAAGGGCTGTTGTGCATATTCCGGAGGCATATGACTGGGTGTATGGTTTGGATAGTGCTAAGCAAACAGAGCTTGGGAAATGAGAGAGAAGCTGTGGTGGGAACAGCAAAGAAAGCCAAGTGTGGCTGGCTGGTGAAAACAGACGTAGGAGGCAAAACACAGAAGTTGAAAAGGGAGATAACTGATGTGCAAGGGGAAGTGTTACCTAATATGGACTACAGGTGGCTTGCTATAGTAACAGTTTTAGGTAATGGGAAGTGGTATTTCTGACTCCTAGTGCTGGAAAACTCTTAACTTTTAAAATTTTTGGAAGACCAAGTTATTCACTGGCAGGATGGGAAAAACCCTGGAACAAGCACTTCAAGTATTAATTACACAGAAGTATTCTTTACTGAAGCCCTGTGTTTATTACTCTCTGCTTGCATCCTACTGTGGAGGTACAGCAGATACCATGTCAAAAGGTTTTCGGTGTGTACTGCTTTATATCTGGCATGTTTGTAGAAGAGTAAATGCCATGTATAGGAGGACAAAGCAGCTTGATTTTTTTTTTTGTCGAGGTCACTTAATTAGGATTAGACTTTCACTTTTTCCCTGCTGCTAATAAGTGTTATATATGTTGCTGTTTTCTTTGAACTTTTTTCCCCCAGAAAGAATTACTTCACCCTAAACAAAAAGTAAAGGATAAAAAGTATATAAAACTATTACAAAAAACTCAGACAAAGCATAGTCACGCCCTAATTAAACACTAGCAGCCCAAAAAAGATATTTTAACATTTGTGTGTGTGTGTTTCAGATCCATAGGTTTGCTACACCTGTGATGCACGGATGTATCCTTTTACGTTGTAGAGCTCAGTGCTGAATATAGTAGTCTAACAGCAAAATGGTTGCTGATGGAGCTGCTCTATTGGCTACACTGGCAACTATAACATAGAACACAGTGTCAGAATTAAGTTGTAGTCTGTTCAGATATGAGCATTACATATTGTTTGATAGCCCACTCATATGTTAACTCACTTGAATATTCTGCTTTTAAGGCTTAATGTATTTAATTTTACAGGCATGATTTGCATAACTGTCTTTCAATGGGATTGAAGGTTAAGATGAATATGGTAAATGTTCTCACATCAGCCTTGGTACTCTTTATCCTTCTATAAAGATACCTTCACTTAGCATTTACTTTGGATTTTAAATAAGGGGGAACAGTTTTGACTTGAAGTGCTTGTGGAGGAATAAAAGGATGAGTTCTACTGAAGGCTCCTGGAATGCTTCTAGCCAGCTGCTTTTCCCGCACCAACGCTTTGGGTAACAGCCTTTTCAGCCAAGCAGTCATGAGTTTATTTTTGAGAAGGGCTGTATGCGGTGAGTAAGCCTAATGCTTTCTGGAGGCAGTGTTCCTCGTGCAGTGTGTGATCAACAGGAAGTCCCAGGTCCTCCTGGACTGGCAGTGTGAAAAGGACTGGCAGGTCTGGATGGAGCAACTCATGCTGCATTCTCCTTAGTTCCTCCATTGCAAAGGCCCCTCAGGTGTGTGCAGGGAACAGCTTTGAGACTGGATCGATTGCTGTGGTAGGACTGCTAGCAGCTGGCAGATCTCCAGTCCTTTTTTCTGTGACTTCATTTAATGGAAAATGTTGTGGGAGTAGGTGGAGAGGCAAGGAAAGTTAGCAAAAGGAACTGTCAGAACAACCCAATCTTTATCCTGCAGGTCCTGGCTGAAAGAGTCTGGGTGGATTGCAGTTAGCAACTGGCAAACTGTAATTAACACCTTCCTCTGTCCTACTTTCCCTATATAAATAATTAGCATAAATAATGTATGTTTTGCTGTAATTCTAATGCTAACTAAACACCTTAGAGAACCCAGGAATTTAAAGAAGTTGGATTTTTAGTGATTAAAATACTAGGAGGAACCCTAGGCAGCACTACTACAGCACCATTATTTCAGTAAAATCAAAGATTCTTTTTTTTCCCCCCATGTAAACCTAAATATATTTTATTCAGTTATCTGGTCTGGAGTTCTAGTCTTGCAGTGATGAGAAATAATGGACTTGGGTAGTTGTGACTTTCATCTAAAGCCTAACTGTGTTTAAAATTTCCCTTGCTGCTCCAAAAAAAAACCCCTTTCTAAAGAACAAAAACTTGTCTTTTACTTTTTTGTGTGTGGAAACTAGCCAATAACAAGTTGCCATTTAACTTAGGACAGAGATTGCAGACAGAAAATGGGCTGGCTATTGCTAAGCAGCTAAGTTTAGAGGTAACCTTTCTTTGCACGAAACCGCTGGCTGTACAAGTGTTGGGTTAAAGGGTGTAGGACCTGGCAGTAATTTTCCAGGAAAGCAGAGGAATAGGTCTTTCACAGTCTAATTTATGAATAGTGAGAAGATTCTGGATTATGTGGGGCAAATTTGTATTATACTTCTTAATTTCTAACAAACAGTATTAGCACAAATGAACACATAAATCAAGATGTTCCATGTATGCAGTCAGTGTGCACTTTAACGTAGCTTAGGTGCTCACACGTGACACACCTGCTTTGTCCCATTTGAATCATGAATGCAGAATCACTGTAAAATGTGCTATTTTAAAAAAGAAAATCCATCTTGTTTACTTACCAACCTTAAGACAAAGTATCTAGATTCCTCAAAGAATAGAAGACTGCAGTGTACTAATACTGCAGCTTGCAGAAGTTGACTGTTTTGACCTTTTGTGTCCTTAGAAGTTGTAGGTTTTAGTTTTTATGGGCAAAGGATGAAAGCCTGTCAATCTACCTGGAGAAGTTATTCATGATGATTACTGGTCTCTGATAGACTTGACAGCTTACTGTAGTCCAAATAAGGGCAATTATAAGCAGCAGAATGAGACTCTCAAACTGAAATTAGTTGTCAAGGGCCCCTGTTTGTTGATTAGTCCCAGGTTCTGGTGTATCTGCCACTTTGGGTATCCATCCTGAGCAGGAAAGCATTCTTACCTAAGAAGCTCCCACTGGAGACTTGGGATGTGTTCATTCTCGTTCTTGGCATGGATTTGAAAGCCAGTCTACCTTACTGCTAGTTCTGGTATCTGTAAATGTGATGTATGTTGCACTGACAGGTGCAAGGTGTAACAGCCCAAGGTACTCGCTCTTCTGAAAGCCTAGAAAAAAGTTTCAAAAGAATCTGTTAAGATAGCTTAATAAAATTATGGATGAGATGGATGTAGCACTGAGTAGAACTTTAGAAGTCAGTCCATTTAATGATATACATAAGATTGTAAGACCAGATTAATCTTTAGAATCCTGTTTTCTCAAAATTATAGGAGTTCTAATGTGTGTTCATCAGTGACATCACCTATAGCCCATCCTTTTGTGATGCACATACTCATCTTAATATTAAGTTACTCTCAAGTTTAATATGCGACTGTGTTGGTGTGAGAAATGTTTACAAGTTTCTTTGAATGTGACTGCTTGGTTCCTTGATGTTTCATACCTCTCTAGATATCAAAATATCCTAATGAAATTTTGAGGTTTTTTCCTTGATGTTATTCATTAGTTATCACTATGCACTCTTGTTCTATTAATGGCAAGTGTTTTGACTGGCTGCTTGTTTCCAGAAGAAGCTGTTTCAGGGCTGGTGTGCGCTACTATGTAAGAGGTAAAATAGCAAATTTATTTATTTTAAAATAATGTGAATTCCATCTATACATGTGACTTACCTTTAAGAGTAATTGCTGTATAATGACTTGAACAAAAAAAAAAAAATAGTTTGTCTTGAGGTCCTTGCTCCAAAGAAAATACTAGGAACCTGTAGGATGAACTGAAGCATGTTCTGGTATTCATTAAAACTGACTCTTTATTCCTCCTAGAGATAACTGCAAAAGTTCTGGAAATTGAATTAAATTACTTTCTCTGTGCTTTTGAGCACATATGTGCTTTTGAAGAAATTGGTTGGTTTCTGCAGTACCGTTGCTATTGAGTTGTGAATATTTCAGTGTCAAAGCACTCTTATTTTGTATTCAACTACTGAATTTCTAGGACTAGAAATATTAATGTGTTAAGCACAACTGTGCTTCCAGTTAAATTTAGTATAGATAATGTTAAACTTTTGCCACAGGTGTGTTTAATTTATTGTCTTCAGGCAGCTCTGTGGTATTTTCATGCTTTCTTTGAGTGCTTGAAAGGTTAAGGGTTAGGAAGCCTTTTTCTGATGTATTATTGCTGTTCTGCAGCCAGTCTGAGCTTGTTAATGAGGTCTTTCTCCTACATAGGTATTGATTCAGAAGGACATGCTGCTAACTTTGTTGAAACAGAACAAATTGTGCATTACAAGGGGAGCAAAGCATCATTTGTTCAGGTAAAATCAGTGTAAGGAACTGTACACTGGCCTAAGATACCTAGATAGCTCTGTTTATAAATATAGATTATATACAAGATGTGCATGAGCACAAATAAACAAACTAAACCAGTCTGCTTTATTTTTAAATGGCAAGTGAGTTCATAAGTTTTGTTGTTTAAAACTATTTCCATTCTTTTGCAGACCCGTGGATCAATTCCTTTTTTCTGGTCTCAAAGACCAAACCTCAAGTATAAACCAAAGCCACAGATCAGCAAGTCAGTAAATCATGTATGTGAGTGTTTGTTGTGTCTTTGGGCATTAATATTTCTGGGCTCGTGTTTGTGTGATCTGGTAACAAACTGTAATCAGAAGAATAAAAATCAGCAATACTGGATTGAGCTTTATGTTTAAAAAGTAGTAGCAAGAAGCCTTGTACTACTTAAGATGAGTTCAGAGCCTGAAAAAAATCCAGACATCAGTGGGGGTAGTTTCTCTTTGGTTCTTGTTTGCAACAGTTCTAGTAGCCGCACAATAATCATTCTGTGGCTTGTTTAATAGGGAGAGCTGAATGGACTAGGGGGATCAAAGTAGAAATGTATTAGCACAATAGAGAACATCAAACACTTTTCTTAGTTATAAAACTACCTATGTGGTATCATCAAAAAGACGATTATAGAGATTTCTTGTAAATCACAGACCTTAATAGTAGCATACATCTGTCAACACATTTCCTTTCTCTTCTAGATGGATGGCTTCCAAAGACACTTTGACTCGCAAATAATTAGCTATGGAAAGCAAATGATTGTCAACTTGGTATGCTTTCACTTTTTCTTCCTGAAAAAGCTGTTGTTCTTTTAAGTAGGCTTTTGAGTAATACCATCTCTTTTTTTTTTTTTCCCCTCTTTCTCTCAGGTTAACCAGAAAGGTTCAGAGAAGCCTCTTGAGCAAACATTTGCGAAAATGGTAAACAGCATGGCAAACGGAATGGTCAGGTACATGTGAAGTGAAATGATCTGTTCTGTGTTAAAAGTTGAGCATTGCTTCTGAGACGCACAGAGTGATCAGTTCTTTAGGGGCCTTTACCAACTGTCCGATTTGTTTTGAGTTTTATTTTTATGAAGTAACTTGTATGTCACCAGTGCCTCTACCTCAGAGCTCACATTCTAAGCAGAAGTGAGACTGTGAAGCGAATATGGGACAAAGAGGAGACAGAATGAAGGGAGCTCAGAGGCAATGGTAATGCTAGTATTGGAGTCATAGTATGGTATGAGAACTGTGGAGATCATCTGCATTTTAGGAAAAAGAAATTATGCCCTGTAGAACTAGCTTCTGGCAAAAGGGCTTGGTTAGACTGCTAACTTGGTAAGGGAGTACTGAGTGTGAGCAAAACAGTATTGAGAGAAAGGAGGAAGCAGTAAGGTGAAGGTGTAATTTAAGTGTCTGGACCTCAGTGTAACAATGGGCCAAGAGTGGAGAATGTGCTTTAATCACAAGAGAAATTCCATCTCTCTCTGGGAATCTTGAGTGCAGTCCGCAATTTTACAACCTGTCTGTGCTTGCTTTCACTCGGTTGTAGAGGGCGGGCTAGCATCCAGCTCCCACAGATACTTGCCTCTGTCTTTTCTTTGAAATTGTGGTATAGTAGTACTGCCACTCATGTATGTCAAAGGACAAAATCCTACCGTAAGCAGAAAGGCATCCAGTTTTAATAAGGATTCACTTCTGTCTAAGCATAACTAAGGAATCAGGGTATAATCAAGATGCCCTTAAATCCTGACATACTTTGAATTTTTTCCAAGCTTTTTTCTGCTTGTGTGATGCCCTGCTGCTGCCTTCGTTGGGGTAGTTATAGATGTCTGTCTCACTTCTGTGTGCTTCTTTTACTACCCTTAGGGGTGCATTTGTGTGTGTTACTGGTGTGTGGGTGTGGATTTTTCTTTTGCTTTTACTTAAAAAGACCACTTCTAAGGTGAGCTCTTTCCTCACTGTCACACCTAGGCTGGTACTGATACCTTAGCTGTACAAAGCTTGTGGAATTCTGTGGATCTTTGCTATAAAGTCATGTGGTGGAAACAAAGGTGTAAAATTCTGTCAGGGTGTGTTTTAGAGATCCTGCTTGTTCTGTGTACGTTAAAAAGTATTGTTTTGTCAGCTCCATTTTCTTAATGCTGCCAAAATCCTTTTTCTTTTGTTAATCAGTTTTGATGGCATTTAGCTGCCAGACTAAGACTTGAGTCTTCAGTGTGTGTTTAACTTTTCTCCATGAAAATAGTCTTGAAAGCTTGGCAAATAATAACTTTTGGATTATGAATACTTGAAGGGAGGAATGTAATGCCCTGTAACCCACAGCAAGTGTGTGTGTGTAATTTTATATATTACATATACATTCAAATGTTGATTCAAACACTACTCATCTAGAGCATTCTTACTGGAAATGAATTCGCTGTTAAAAATCTTATTCCAAGTCAGTAGCTGTTTAGTTTTCTTATGACAGAGTAGGTTAGCTGTTTCAACAGAACCTGTCTCACGTTTCTAGAGAGCTATCAAGGAATTATGCTGCATGCCAGCAAAGAATGTTGCATTTCAACACCTGTGTCTCAGTGAACTGAAGTTCCCAATGCAGTTCCTCAGAATAGAGGACGGTAAAAGAATCCGTGTTGGAAAAAGATGAATCAGATACATATTCTTTCTGTACTTTCTGGAGAAAAAATACTAGCCAGAAAGTAGAGTGAGTAACTTGGAAGTGAATCTGTGCTTCCTCAGACTAGTAGCATTTTGTAAAGAAATGTAAATGCTGTTACCATGCACACTAAGGGTGCAGCCTCAGGAACATTATAGAGCACCAACAAAATCCACAGATATTTGCTGGAAGCTGTCTTTAAAGAAAAACAAATCCTCTGTCACTACCTGTTTTATAGATCAGCCGTTCCCTGTGGGGTTTTTGGAGACCTTCACTGCAATACATGTGTAATCTGAAAAGATGCTTGTGTCTCTGAACAGATATGTAGCATTTGACTTCCATAAAGAGTGCAGTCGGATGAGGTGGGATCGACTTCAGATTTTGATGGATCAACTAGCAGAACAGCAAGATGAGTTTAGGTAAGGCTCTGCAGTTCATTTTACCTCTGTACTGTTAAAATGAGAGCATTTTCTCATAGTTTTTATTGTCTTGAATTAAGGTACAGTAAAACAGATCTGTAATCTTCTATAAAGAAGATGCATTCATATGCATTAGTGTTTCCATATCTCTGATCTCTGGCTGATACCATGCGCAAGATTAGAGACCTGGTTTTGGGTAAGATGTAGAGCCCTTCTTACATCCCAATAAAATTGTTCTGAGAACTGCAGCAAACTTGCGTTGTGACTCAAGCTGCCTTTGTACCTTTGGGTAAAATGTTAGACAAAGAAATGACTGTGCATACAACTGAAGTTATTAAAAAAAAAAATCTCCTTAGGTGATATTTTTTCATCCAAGAGTAATTCTATGTGTTGTTGACAGCAAACTGTTCTGCTCCTCCCACAGGCACCTGTTCTCTTCTTAAGTGTTTTCTCTAACACATTGTTTGTGGCACCAAGCCTTGGCACTGAATGTTAGCCCTTGCTAACAGAAGTAACCCACAAGGAAACAAATTCTCATTTTGTTTAGTCATATGCAAGTAGACTAAATGTTCAAATCAACTTAAATCTTTTAGTCCCACAATTGTGTTTTAAGCACTTCTTGGTCTTTGCTACTTGTAGATATAGATTGTTAGGGAAACAACTTTGTTCTGCTTTTCTGATTGCTTCCTTCCTGTTCCTAAAACACAAAGTAGATCAGCTAAACATTACAAAGCTGGCAGTGGTATATTCTAACCTAAAAAAAATGAGGTGAGCTGCAGACTAGAACAGGAGTCTCAGGAATTAAATCTCTTACCTGGAATGAAGGCTGTGGGAATAGTATAAAATAATCAGATGATAGTGAATATTCTCTGCCCACCACCAAAAAAAGCCTTTAAAACACACCTGAAGAGCTGAAGAATAATTTTGCTTTGAGCACTTCAAATAAGGAGAAATAAACATGTAAGTTGCCTGTGCAGCAAGGTTCCTTTATTCTTAGAGTGAATACAGAATCATATAACTTGTGTAACTGTGACCTGCCATTGGAGGCTTACAAAAGAACCAGGTTTCCTTGAAATGAAGAAAGAGTGGAGAGGAAGCCATGTGTCTCTAAAACAAGATACAAAAATTAAGGCTGTTCCACAGGATTAGGTTGGTTCTACCTTGCCTTGTTTTCTTTCATCTGGAATGACTATTGTTTATCAGAACTCAGACTTTTCTCTGTAACCCTGGGGGAGATAAAAAAAAAACAACCCTATTTTCTGCAGGTTAAATCCAGTTGTGGAAGATTTACAAGAAAGGAGAGCTGGCTTGCTGGGTTTTGGAGGGGTGGGAGGGACGCATTGGGATTGGGGCTTTGGAGGGGGGGGGGG
>VXBL01010046.1:522314-569066 GCA_013400195.1 Aramus guarauna
GGAGGGGGGGGGGGTATTTATTTTTTATTTTCTTAGAGCAATTATAGGAGATACAGCACTTAAACTATCTTATTAACCAGAAATGTCTACTCTTCAACTACATTAATTATCCTCATATCAGTTCTAGGCAAAGGTTGGGGGAAGAAGGAGGAAAATGAAGATTTCACAGGTGTTACTGTCTCCTTCAATCATACAACAATGTAAAACTTGGTTTAACAAAAGTAGTTCTCAAAGAATGACAAAAATGGGTCTTAGTAACACAAGACTGAGCAAAGTAAATGCATATGCTTCTAAGGCTCTTGATTTTTTTAGTACTGCATGACTCCAAGACTTTATAATCTTAATGCTGCATAGTAGCAGTGGATCATGTGCTAGTCCACATTCAGTGTTCATAATTACATAGTGGAGTAACTTAATCTACAGAATATCTGTAAATCTTTAGGCAACTGGAAGTCTAATGCTGTGGCAGAAGGACAAAATATAGTTTTGTTCCATTCATGCATCCAGCTGATAACTTGATTGGCATATTTGTTTTACCAGCTCAGTTATCAGAATACTTGCATGTGATTCAGTACTTAAAATGTTTGTTATCAACAACTAGAAACACCTGGTTTAGTTGATTAGAAAGATTGAGGTAACAATTAGCATATGCAGTTGCAAGAGGTAACATCTGGTTCCCCCAGATGTTTACATAATGGAGAAAAGAGTAAGAGACAGTTGCAGATTTTCAGTAGTGGCCTTAAAGATTTGAATAACTTCCTGGAAGAAGTGTGCCTGCAGACAGCTTATATGACTTCTTATACAGTGGTGACTGGATTGAACCAGGTGACCAGGTATATACGAATCTGGTTACTTCTCCTATTACTCTGCTAATGATATTGATATCTGTGGAGCTAGGACCCTGTAATAACTGGAAAAAAAAGTACATCACTGGTTTTGTACCACAAGCTGCTCTTCCCAGTGGCATGTAACTCAATATTGCTGGTTGGCTGTCTAAATGCTAAGAGTGAGTACTGCCCTGAGGTTACTAAATGTTCATATATTGATGCCAGTTTTCAGTATGGGAGGGGAAGAATTCAGGGAGGCATCAAAGTTCAAAGACATGACTAAGAACTCTTTGTATGCTCAAGTTTTTACCAACTGTTTTGGTTGCCGGAATATTTACTTCTGAAAACATGTGGTTTATATGAATTGTTATCTATAAATGCTTAGGTGGATTGTATGTGTTAGTTATTTTCTAGTTGATTCCGATGGTAAAATTGTGACTCAGCAGGAAGGAATATTCCGCAGTAACTGCATGGACTGCCTTGATCGGACTAATGTGATTCAGAGCTTGTTAGCACGCCGATCTCTTCAAGCCCAGCTTCAGGTAAATATTTTATTCTTGTTTAACAGCTGGAGGAGGAAAGAGGCTTTCTGTTTGGAACAGAAAGGTAATTTTAACACTCCAGTAAGAGCTTGCATCCTTGAGTTACTGTGTTACGTGAAATGCATTGGCCAGACTCTCTTTTTTTCTGGAAGCAAAGCCTAATTTTTCTAGCGAGCTATTAGTAACCTTCAATATTTTTTTTCTTTTAGAGGCTAGGTGTTCTGCATGTTGGACAGAGAATCGAAGAGCAAGCAGACTTTGAGAAAATCTACAAAAATGGTAGGCTGTTTATAGTGTTCAAACAATCTCTTTTTTTCCAAAAAGAGTACATAACTTCCTTAATCTTTCTTAATGTTTTCCTATTCACAGCATGGGCTGATAATGCTAATGCTTGTGCCAAACAATATGCTGGAACCGGTGCCTTAAAGACAGATTACACAAGGCAAGTCAGCCTTCCTTGTAAAGGCCTTCTGAGGTTTTGGGCATGTTTGGGATTTTCTTTAAGTCTTCATATCAAAGAAATTTCTTAATTTGGAGCTTAGACCATTAGTGAGATTTGCAGTGGTTCAACTTGGAAAATGTCAGACTAAAATCTACAGAACACCACCATTTTTCACTTTGTTTATATGAAAGGAGAAAAGGCTGCCTGGAAATAAAGCTGAGAAACTGTGCCTCTTCAAGGCATGTTTATATTCTGGGATATTACTTATATTGTGGGATAGGGAGAAGTGTAACTTTACTTTCAAACTTTGCTACAAGTATGTGTGCTAATATGCAGAGGCAGCACTACATAATGTGCAGGTATTCATTAAACATAGTACACATTTGAACAATGAAAGAACTGTAAATCTGAAATTATCTTCCTGAATTTATAAATCTATTTTCAAAACTTTTTTTACAGAACTGGGAAGAGAACTCAATGGGGCTTAATAATGGATGGCTGGAACTCATTAATACGTTACTACAAAAATAACTTTTCTGATGGATTTAGACAAGTAAGTTAGGCTTTCAACTGTGGGGGAAATGTATTTAATAAACATCGCTATGCATTTTAACTCTTGCTCTCTATTTCTCATCCAGGATGCGATTGATCTTTTTCTTGGAAATTATTCAGTGGATGAAGTAGAACCTGCTAGTCCTCTACATGTCAAGAAAGACTGGAAGTTCTTAGCTGTGAGTATAAAGACTTTTATTCATGATTGGAGAAACACATACAACCTTTTCGTCACTTGCTTCATATGACTAAGTAGAACTTGTCTGTTTAGTAACGAAGCATCCCTATAATCTGGTTGTGTTTCTATGATACCTGCTTATAGGACTAAATCTAGACTGTTTCCTTGACAGAAACTGGAGTGTCCTTGAGGTATTGAAAAAATTCCTGCTTGCTCTTTTTTTTTCCATATCTGCTTCATCAAGTGGAAAGGGAGGAATTCTACTAGTCACCATCAATGACTGTCCTTCTGCAGAAGAAACTTGAAGATCCCTTCTTATACTTCATGCAGAAGCATAGACTGTAACACCAAAACCTTTTTTCCTCCCTTCCCTTTCTATTTTGTTAAATGGTATTTGGGGATACCACAGGTTTAATTAGTGGCTGGTGTATTTTTTTTTTTAAAACAAAACACAAACCTCAACCTCTCTTTTAATAGATAGAAGGTATATTTTAATTCTTAACCTAGTTATTGAACACACTGTTCCAAATTTTGGAATGATTCAAAATTGTAGTTGTACCTGACAGCAGGTGAATCAGCAATTAAAGCAACTTTACTGCAAAGCAAGTAAATAACTTTGCAGTACAGACCATCTGAAAGGAAATTAAAGAATATATGTGCTCCTATACCAAGTGATTATTCTTTTTCTCTTTCCCCAGTTGCCTATTATTATGGTGGTTGCTTTCTCCATGTGCATTATTTGTTTGCTAATGGCTGGTAAGTGACTATTGAATTTAATTTCACAAAATCAGCTTGCTTGTGTGTGGACTTCCTATAAATGGTTACCAGAAACTATTCAGTATAAAATTGCTTCTCAGACATACTAACAGGTGTTTGAGCATGGCTCTGGAGATTGAGGGTTACACTGCATGGTTCATGTGGGAAAACCTGAGGTACTATAGAAAACAATGGTAAAACTTTTGTAGAAGTCACTTAAGGGGCAGTTAATTGCCCCCAAATTTATTTGCACCTGAGTAGATATCTAGCTATATTATAGGCTGGATGAATCCCCAGAAGAATACCTACCTAATTTTGGGCAGAAAGTTCAGAAGAAGTCAGATATAGGCATAATGAATCTAAACCTGTGTTGGGAGTTGTGAAGGTTTTTGCCTTCTGCTTTTGCCTTGAATTTTCGGACATTAATGCCAATAGATTTATTGACTGACTTGTGTAGCTGTCTGTTCAAATGTTCAAAATGTTCGAAGAACTGTGTGGCAAACACAATTTTCCTAGGCAAGGAAATTAAAGACTCCAGTACCTAAGAAGGAGTTCTAACTTGATTTGGTAGCAGATCTGAGGGAGAGCTTGAAATATTTTGCTTTTGTACTTAAAACCTGTCTTGTAATTGGAGATAATGAGCTAAAATGTTTACCTGACTCCTAACAGGTGATACATGGACTGAGACACTGGCCTATGTACTTTTCTGGGGAAGTGCAAGCTTTGGAACTTTCGCTATCATCCTTTACAACGGCAAGGATTTTGTAGATGCACCCAAGCTGGTCCAGAAGGAGAAGATGGACTGAATTTGTGTGTGTGGAAAGCGGCTTGGTACTGAGGATTCCTCAAGCCACACTTGGAGTCTCTACTGATCGGCTTTCCACACCAGATAGTGATCTTTTTAACATTCTTCCTTGGCAGCGTGTGGGGTGGGGGGGGAAGGGAATAGTGTCCTTTGGTGGTAGCTTTCAACTGAGATCTGACCTGACAGTCTTAGTTGCGATGGTCTTTGGAATATTGCATTAGTGGAGGGGGCTCCATTCTTACTGACGTAAGGCAAAGACAAAAGCCAGCTTTTTGGCATCTGGAATGTTTTAGGGCAAAAGCAGACTGCTTAAGCTCATAGTCTATCTGGGCTGTTTAAGCCAGAGACCAAAATTGCAGCTGGACAGGAGAGTGCTCTGATGCTGTTCATGTGTCAAAAACCCCAGATGTTGAAGCATTAATAATGGAGCTTCTGATTGTGGTCTCTGAACAAATATGGCTTCATACCAATAAAAAGTCTAATTCCAAGACTTACAGCTGGATAACATTTGTTGTGATAAAGTCCATGTTAGAGTCCTTCGTGCATATTTGTGTGTGGATTCTTTTCACTAAATACAAAAGGGTTTTGAATCCTAATGCTCTTCTAAAATGAGCTTTTTGTCCTGTCTTGTTTATCTAGGACTGATGCAATATTTTACTAATCATTGTTTGGGGGAAAAAGACGGTGTAATTGGATGTTCCTGAAGTTGCAAATGTCTTGCACTGTTTCAATACTACAGTCTACAGATGATGATTCATTAGTTAGCAAGTTAAAATATAGAATTTTCTTTCTAAAGATGTAAATGAAATCAAAGAATGTAAAAATCCTTTGCAGTGTTTATTGAACCTTCCTTATGCTAAAGGTCCAAAGTATTCCATTACTTTAAGAATGGGTCACAACATAAAAGGTGAACTTCCTATTGTTTTGCTAGTCAGCTGCTTCTATTTTTGGTTATGTTGAAATAATTTGTGAAAGAAGGAATAACAACCTGAGGAGAAAGCATTTAGTCTAAACTCCATGTTTGCCCTTGGGAGCAGCAGCTTGCTTTTCATGCATGATATTGTAACACACTCTTAAAAAAAAAAAAAAAAGATAAAGCTACAGAATAATTTGTGCTGGTTAATAATAAATGTGTGTCTTTAAATTTAGTGCTTCCAAGCTGTATAAAAATAAGTAATCCTAATCAAGGACCAATTTTAAACTATTTTGTCACTTATTTTATATGGTTTGTTCAAAACCAGACATGGAACTTGCTTAAGGCGCTGTGCATTGTTTAATATTTCCTGTAAGTACAGCTGTATATTCAGATTGCGATTATAAAATTTAAATGGGGGGAAGGGAGAAACATGTAGAATACTAAGACTAGCACAGTTGTCACTATTGAAGCTAGAACACAAAACACTGATACTCCAGTGTTTCCTTGTGTTATGACTGCAAATATGTACAGATTTTTTTGCAACTGTTTAACTGTTCATTTTAACCTTGAATGTTTCTGGAGGCCTCTCTGGGTTTTGTGTAAACATAACCTGTTCATAAGCACTAGTACTTGCAAAGTATCTGTTTGCTTCTAGATGCTGTAATGGAAATAACCAGTTGACAGTTAACTGGAAAATCCTCTAACTTAAAATTTTCAAAGGTGAACTCTATTATGGGCACAAAGTACAAGAACATCGTAGACTCAGGATTTGATGGTAATGGTTTTGATGGCTCACTGGCCGGTGGCGTTTGAAACTTGGTTTGGTTGTCTTGCAGTCTAGAACTAAACCTTTGCGTCTCTGAAGAACTTGTCACAGCAAAGACCAAACTTGAATTGCTGATAAAAAAGGGTTTGTAAGACAGAATAATGTAGGTTTTAGAAGTTAGAAGGCACCTGTATTTCAGTGCTTTTTGCAAAGAGTCTGTATTTCTAAGATCACAATGGTGTACTCATAAATGACAATAAAATGTTCAACTTTTCTAGACGTACTGTCTGTGGGGCATTTTGTGCTTTGGAGCGGAACGTACCCAAATTGTTCCTTAGGAATTATTTCTTACCAGAAGAATGATTTGGTTTTGTCTCTGCTCATTGCACGTGAACATCGTGCTGTTCTGTGCTTAAATATTCATGATCTTGCACCGTACCCTAGGTAAGAGTTGGCATCAGCGTCACATTCCAGTGTTTGTTGCCAAGTCTGGATCTCAGTCTGAGACCTGCTGTGGCTGGATTTCTCTGATGCTTAATCCTTGTTACTCTTCCCTCACAAGGCTGCTTCAGGCGTTTTTACTGACCACAGCGATCAGCGCTAGGGCTGAAAATCCAAATTGTCTTCTCTTTCCCCTCCCTTGCTGCAGGCACACATCAGCTTTCTTGTAATTTTTTTGTTATTGTGTTGCAGTATGTTGGACAGTCACCTGGGCCTACTGCAAACTTGGGCTCTTGAAGGCACTTGCCCCAGTGCAGAGGTTTTGGGCTGGCTCTTTCTCAGTCACTGAAGTAATACTTGGAAGAGCCTAGTGCATGTGCACATTTTACAGTTATGGGGCTTCACTAGGTCACTGGCTTCGTAAATTATCATTATTAAAATTTTGGATCCTCAAGGTGTAAGTTTAAAAACTTTAGAGGTTGTACTCTCATTTTTTTCTTAGAAGCTTTTTTTCCCTGCAAGCTCAGAGCAGATTTTAAAATGAAATATGTTTTCGACAACACCACTAGTTCAGCATGTTTCAAGGTAAGGCAGGAGCAGCTGTAAACTCCCATCGCTCCCTAAGCGCGGACTACCCCTTTAAGCCGAGCTTGTCCCCCGAGCGAGGCCCGGCGCTGCCCCGCGCATGCGCTGTCCTGTGTAGCGGCACCGCCTCTTCCGCTCCGCGCGCGGCGGCGCTTCCGGCCATTCATCCCTGCGGAAGGCGGCCGCTTCCTGGCGCCAGAGGCGGCGCGGCCTGCTCGGAGGAGGCCTCCGCACCGCCCGCGCCTCGGGGCCTTCCCGCCGAGGGGCTCTCCTCTCCCCGCGGCGCGGCCGCCGCTCNCCCCCCGCGCCGCGCCCGCCGCTCCCTACCGAAGGCCGCCCGGCCGCAGCGCCGGCCTCCCGCTGCCATGAAGCTCGTCAGGTGAGCGGATGGAGGCGGATTGCCGGCGCCCGGCCGCGGTGGCGGCAAGGAAGCCCGCGCGCTCAACGCCTGCCCCTGCGCTAACGGCCGCCTGGCGGCCCCCCCTCCCCGACCCCCCGCCGTTGGGGCGGGCGGCAGCGGCCGCCTGCGGATCCCCGGAGAGCGGCGGTGGGCCGTCTGCCCTGCAGGGCCGGGCCGGGCCGCGCCGCGGGGTTTGCTGTCGGCGGGAGGCCCAGCTCTCCCGTCCCGCTGCCTCAGCCCTGGCCGGGCGGCCTGCGCAGCTCTGCGGCGAGGGGCTGGGGAGCCTCTGGAGCGGGGCCTGCGCAGCTTGCTCAGTAAAACCACCCTGTTTGGGGGGGAATAAGCCAGGTTTGGTTAGAGTCGTCTTCCTGAGGTATCAACAAGTTTTAAAATGTTTCCTTCTTGGTACAATAACGGTCACGTCGTGTGGGAGTAGGATGCTGGATCCAACAGTGTGTCAGCCAAGTGTCCCAGCTCCTGTTGGTTAGGTAGGATGTGGAGTTCGTTCTGGGATTTTGTGTCTCACTCTCTAACGCTTTACTAAACGTCTTCAGCAGAATCCCTGAGCTCTGAGAACACTGTCTGTGGAAGCTCAGGATGCAAATATACTTGGCGCACACTGATTTTCTGCAACAGGATATTAAATGCGTATGGCTTGATGTGGGAGTGAACAGTTTGGGTATTTTTTAATTTCTAGGTTTCTAATGAAGCTGAGCCATGAGACTGTGACCATTGAACTGAAGAATGGGACACAGGTGCATGGAACTATCACAGGTATGGCGGGATGGGAGACTACAGCAAAGTATTGCCTGCTGTCTTTCTGCTAACAATCGGCAGCCGTGGTTTGGGCTGAGCTTTTTTGTTTTGTACTCTGTCTTGGGGGAACCTTCTCTGTAAGACGCAGGAGGCATTCTTTTTAATTCACATCTTTATGTGCAAGCTTAACATATGTTTGTTACAGAAGAGTCTGGACATTTGTGGGAGTTGCTGGGAGGCAATAAATTCACTGGGAGCCTCTGAGCCTGACTGCAGGCTTTGATTACAAACAGGCTTGGGGCTGAAGGAAGTAAACTTCTCCAAACCATTGGCAAAGCTGGTGTAAGCATGGTATTCTCTTAGAGTTTTAGCAGCATGATAATGCTGGTGAGGTAGTTTTACTACTGTATCAAACTGGTAGTGGATATACAGTTAAATTTTTATAACATTTATAACATTTTTTAAAAATGTTACAGCTGAATTGCCAGAAGAGTGGGGACTTTTTTAATGGTAGTACAGATAAATGACAAATGTTAAGTGTTGATACGGTCTTAAATTGATTAAACTTTGCGTGTAGGCAATTTTAGTCTAAAGATTATTTCTGTTGAGCGTGTTTTAGCTCTGGTTAAGGTGATCTTATATGGAAATGCATCTTTGCGTATAATTGCACTGATTTCATGAAACTGATTTGAAAACAGATAGCTTGATGGGGGCCTCAGGGCATGACGGAATCCTGGTGTCAAGAATCTGGTCACTTGCTGTTGCCAAGGTCTATCATTTAATACACGTTTGTGGGTGTTACTGTCCAGCATTTCTTTGGATCACTGAACTGATAGTTACAGGAAAAGCCGTGGTTCATTACGTGGTTCTCATATGTATTGAAAAATGTGCAACATTCATGTTGGCATTACTTTAGAGACAATCAGGTATGTAGGTGGGGCATATTGTATTTAATGAAGCAAACCCGTACAGTTCAGTTGATGAATGTGCTTGATCTCCTTTCCTTCGCTCACCCCAGGCTTTCAGAAGCTCTTCTGCCCAGACACTGTTAAAAAAATTAAAATTCAAACATGGCAGAGTTGTATTCCAGGGGATTGCTTAGGTGCTTTTTTGGCCAGTAGCAATCTGCTGAGATTTGGCAGTTAAAACCGCATTATTTTGCAGCTGGATACATCAGCTTTGATTAGACCTGAATGCACCACCCTGGTATCTGATTGCAGCATGCTCTGTTGAACCCAGCTAGGTAGGAAGCAAACAAACTGCTTGTCTCCTGACCTCGGTACTCTTGCAGGCTTAATTGAGCAAAGTCTGTCTCATTTTCTGCTAAGAATCTGTAAAAACTTTGAATGCAATCCATATTTCTGAAATGACAGTCTTCCCTTTACGCTGGTGTGTGAACCATGCTCATAATTGCTGTGGCATCTGCAAATTGTACAATCTCCTCTTCCTCCCGGTGTGTCGGTTGGGCAGAGCAGGCATGCTGAAGGGGCAGGTCTCACGTAACACATACTTTACAAAACCAAGGGGGCAGGTCAGGTGGAGAGCTATGTAAAATCTAGAAGTGAGGGGAGAGGACAGAAAAATACACGGAATAGGTGCAGCACAATGGTTCTTCTGGTTCTGGTCTGCTGCTCATTTATGTTATTTATGTTATGGTAAGACATCCTACAGCTCGTTTTTCTGTGTTTATGAAAGGAGACAGTAATTATTTTGACCACAAAGGGTTGTTTGTACAGAAGTTTGAATACACAAAATATTTTGCTCATGTGGGTGCCCTGTCACTGAATTAACAGGTGTTTGTAAACTACAGTTTCCATCTTTTGCCTAAATTTTTTGATCTGAAAAAGTTACTCTCATTTTGATCTTAAATCCCATGTCAGACTCATGATATGCAAAAATAAAAGGGATATAGGGTGCTTTTTAATGCTTTTCAGGGCTGTTACTCCATACATGCGTTCCGCTGAGACTTTATTCTAGTTTCAGATTATGCTTAGCACTGCGTGGTGGGCACAGAACTGACTGTGTACAATTCTTACATACTAGCTGTTCACAGAGTTTGTAACCACAATGGTTGTTCCTTGCAGTAATGTATTTTACATACTGTCGTAGAAGGTATCACACTAGTATTAGATGTATTTTATCACAAAATAAATGCTTCTTTGGCAGTTGCACTTTTTCTAAGGCTTACAGAAAGAGCAAACGATCAGGTTGTTTTTCCTCCTCAAAGGTTTGGTTTTCTCCTTTTAAAAGAGTCAAAAGACTAGTATTGTACTTCTGTAATAAGCAGCAGTTTGTTATTCAGAGAAAGTTTTTTAACCATTTACAAAATTTCTTCTGTCGCTAAGATCTAGATAAAGATCTCTAGCAATGAGGTATTGAGTGCAGCAATTAATAAATTAGCAAACATAATTTAAGAGAGAGACAGACATGTAGTTTCCTTCAATTATAGGCTTAATTAACAAATGGCAGAAGCAAGTGTTAATGAACAGAATAAATCTTGATACGTGCATACTTTAAAATAGCCAATAAGGGACGATCTTATAGGTGTTCATCCCTGAAATTAGACTTGTGTTGTTTCAGGAGTGGATGTCAGTATGAATACGCATCTCAAAGCAGTGAAAATGACACTGAAGAACAGAGAACCCGTACAGCTGGAGACGCTGAGTATTCGAGGGAATAACATCCGATACTTCATTCTACCGGACAGTTTGCCTCTGGATACTTTGCTAGTGGATGTTGAACCAAAAGTCAAATCCAAGAAAAGAGAAGCAGGTTAGTTTGTGCTTTCCCAGTTTGTGTTTGTTCTGCCTTTGTATGCATTTTAGTATTCTGAATCCAAAGACATGTGAGTGTCTTAATATCTGCATTTGGCAGCTAGTGCTTGCATCTTTGAGGGTTTGATACTGAACTGGCTTAGTCTGCCTTGCCCACCTTCTTAGCATCTGTAGCGCTTTCTTGCATGTGTAATTATGCATGTGGCTTTTCATACATCTGTTTTTAAAAATGTAAATGTTTTTCAGCTTGAGTAAATCTTAACCTATCATAGTCTCAGCATTGACATGGAAGAGATTTTTGTTTCCTCTTCTCTGAATGTCTACTGTGTTTCCCCAATTCATATGGGGAACTTCGCATAGGCTAACGAGAAAGTACAGAACAGCCTCTTGAACAGTGCTGAATGCTTCACTGAAATCTCACTTGGTAGTGGATAAAAATAATCTGTCAGAGAACTGAATTTGAGAGACTTGAGAATCTGAGGGAGTCAAGGCTGCATTCCAATGAGCAGCTCTCTAGCTTGGGCTCCCAGTAGTGTTCCGCTCTGCCCTCTTCCTGGAACTTTTTTTTTCAAAAGGTTGTTGAACAAAAACCTTTTCCTTAGAAGCCTAACAGTATAGAGAGTAATTCAGTTTTAATCCACATTATTAAAGATTAATAATCTGGTAAACCCCAGAAAATCTGTAGGTTGTCTTCGGGCAGTATATATTTTGTCCAGCAGTTAATCTGCGTGTTTATAAAATAATAGGTTTTAAGTGAAAGCTTATTGTGCTCTAAAATAATGTCATAGCATTTACCCTGTAATTAGCGTTTAAGTATTTGAATCTGTGGTACATTATGAATCGGTGTGCTTATTTTACTGAAATGGCATAGGGAACCCTCAGGTGTGTGCATCACAGAGTACAAGTGTTATACCCGCTGTCTTTACAGAGAATAAGGATAAAGCTCCTGAAAGTGTTTTGCTCCTCTCACGTCCATTAAAAATAATCTGACCACATGGAGAAATTGCAGTGTGGTTGGATTACTTTTTTTCTGAACCTCACGATGTGATGTGAACAAGAACATAATTATTTCTTTTTAACTTTGAAGAAAGAAAAGGAGCTGCAATGGCGCTGTTTACCTGGGTTTAATACTCCTTGCGTCTTCGCTGTACTGGAGCACTCTCACTCTGCAGCTGCGTTGTGCTGCACTTTGCCTTAATCTGTAAATGCCCTTGGGCTTCAAAAGCGCAGAACGCTTGGCCTGTCCTTGGCAAGTGAAATTGTCGGCAGGATGCTGGCTGAGAGATGGCCGTGGCACGTGTGCCTCGGGTCTGCGTGTGCTGCACTTAGTGAACGCGGTGCTCTGCTGGTGCATGTAGATGCTGTAATTATTGAGTCAGGTGTTCTTGCTTCCGTGTGTTTTACAAAGAATCAGTCTATTACGAGCAAAACAAACAATGCCTTATTTCTCACAGATTTATCCTGTGCCTCTGTTCGTTCTGTCTTTACTGTGTTTCTAACCTACATACCCTCAGATGGAACAGAATAATTTTTACGGCCTGCTTCTTGAATGTGGATGCTACTGCGTGCCTCTTGCCCAGCCACCCACTTCCACAGAATCTTAAGTTTTTTGTTATCTTTTTGAGTCATACAATGACAAATTTGTTTGAAATTAACCAGTAATTTCAAAAGTTTGTAGGGTGGCCTGATGGGACAGGTCATGTTTCTTTAGGAAAAAAGGTAAAATGACATATTATCACCATGTAGATCATACCACCTCCAGCAGTTGCTTGCAGACTGAATTATGCTGTGATTCTGTCTTCCTTTTGCCATTAAATAGCAGTATATAAAAGTAGGAGCACACAGCCAAGACCTTGGCCTGAGAATCACGTTTGAAATTGGCAGAGGCATCACTGAAAACAGTAGGAGCTGTTTGGTGATGGGACCTTTCAAAATGCTGCCCCTTCACACGGTGCCTGAGAGAGGCTGAGCCTGGGAATTTAACAGCATGTTAAAACTTGTGTTTCCCTGTAGCAGAGTGCTTTATAAACCATGGTGCGAGCTGTGGCAGAAAGAATATCTTTTCTACTGTAATGAATAGTAGCAAAATGTTCTTGTCTGGCATATGCTTTTTCTGATGCTTGAAAAATTAGACTTAAAAAAAAAAAAAAGACGTACAGCATTTGGAAGCAGCCAACTGTGACACTATATCCCGTTGTTTTATGCAGTGAAGCCAAAGACAGACAGTAGACTGTGGAAGTTGTATACTGAAAAAACCTAACACAAAAGATGAAAGTCTTGTCTGAAGCTTAGGAGCATTAACAGACTTAATATCTGACTTACTGCTTCTCTGTGATGGGACGTTATGTTTATGCTTGATACAGAATGTTTTAATCAGTTGGGTCTCACTTGATTTATTCTTTTTGTTTCATCTACTAAGTTGCTGGAAGAGGCCGTGGCAGAGGCCGTGGGAGAGGCCGAGGTCGTGGAAGAGGAAGAGGGGGTCCAAGGCGGTAACTTCTCACCAAGCAACTGCTACCAAATTCTGGGCAATTTCGGATATTTTTTTGTACAGGTCTTTATAGTATCCATTTTTAATAAACTGAAATGTGAAAAAGTTGTCTTTCCTTTGTTGGCGCAGTCTGAGGAGGGAGCCATGTCCTGTCTCTAGAGGCTGGTGCAGACTAAGCCTGTCTTGTTGGTGTTGGTTGTTGTTGCCAAGGTTTTGCCCACCCCTGAAGGCCGTACAATTTGCTTTTTACAAACCTCTTGCTTTTTGCCACGGAGTGAGGCTTGTGTTGGTGCGCTTTAACTATGTTTGTTTGAAATGAATCCCTCTTTTATAAGGGACTTGCCCTCTTCTAATGGTTATGTAGTTAAGATGCTAGATTAAGAACCCACATCCCATGAGTGTGTCTCTAATGTTGTTCTGCAGAGTGACCTCTTTAAAGTTCATAGATAGACTTTTACTGTTTTCTATTATATGAAGCTTACAATTTAAACATGTTGCTTTCTTTATGCAAGATCACCTAGGGAAATTAACCAGTTCTGTGGAACTGCTGGATTGTTACATCTCATGATTAAAGTATACCTGGCTATGAACTTTGTCAAAGCTAATTATATGGCTTACTTTTCTTTGGGTGGGGCTCGTAAAGCAGCTTTGTAACAAGATTTCTTTTAGTGTACTTAAAGTGCATCCATAGAAAATACAAAGTACAGCACAGTGAACTATTATGTACTGGAATTGGAAGTTTACTTCTGGAGATGAGAAAACTTCTGCAGCTCACACATACATAGATATAAAAACTGGACACAAATACGAAAGAAGCAGTGTTGGCCACATTTATCTTGCATAGCATCCTGCTGACTTCCCTTGTAGGAAAGGGATTATCACATTTGCATTGCAAGACTCCCAACAGTTTCAGCTGTTGAAACACAGATGTCATTTCAAATAACGTGCATGCTCAGGTGTGGTTGTCTTGAATGGTAAGGGTGTTTGCCAGTACTTTGGTGCAGGAACATTTTTAGTTGGTTGTTCGTGTTTCCACATAGGCAGCGCTACAGCAGAGGGGAAAAGAATTACCTAACGTTGTGTAATGGCTTGATATGCCGGTTAATTGCGCTAGCTAACATTTTCTGAGCTGGTCTTCTGTTTTTTCCCCTCTTACAGAGGCCATATTAAAGCTTCATCTTGTTACAGAAGAGCTTTTTTTTTTTTTCTTTTTCCCCCCAAACCATTGTGGAACCTCCTAAAGAGCACTTTTTGGTCAATATAGCACCCACGATTCTCAACTCTATAAATAGCCACTACAAATAATGGTTGCTGCTGTCTTCCAGAAGTGCCCAGTCACTGACAATGGGGGTAAGGTCTTCCCAAATCCAGCTGTCAGCAGCGTTCACGCGACGGTTGAAACTCTTTCCCTCTTCAGTCTCTTCCTTATAAAAGTGCCTAGTGCCCCCAGGGGTATGCACATGGTGGATGCCGCCACCAGCAGCCCGATCGCGGCGAGGGCGTAGCCTGGGTAGTCCTTTGTCACCAGCTTCCCCTGCGAGGGAGAGAAGGGTTGGAGCTGTGAGAGCTGTGGTTTTCACTGGCCTGCAGCCGGCTCTGGGGCAGAGCTGCCTAGTTAAACGGGACATCTGAGAAGCACTTGCAGGCTGTAGCCACCTCAGCACTTTGTCCAACCGCAGGAGCTTAAAATTGACAAGAACAGTGCTGCTGACAAAAACATTGGGGAAATATTTTTCTGTAAGCTTTGGGAAAGAGTGGATTTTGGCTGGATTTGCGTTTGTTAATGAGCTGTCTGGGCCCTGACCTCTGACAGGTCTCTGCATTCCTCTCCTGGAGCCTGTGGGCTCATGCTGACGCCCAGTCAACAGGCCAGGCCTGTCGCGGGTCCCAAATCAGCGATGACATGAAAACAACAGCCGTAATTTGTTTCTGTGTGCTAGGAATGTTTCCACAAAAGGTTATGAAACCTGTGATTACTTACTCAGTAGTAATTCCTCTGTGATAAATACACAGTTCAGCATTCGTACAAAAGCGTTTTGGCCATGAAGGAAAAATGCATGTGGAAATTATGAAAACCAGTGTGGTTTATGAAAACTATTTATTCCAGCAGCAGCTCAGTTCTGTTAAAATACCACTAATTTTGTTCAAAATACTACATTTTGAAAGTAATTTTTCTGTTCAAAGAGTATTTTTTTTATGATGGTATGGGGATCTTCAATCAACATGACTAAAATTTTACTGTTTGAAGAGATCAATTAAGATTTGTAGTGGGAAATACTCCCATTTTACAGAACCATGGCATGGTTGTCGCTAGGTCATGTTTCTTCCCTTTCCACAAAACTAAGGAGTTGCCCTGACGGCAAAAAGCTGCAAGCTTTCAGAAGGCAGTTTTATGGAATGGTGTAGTTAAGAAGGAAGGCTGTGTCCTTGCAGGAATTAAGGAAACTTTGGGAAAAAACAAACCAAACGAACAAAACAGAACTATTTTACCTGTGTGGCATCCCATGCTTGGTATTGCAGTGTTCCTGTGAGGATATAGTCGGTGAGGTAAAATATAAATAGGCTTATAATTAGCAAAGGACTAGCAAAAGCCCACATAATTTTCCAATACCAGTTTGGCTTGCGTCCAATCATGGTGTGAAGATCTTTCTCAAATCTGTGTTTAAAAAAAAAAAACAACAAACCCAACATATTTTTTGAGAACAAGTGCATATGTTTGATACCTTGATCTGAGTTACTGCAAAACCGCCTACAGAATTAAATATGTGAGATGGGAAGGAGGGGGTATAGTCTGCAGGGTGGGGGGACGACGACACCCCATTGCCTTGCTGATACTATAGGAGAAAAATTTACCCCAAGGTTGTGTTTTTGTTCGTGGCCCCGCGTGTCTTGGCCAGTGGTCGCTCCCCTGCTAGGATGAAGAAAGGAGTGTTCAAGCTTTTACCTTCTTATCCCGTAGATATAACACACAGCAATAGTTTCTACAAGCACGATGAGCAGCAGCGAGAGAGTGGCTGCGTAGTCGTTGAATATGTCAAACCAATAATTTCCAGCCTCCATGGTGAAGATCAGGCCGATCACGCAGTTAATGAAACACACAGCGCCTGTGTGGATAAAACAGGGACCCTGCCATTACACCTGGAAATACAGTTGTCCTGCTTCTTGTAGCTAAAAAGCTGGTGGGATTTCTACTGATTTGTGTAGGGGAGCAGCTTTCTTGGAGGACAAAGACAATTTTTTTCCCTTTGGAAAAGACCTGGGGGGTGGGGGAGGGTCTGTGTATGTGGGGGATGTGCCTTAAACTGCTGCTCCTTACGCGTGCGCAGTCACAGCACATCAGCACAGCAAAGACAACCAAGTCTTAGCTACAGCCTTGTGTGTGTGGGGGGGTGCGCGTGCGCAGCATCTGCTGTCACTGCTGGGCATCCAGGTAAAACAGGTTTTAAGGTGGGACAACCGATTTCCATCCCCAAACAGGAGCACATATCACTTTTGGCCAAAGACTGAACTGGTTTGCAGTTGGGACACCAGTGATGTGACTGAAGAGCCACTCACTTGTCTTGACATGTCTCCTGGGCCTTTGAGTTTCACTGGTCAGTAGACACCAACCTGAAGGAGCTGGTGTGCGTTGGGAATCCTGCAAATACGCAGCCACAATCGCCCTCCTGCTTTGAGAGCTCCCAAGGGAAAGCGCTGTACAGGCTGGGCAGGGTTCCCCAAGGGCAGGCAAACCCTTCCGGCAGCGCGTTCATTGTTCTCTGCCCCACCTGAGGTCAGAGGGACCCTCGGCGGATGTGGGACACCAAAGTTTTTGCACACATGTGGCCTCTGCTGTTCGCGGCAGGTGCTTACCTGAGATCACCTCCTTGGGGAAACGGGCGGCGATGACCTTGCTGTCGGTCAGCGGCGTGAGGATAGCGGCGGTGTTTCCCAGCATGCTGCCAATGCCCAGCATCAGCAGCATGACGAAGTAGAGCACAGAGTACAGCTGGGGCACCTCCATGTTTTTGATGGCTTCAGAATAGACTATAAATGCCAGCCCCGTCCCCTGGACAGCCTGCCGGTGGGAAGGAGGAGAGAAGCAAGTTACAAGCAGCTTCTCAGCTCAGTAAGGGAGATAAGAATAGGGACATACGAGACTGATCCTCCCCAATGACACCATACACCCGTGGTGGCAGTTACACACAGTAGAGGCGGATGAGATCGTCCCCAATTCATTCAAACGGGATCAGGTACCATCCCACTCATAGCAAAACAGCTGCCACCCGCAGCTGCAGCCAGCGGTCCGGCTGCATCGCCACCCCGCTCGGTTGCTGACCGGCCAAGGGAGCCCCTTGCTGGGCTGAGCCAGTGCCCCTCCCGCCCCATCCCGAGGGGCAGAGATCAGCCCCACTGCAGCCCCCCCCCCGGCTGGGCGGCCCCTTTGGGGGGTGTGGGGGGGTGGGATGTGCCCACGTGGGGCTGAGGGGCTGCCCGGGCTGGGTGGGAGGAAAGGGAAGAGTGAAGCCCCGGTGCCAGCACAAAACGGCGACTCACTGTATCTAGTTCCGCTTCCAAGCTGCAGTTTTTAAGCTGTGGCGCTAATTGGGCGTATTCCTGGGGGTGGGCGGCCATGAGGTAGTCTTTCATCTCGTTGAGGTTGTCTGCTGTTAAAAAGCCTTCCTCCAGGTCAAAAGTGTTCATCAGCAGCAGGATCACCCTGGGAAAGATTACAGGACTTGAATGGCTTTCAGGCCAAGGTATAAAATCCATGCTGGTTTGACACCTCGTCCCCTCCTCCATCAGGAGGGGGTGGTCCGCCCGCTCCAGGGCTCCAGTCTCCCCAGGTGGGAGCCACGGTACTCCCAGCACAATGTTGGGATCCAAGCAGCTTGCCGCTCATCTCTGCCTCAGAGGGAGCAGCGCCCGCACCCACGCTGCACTCCCAGGCAGGTATTTTGGGTGCTGGCCAGCGCCGGCTGGCATCTTTTTCCCCCTTGCCCTCCAATCCCACGTCCACACCCCACCAGTTTAACAGGCCTTTTGGCAATGAACAGAGACTAGCAGCTTGGTTTCCTCTTTGATCAGCAGATAGACTGAAAGCTGTAAAAATACGAGTAAAAGTGTAACTGCCGCAGGCCCTGTGCCAGGGATACTGTGCAAGCTTGCTGCCTCGGGGAGCGATCCTGCAGGCTGCTGGGCACCTCCACAGCATCAGCGCCGAGGAGACTGAGCTCCTGGCACAGGGCTTAGCCTGACAGGGGGAGGATCTGATTAATGATGATTAATACATCATTGCATTGTATTAATCACACTCCCCAAAGCATGCGCTGGGACCAGGGTGCGGGGGAAGGGGCCGCTACGACTTGCCCAGGCAAACTCATCCTCTCGACTCAGCCTGTGCCTGGAAGCGGCGCACCGAGGTGTCAGACGGCACACCGACCTTTTGTCTCAGCCCCCATTGCTTTAAATTGTGCTTTGTTAGGGAATAGCAGGTCTGGTCTCCAGGCAGCGCTGCATGGTGTTATTTATTTACCTCCCCCAGAACGGCTTGCTGTGGAAAACAAGTGAAATACCAGGCTCTTACTTGTTTATGCAGCTTTCATAATTAAATGTCGCCTTGAAGCCGTAGATGGAGAACGTCACGATGCTGGCGAATATGGATGTGGCGCTGTTGATCAGCGAGACGATGATGGCGTGCCTCTCACAGTTGTTGTTGGGCTCATTGTAGCTGGCGAACGCGATGAGGCTGCCAAAGCCCAGGCCCAGCGAGAAGAAGATCTGCGTGGCGGCGCTGATCCACGTCTTGGGGTTCGATAGCTGCTCCAGCTGCAAAACCAGATGGGGAGAGCAGGAGCGTGAAGCTGCGCACGGCTGCCCGGCACTGCCACTTGCAGCCTGCGCGGATGGAGACGGGGGACGGGCCCCTTTGCGCACCCGTTTTAGCTGAGGGGTATTTTCTGGGCAGGGTTCCTGCTGCAGGTTATGTTAATGGGCAGGTCTTTTTCTGCAGAGGAAAGGAAGCAGCTCAAAGGCACCGCGGCACGACAGCCTCCAGCCGCTCCTAGCTGGGGTTTCCAACTGCCTGACCTAAGCTACTGCTGCGGAAAATCCAATATAAGGAAAAGGAGTATCAGCACCTTTTAAAAACCTACACGTTTGGTAATTGATAACATGTCATGAAAAATTCAGTGCGGTTTTCTCTACCTTTGGTGTGAACATGTAGATGAGCCCGTTCACAGCTCCGTGAAGTGTTAATCCTCTGATGAGGTATATGATGAGAACGCAGTATGGCAAACAGGCTGTAACATAGACGACCTAGGGGAAGGAGGGGAAATACCTGGGTCTAAAGAATGCACAAAACCGATCATAGTAGATTATCGCTTTCTCACTGACTTTACAGAAATAATTTCCGTTATTATGTCTGCTACCTTGTATTAATCTTTAAAGAAATATTTTCAGATAAATCTAACTTTAGATTTAGGGAAACAAGTTTCATTAATAATAGAGATCTGTTACTATTGTTCCCAGGTTCTTCTCTTTGACTGGAAAAATAAGAAAAAAAATCTAAAATAAAGAATCCATTTACAAATTCAGTTCTGCAGGATTTAGTGGAATAACACCAGGTTGCAATCATCTGTCAAGAACACACTAGGCAAAGGTCAGCCATCATCTGCTCTAGGAGGAAGGAGAGCAGCCCTCATAAAAGGTCATAATCACACTTGAATAAAACTGTTTTAATTAAAATGTGAAAAAGACTTTAACTTCATGTAACCTAGATGGGTGATGGGGAGAATTAAATCTTTCAGTTGTCTTCCATCAGCTTTTGATAAACCCCCTGAACCTGAATCTAAATGTTCAATCTCCATGTTGGAAAAAGCCTCTTTAAAAAAAAAAAAAAAGAATCCGATCACCTTCTCTTTGCTGGGATGTTGCCAATGGCTCACCCAGAAACTTATATAAAAAATCTAACTCACAAAAAACATGTCTTCCCAAGCTCTTGGGAGGAGAACTCGCTGTGCAATTACCAAGTATTCCTCTGATTTGCACCTGCCTGCACTGCCAGCTGGCATCTGCATTTCCCCCCCGGAGATGCAGCAGCTTCACCTTCCCCAGCAGGACAGCCCTGCGTCTGCTGCCCAAACCTGCTGCTGGTGCTGCACAGGGATGCAAGGGAAGCCCCCCCACCCCACCCGATGAGACCTTGCCTTCATGATGCTATTTCAATGCTCCTTGGCTATTTATTGTTTTCTTTTTTGCCCCCATAACCAGCTGCAGCAAATTTAAGAGGTTATTCTGAGTTTATAGTCTCTTAGCTTTCTGTGTTTGGGTAAGACGATTTGGGGATTACAGCCCTCAGCTTGCTTCTTAGTACAGGCTCAGCCAGGATACTGCTTTTTTTCCTCCCCTTCCTCACAACTTTTGCTGTGAATAAAAAGTGAGCAAAAATGCCTGATAGATAGATAGCTTTTCTTTCCTTGCAAAGGCTGAGGAACAGATATCTCCTGTCACAGCTCTGCTGTGGCAGGCAGCTTTCTGCAGGGCCAGCAGCCTGGCGGCTGGTTTTGCAGCAGAGGTGGCAGCATTTGAAGGACTTTTCTGGTTTTTGTTTTTTTTTTTTTTAAATATCGCTCGCTGGTTTAGCTGAGCCTTCTTCAGTTGCAACTTAACAAGGTGGCAGAAGCAGCAGGGCCGGCTGCTCTAGGGGAGATGCCATAACCCAAGTAACAGCAGCCACGGCCGCTGCCTTTTCGGGGCTCCTTCATCCTCCCCATGTGCTGCTGGGGCTCGGTGGGGCTGTGCCCACCTCTCACCTTGCCGGTGGACTCAGTGCCGCGGAGGATGCAGAGGTAGACCACCAGCCAGGCCAGCGTCAGGCAGAGCGCCTGCTCCCACTGCACGGTCCCGCTGACATCCAGCGATGGGGAGATGTTCAGGGTCTGCCGGTACCAGAAGTACTGGGTGGACGACGTCTTCTCGCACTCCTCCTCGTAGCCGGTGCGGTTGCTGTTCAGGGGGCAGGTGGCCCACGGCAGGGGGTCCTGCGGCAGAGAAGGGGGGATGTGGGGTGAGTGCTCACCGTCAGCATGGCAGGGAGAGCCTGGGCACCGATGGGGGACAGAGGGAGTGAAGTCGAGGGTGGCTTTCTGAACCCTGGGATTGCTTGTCCCTGCATTGTGCTGCCTGGGGCAGGGACGGACCCTCTCCCCTGGGAACGACCCTCTCCCCTGGGAACGACCCTCTCCCTGAGGACAGACACACTCTGCCTCTTTTTCCTAGGGGTGACCCTCCTGATTCGAGCCGTGCCACCGGGCACCCACGCACCTGGAAGGAGTGGAAGAGGTACCAGAAGGCCCAGGCATTTATCACATTGTAGTACATGGAGAGGAAGAAGGAGACGACGACGCTGGCGACGCCTGCGGGCAGAGGGAGGTGCTCGGTCAGCAGCGAAACCCCAAAATGCCCAGAGCCCCATAATGCCCCATGTGGGCTTTGCCTCTGCGCGGCCCCGTGCACAGGGCATGCCCCCGCCACTGCAGCCTCCTCCTCCTCCTCCTCCCGTCAGGGCTAACCTGCACTGGATTTTATACTTTAGCCCCTGGCGGGTGAATATTCAGTGTAACGTTAAAAATAAAAAAACAAATTAGAGAGAGTTTGGGCTATCAGGGTAATTTAATAACTTAATTCCCTACCGTCACTGCCTACTGTTTACCAATGTCCACTCTTAGCTACATTATTAAGGCACCGTTTTATCACTCAACGTTGAGCGTGTCAGGATGATGCTCTTGGGGTCAAAGCCCAGCGTGGGCAGCCTCAGAGGCTGGGTTAAGTGCTGGCCTTCACACTGTGATTTCGGCAGTCTGCCTGAGGGCAGGGGGACTCACACCTCCATGCCCAGGGACCAGGTAAGGTGAGCCAGGATCTGGCCCCGACACCCCATGAGGAATGGGGTAAACGCATGCTGTGGGGCATCTGGATAGCCACTTTGCTCAGCCTGGTGAGACCCAGTAAAGCCCCAGTTCCTGCCTGGTTTCTTCTCTGAAAGACAAAGCTCTCCTTTCAAAAAAATCACTCCTGTTCCCTGGGCACTTAAAGATGAAAACTGAGAACATACCGACACCACAGAGGTAGGGGCTTATTATTTTCCAGGCGCCGATGCTGCCCTGACGCATGCGCTGCCCTACGGCCAGCTCCAGGTAAAGCAGCGGCATCCCCTCGGCAATCAGCATGATAAAATACGGGATCAAGAAGCCACCTGCGAGAAAAACCCAACAGATGGCCTTTATTAGATCAGCAGCATAATAAACACCAGGTTGCCCTATTCCTGGTCAAATCGCCCCATTAGTGTCCCAGGAGGTGGCTGGAGCTGAGTCCTGTCTGGACGCGTTGTGTATTGGGGGCACGGCACAGCCCTGAGGGACATCTCACAGGGCTTCAGGTGGCATCGCAGATGCCGGCAGGCACTGAGCGCCTGGGCACGGGGAATTTTCCACGGGCACTTGGCAGCGCCAAGGTTTCTGCTGTTAAACTGTGCCGGTCGTGACCCTGGCGCAGAGGGGCTGCCCAGGTGCTTCACAGGCGGCTTGAGCAATGTTCGGGGCTGGGGCTGTTAAAAAGTAACTAGCCACCAGCCAAACTTTGTAAAAGATAATGAGAGAAAGGAGACAAGGGAAAGATTTACTTCGTGTGCGGTGTTCTGCGGCAGAGCCAAAGTGCTCAATGAAAAGGTGACAACAACGTCGCTATTGACTAGAGAGTTTTGAGTAACACCAAAGCCTGGCCTGGCTTAAAAAAAAAGCAACACAAAATTACAAAAGACTCCCCCAAAACCCCACGCTGAGCCCACAAACACCAGCAAAGGGGTGAAGACTTTTACCTGGCATCCCACCTGCGGAACAGACCCTGGGACGGAGGCACACAGCTGCCTCCTGCCCCGTATCTGCTCATCCTGCGCTTCCCCAGCATGGAGAGGATGCTCCTGCAGAAAGGGAGCAGCAGGAACGGGCAGGCAGGCAGCAAGGGAGGAAAAAGGACCTTCCCACCCAGAAACTAGGATGCGCTTCGGCTTAAATTTCTGCGGGGGAAAAAAAGAAAAAAAAAAAAAAAGAAAAAGAAAAAAAAAAAATTCCTTGTCCTAGACTTGGGGCTCGCTTCTGAAAGAGCTGCTGACTGAGTCAAAACCTGGATTTTTGTGAAGGCTTTCCTGCTTCCCTTTTTACAGCAAGCCAAAAATATTTACGTAAATATCTCTTATTTAGGATTTAATCTGCAGCATTAACATTCCTTGCAATGGGCTTGGTGCAGCGCCACAGAGGAATGAACTCCAGGCAGCAATGAGGCAAAGAACTGGAAATAAACACTGAGCAATAATCCGGTTTATTCTGGGAATTAATTTCCCACCTCCCAGCTCTATCGTTATTAACGACCCCTTTGTTAGCCTGTTAGATAACTTCCTATGCCGCAAGGGAGCCGTCAGAGGTTCAAGAGCTCCTGCGGCCGCTCCGTCCCGGCAGGGTGCGAGCTGCCCCAGCAGCCACGGAGGGGAGTTTTGCCCCTGAACCATGGGGGGAATCAGCGTCAGGCCCCTTGCAAAGGCTTTTCCTCCCTCCCAGCAGCGCTGCCGTGTGCTTGGTGTTGGCTTTGCCACCTTGCAAGGAGGAGAGGTGCCTCCAGGCTTGCTCTGCACCCCAATGGCCCCCACAGCTGGGGGTGCCGGGGCTGAGCCCCTTGCTCTGCAAAGCAAATCTTGCCCCTGCCGCTGCTCTTTGTAAAGGGTAGAGCCAAAATACCTCATATAAGCGACTCAGGGCAGCTGTATGAACCGTCCTCTTATCCTCTGTGAACCAGCTCGGCTCCGCTGACCTCCCTGCTCCTTTACACCCGGCATCGCTCCCTACGGTGCCAACCGCCCGCAGAAACCAGCCCCAGGGCAGACCCTGCAGCTGGCACAACACGTGGCGCATGCCCTGGGTCTGGTCAAGGCACCAGGTTCGGCCAGACACCCCCTCGCCTCTGCTCAGCATCCCGCCTGGGGCCCAGGGGCTTCCTCGCTTAGGGCCAAGCGCTGCTGAGCGCCCATCCCGGTGTTGTTTTAAGCCTGGCCTAGCTTGCTTACGGACAGACTAACTGCACCAGGGAGGTTTGAACCCCCCTTGCCCTGTTCGGGTCAAGCTCTCTGGAGGCAAGCAAGGAGAAGGAGGCAATATGCTGATGAATGGGAAAGCAAGAAGTTGTAAAGTCTGCAGATACCCTGTTTATGAGTATCATTGGGTGATAAGGGCTCTATTGCTCTGCTGGGTAGGACAGGGACTGGCTCTCTGCTTTTCTACAAGGAAGATGCCAAATAAGCAGTTGCTGCCTCCCTCCCCCCTCCCTGCCCCCCCAGCCCAGTGCCTGCCATCTCCAGCTTTTAAGTTCCTGAAATGATGTTTTGTCTGCATGGGTTTGGCAAACCCCTGGAAAGCCACCGAATCCTTTTTAAGAGGGCAATGAAAAACAATGAAGAAAAGCAAAGCCTATTGTCAGGAATTTTAGTTTCACAGTAGGGAGAGCTGCCTGTCCCCTGGGAAGTTTAACCAGGGAGGACAAAAGTAGTGGAGAAACTACTCTTGTAAAAGCATGCTTTTCAGAAAATACTTGGGTTTATTGAATCTTTTTTTCCCGGTTAATCAGGTGTTCCAGTTTTGGTTACGTTTCAGAGAATTTTCACCATCTGCTACACTACTGATGGCTGGTAAGAAGAGGATAAACCGTGCAAAGACGCCAGTGTCTGAGTTCTGCTGTCCTTCAGGGTGTCTGCCAAGACAGGCCGCCAGTAAACTAACCACATGCAGTTTAATTGCGTACAGAAACACTTGCATTTTAAGCTTTGTGCTGGAGTTCAGTGTCAGACATGAAGTCCTTACCTTCCAAAGCATAGAGGAATACACCCAGAATTTCTGCATGTCTATCATCTAAGAAAGCTTCAGCCACTGCAACATCTAGCTTCTACTTTAACTTCTCCCGGTGTATTATCTGGATTTTTCTGACCTGATCCCACAGAGCAGTTCTGATGCCATCCCAGCACTGAGCTGGCTTTTCAACAACCAGCACGAACCAACTCCTACCACCACACGTGCATTTCGAAGTAAGCTAGAAGCCAACAAAACAAGCACAAACCAAGCAAAAAGCACTTAAACATCTCAGTGTGTTTCTTCCTGACAGGAAGAGAAAGGTGGAAGCAGACCAGAAGCAAAGAAGGCAGAGGCTCATTATGTCACTTAATGCACAGCTGAGATGGGTCCGACACTAGGACAACGGATGCAGTGGGAGAAGCAGTGTAAAAGTGGGATGTCTTACAAAGAGAGGCTTTTTGTAAGGATCCTTCAAAATACAGTCATTAACCAGTGGCAGCTGTATACTAGAAGCGCTATATTAGTGTTGGTTTTTAATTAATCTAATTAACTGACTTTTGATTTCTAATGAAGAATATCTGTGGCTGGCGTGATACAGACATCATCTTTCTCCAGTTTGCACCTAGGAGAGGGATAAACTTTCAAAAAAGGTTTTTTTGTTTGTTTGAGTCGAAACCAATGTATTCCATTTTCAAAACTTCCCAGGAGGCTTTAGGTCTGGAACTCCTGTTGATTAAGGAGTTTCAGCCAAATTCAAGGCAGATGTGCAGCCAAGTTATCACCTCCTAAAGTATGGCTTTGCATAAAAGACAACACGCTAATGACAGCAACTTGAAATGATACAGCTGATCCTTAAATCAGCATAAGCATTTCCCTTTCTCAATATGTTCCAAGTGAACTAACAAGGAATTGTAGTTTCTGAGGCCTTCAGAGTAGTTCAATGGGGAAGAAAGTAGTAAGTTAATACCACGTGGGCCTACATCCCTCACTATACCACCATCGTCTCAGAAAATATGGGCCTTCCCTCTGTTTCACTGCACTTCTAGGAAACAAAAGCTTCTGTATGGGGACGGCTGTCAGGTAAAAGCTTTATGCTAAAGAACACGTAAAATATAGCAGCAATAGAAGAGATGGCACACCAGCAAAAAGCCTGACCTCCTATTCTGCCCCATGCCCTGCTGAGCGGACACGGACAACATACCTTTGGATTTAAAGCTTGCCACACTTCTCCTTGAGGGAAGCAAGAAACATAAGCCACACTTACCTCCTCCGTACATCTGACATAAGTATGGAAACCTCCAGACGTTTCCCAGCCCCACAGCATAGGAAATGCAGGCGAAAACAAACTGCAGGGGATTGTCCCATAGCGGCCGGGATTTCTCCATTGCCTACTTGCAGGCAGAGGTTTCAGCGGAGCCTTCCTGCCTTCACTCCTTTAGGTACTCTGCCAGCCCTGCCTCAGACTCCACGCCAGCCCAGCTTGGAGGGGAGGGAAAGGCGGAGGAGCCATGCTTGCCAATTCCTATCAAGCTTTTTAATTACTAATCTTATTAACAGGCACATACTGAAGTCGGAATGCTGGTAAATAGATTATAGACACACGGAACTATAAAATTGGTACTTCGGGTGAATAGCTGCTTGGGTTTTGACTGGCATTTCTGGGAAGGATGTGAGCCCAGGGATTTTTATCAGCTCACATGTCGACTTGACACAGAGAGGAAATAACACTGGGGCTGCAGCTTGGTCTTGGAAATGGGAAACTCCTTCCCCACGGTGCTCTCTTCCCTGGGAGTGGCATTTGTGTGTGTGAGGCACCAGCTTGGATTTGGTGGCACAGGGAAGGGGTTCCCACACCATTAGGACTGGGCTTTGTGGCTGTCAGAGCGGGCTTTTACTCCCAGTACCCCTTACCCTAAACAGGTCCTCGGGCATCCCGTCGCATCCTGGTGCGCACCCCAACCAGCCCAGCACACTCCCCAGTTCCAAAAGTGGCCGTGAAACAGTCCCTGTCAGCCACGCAGGTCCCCAGCCTGCTGCAGCCTTGAGTGTAACTCTCAGGTTTGATCCTCCAGGAACGCTGTCCTCCCTCTACACACGCTCTGGGTGGGTGTGGGTGCGAAACAGCCCGGTCTCTTTTCGCTTACCTTCCTGCTCAAACCCCGCTGTTGCAGATGAACTTTTCTGAGGGGTTGCTGGTTTAAAATACTGTTAAGCAGCTGGGACCAAATATATACAAAGGCCACTGGGAAAAGGCGTCTGTGGCTCGTTGTGGAGGCAGAAGGACCTAGGAGGCCTTTGGGTTATCTGAACACACACTGAGATGCCAGGTCCGAACACGAACCCTGTGTGCTGGGGCCCCTGCCAAGGTACACTTTGAGCTCCACCACTTCAGACAGGTCTGCCAGTGAAGGGGGCTACCGGCAGCGTCCATAGCAGTAAAAATGGGCTGAACAAATCCAAGGACTCAGCTTCCTTCCTCTGTCTAAATGTTGGCATTGTTTTTTTCTCACGCCAGGGCTGGGCACCCTTCAGGTTCTTTTTACAAATCAGACCCTCTCAGCTGCTGTCAGTCTCATTCCTCCAACGCCAGCATCTTGCTCCCTGCTGCTCCAGCATCCCATCAGGTACTGGCAGAGCCAAGGCATCCAGCTGCGGGTATGGGTGAGAACTCCTACCACGGCACCTTTGGACACGAGCCCAAACTGCAAAGTACGTCATGCAGAGTTGTGAAGACCAACAGAACCACTCCGGTGGACTTGCTGACCAGCTACCTGTAATAGCAAAGTCATGAAATGGGACTCCACGTTTTTTCACGCTAGAAAAGGTGACTTGCAAGAGGTTTATGCATCTCCCGTAAGTGAATCCATTTTTGATGGTATGTTTTAGCACTGCTAGAAATGGAAGTTGTCGTTGGAAAGACATCAGGGCTTGCCAAACTCTTGCAGAGTACAGTTCTGAGGGAGCTCATGGTTCTTCTGCAACATCCTTCCACTTCTTGTCTTGCCTGCAAAATTGCAACATGCCAGCTAGCCCTGGATATACATCTCATGGGTAACCCTGAGTTCTGCTGAAAGGAAAAATCCAAGATAATTTTAGATCCATAAGCTATTAAACTGACGGACACACACTGAGAATCTACAGATATGTTAACCATCCCACCTCACAAACACTGTTGCAAGTTACTAAAAAGTTAAATGTCCATCCCCGTCTGTGGGATTTATTACAAGTGAGGCTTATAAATAACTTATGGCATTTAATAACTCTTAGGCAGGATAGCCTTAAAAAATAGCACATCACTAAGACTTGGGATGCTTCTGTGTGAATAGATTACTGCTATTGATAAGCATAATCAAGTTAAACATTTCCTTGGCTCCGTACCTCCCTCCCATTACATTTCAAACTAGTTTACTAATGGGCAGAGGAGACTGCGCGGGCGGAGAGGTGCGGTGTCCTTGGCTTGAGTCAGGCCACATCAAGACGTTCAGATGCAATGAAATGAATCATTGCCTCTCTCACAGATTTTAGTCTCATAAGCGGCTCAGATCACAAACTACTGTAAGGTTTTTTTAAAGGCGGTCATGCACACAGGCACCCAGCAAAGTGCTTGTCATCCAGTGGCTCCTGGAGAGACAGGCTTTAAATATATTAAAACAGGTAACACTCAGGAACTCTTGCTGTGGCACATTCCATACGCACCTCTGATGCTATTCAATATTTTCTTTCCTTTGAACTTCCTTCATTTGTGTTGGGCGAGGACTTGGGCTTTATCTTCAGGGACAAAAGCAAGCTTCTAATAGACAGATGCAAGAACTTTTGATCATTTCACTCCTCACATTAAAGAAATTCCCCCCTCAGCACCTAACAAATTTGAGTGTGTGGGATTTGGGGGAAGTGGTAGGGGTTCATCTCCACAGCAGGCCAGTGACTGATGGGTCAGCATGAAAACTGCCCTATGTAAACCTAATCAGAAGCTGGTAAACAAAGCAGAGAATCCCATTTCTCACTGAAGCAAAGCTGGAAATACTTAGGTGAAATTACCAACTGAAAATCCTGGGCTTGCATCTCTTCACACCAGCACAGTAAGAAGTCAAGCACTTCTCCCAGCTACTTAAAATGCAAACAAAAAGGGAGTCTGGAGTCCTAGTAACAGGTTGGGGACCGTGATTCAAGGGTGGGAGAGAAGCTCAACAGATGTATTGCCAAAAGAGACAGAAACAAGGGAGGAAGGAATAATAAAAGGTAGTGGAAGAAGTCTGGTATAGACAATTCCTAGATAATTCCACCAGGTAGCCTGGACTTTATTATGCTACATCCAACATGTAGGACTATAACTCCTAGATTTAAAAATAAACCCTCTGTGCTTTCCTTGATGAATCAGGTATGTGGGAGGAGGACAAAGTGTCAGCAGGGGCTAGCTCTAGTGCTTGGTATCTGCCATTCCTGGAGGCACTCCTTTCCAAATGGAAACATGCTGGCTGTTAGCATATCAGATGATTATCAAAGGGAAGTGACGGAAGAGTCTCTACAGCCTCTGCAAATGTTTAGTGACGCTATCAAGTGAAGCAGACATACAGCCAAGCGAGTAGCAGTTCCCACATACGGTTTTTCTGTTTGGAATCACTGTTCACAGCTGCTACTCTAAGCTCCATGTTTCCTTACTTTAGGAGAAAGAAAGAATCCAGCTGGATTTCCAGACCTTTGACAACTCATAGGCCACGACAACTGTTGGGTGATTGCTCTACATGTCATTGGAGATTATAGTTACTCCTGCAAGCAGTTATTAGGACTGCAATTATTCCTTCTAGCTCATCACTACTGCTTGCTGCCTAGTTCCAAACTGTAGATGATGCCCTCGAGGTCTATATTCTGAAGTCATACCTAGCCCTTAATCACCCTTAAACCTGTTTTGCATTACCTCAGTCTCCCAAGAAAAGAGTGCCTGAGAAGAGTCCCTCTTTTTATTTTCCTTGCTCTTCTTTAGCACCACAGCCCTATCCATCTTCTGAGCTTGTGGTTGTTTCGGGTACTCCCTCCACGAAGGGACACTCAAGGCAGTTCTGATTCACAGAATTGCACCCAATTCACCCAGATCTCAGAACTGGCTTGTGTAAAACAAAGAGAGCCACAAACAGGCATTTCACTAAAATCAGGATACCTGGCCTATTCAGCCAGTTCTGTTTGTCTTCTGCCAGTTCATGCTTTCTCTCAGTCAAAGCTTGCCTGCGGTTTGGGGAGGTCTCCCGGCAGCTCTCTTGTTCACCAGCAGCTGTCAGCCGTGAGGCGTCCTGTCAGAGCCCCGCACCAACCACTCGGCATCGCCATTACAACAGACACACCAAGGCACTATGCTAACAAGTTCCTAAAAATAAGTATTAAAAAATAATACCCTCCCCCCCCAAAAAAAATCTCTAGATATTAAGACTACTGAAACAGAATGACATGCATCTACCTACCTTTATTTGGAGAAGAGTCAATGCCAAAAAGGCTGCGTCGTGTTTCAGGGTATGTCTGAGAAGAGACTGATAAAAAGGGCAGATCCAGGTGCCTTCAGGAAGAGCTCTGCAGGTGGCCGCAGCGGGGCGGGAATCCTAGACCAACGCGTTCTCTGGGACATTCTCAAAATTAACAGTCATGGGGTAACTCCTGTGGGCACATTCTCCGCTTAAAGCCAGTTAGAAACACTTACAATAAAAATTATGATAAGAATTCTTACCTGCTCACATACAAACTTACCTTCAAATTACATTAAATTGCTTTTAATGTAACAGCTCAAACTTTTAAGCTTGATCCATTCAGCTATCTGACACCCCAAAATGATTCACGTTTGTTTCCTGAGGTAGTAAGAATCATTTGACTGTGGTCTGACAGCATTTGTTACCGTGCAGAAGTCAAGAGCAGTCCTTTATAATGCCAGAAGGGGGAAATCAAACTGAGGAATCTAAAGAACTTTTTAGCTGGATTGAAATCAAAGTGCCTGGCAGATGACTGTGATTTTCCTGACAGCAAAGAACGTGGGAAATGTCCAAATTGCAGCTGTCCTTACATTGGTCTGTCAGATGAAGAGGAGCACTTGCAGTTTAAGTGTTATATATTAGCACTTGTCTTAGGACATTAAAAAAAAAAAAAAAAAGGCTATTATCCACAAGAGAAAAACAGATTAAGGAGCATTTTATGAATAGTTACAGAACATCAGGCAATATACTGTCTCATTGCTGGCTCATTTATTAACGACTGTCCTGGTTTCAGCAGGGATAGAGTTAGTTTTCTTCCTAGCAGCTGGTATAGTACTGTGGCTTGGATTTAAGATTAAAATGATGTCGATAACACACTGATGTCTAGTTGTTGCTAAGCAGTGTTTATAATTAAGTCAAGGACTTTTCAGCTTCCCAGGCCCTGCCAGTGAGGAGGCACAAGCCTTCCACAGGAGGTGCACAAGAAGTTGGGAGGGGACACAGCCAGGACAGCTGATGCAAACTGGCCAAAGGGATATTCCATAACATATGATGTCACGCTCAGTATATAAGCTGAGGAAAGCTGGCTGGGGAGGGCCATGGCTTGGGAACTAGCATCGGTCAGTGGTTGGTGAGCAATTGTGCTGTGCATCACTTGTTTTGTATATTCTTTTATCATTATTATTCTCTTTCTTTTCTGTTCTATCAGACTGTTTTTATCTCAACTCCTGAGTTTTACTTTTCTTCAATTCTCTCTCCATCCCACTGAGGGGTGGGGAGTGAGCGAACGGCTGCATGGTTTAGTTACCACAGAGTTAAACCACAATAATGACCAACTGCTGAATTTAAGTCACAGTTACACAGGGTTGGTTGTCAGCTGTCAGAATCAATACTAGGCAAGCTCAGCTGCCTGGATTTCATTCCCATAGAAAATATGCTGCAGTTTGCAAGCAAAAAAACCAAAACGCTGCCCAGCTTGAAAGAGATTTGATTCCTGCAGATCAGCCAGTTATAGAGAAATGTTCTTTTTAAACATTCCTTTCAAGCATAACTAGGGAATTAACAGCTGAAGTGGAAAAAATGGATGGTGTCTATCTGAGCAGTATAATGAACTTCAGAAACGCAAAGGCTGGTAAAAACTGTATTAGAATTTACGCTTCAGGGAAAGAAGTGAAGTTTTAGAAAAATCAGATGCAATCAGGAAAGGTTCAGATGTCATCTCCATCTTCAAAATATTGTACCTATCTCAACAAAAAGAGAATCGCTACTGTATAAGGCTCAGGGTCGTCTTTGACGGGTACATCATCTCTGACAGATGATGTATTTTTTCCTCAAGAGCTCCATGCAAGACCTGTACCTTTGGCATTGCGCAACACAAACCAACGACAGCATCACACTGATCTCATACTCACTAAACTGGCAATCTGCAAGACAGGTAATCAAAGTCAGTGTTTCAGTTTTGCACTGCACAGCTCCCTACAAGATTTGCCTTACCCATTTCAGCAGATAACAAGGTCTGTAACCAGGCTTGCCTACAGCCAACTTATTTCATTGAAATATTCTGAAGTTGAGACCGTACTTTCTTGTTGAAATAGTCTCTACGCAGATAATGAAGGCCTATCACAGAGACAATATTCTAGCTAAGTTAACAGCCAAAAGATTTATCAGAAAAGAGAAAACACACTAGAAGTCATGAGATTCTCTGCCTTTCTTCACCCTTTACCTGCTGTTTTAGAAATAGTAACTGATCTCATTAAAATGAGTTTTGTTACAAAAAACCCCACACATTATTCACCCAGACAAGTACTCCTGTTGGTGTCAACATAATTGCTTTGAGCAAACACAAGCCAAAAAGCTCTTCAGTACGCCCCTATTAAGAACTTAACATTTTAGTGACTGTACAAGGGGCAAAATAATACCCATCACGAATTTAACTGACACTGCATGAGGAGCATGTCACCCCACTATCGCTATCGTGCTACAGCAATAATATCATGCTACAGACGCAGGACTTTTCCCCCCACTGATTAAGCAAGATTGGTTTGGGATAAAGAACAACAAAACAACTTACAGACTGCAAATGTATGGCAGATGTGAATGGGGCATCACTGCTTGAGCAATTTTAACAGCTTTGCCTGTTTGAGAAAGAATGAGGAAAAACGATCCATTTCCGTTCAAGCAGCTCCTGAGACAAGTCCTGTTAAATGCCAGTTTCTGTAGCACACACACCCCAGCCTTTTCCCAGCCCTGCCACTGGTATGCTTTTTTTACAGCTATTTGATGTGGTGTGGCTTTGGGCATGAATCCGTAATTTACACGTTCACATTTCTAGTAAGATTCTTTACTGATCTGCCACTCCTTTCTACATATATTAAATTAAAAAAAAAAAGACCTATACAAAACATTCCTATTAAAAAAACCAGCTCCTTAAAGATTAAGTGTTTGAAAACATAATGGTTTTATTTGGAGTAAAATACAACATACATACAAACAGGGACAGACGAACAAGTAGAATGCACTATTAAGAGGCTTCCAGATAAATGCAAGGCAGAGGATTACAAGCAAAAGACTTGAGAGAAGTAAGCTGTTTTCTGGTGAGGTTACAATAAAAAAGGAGATGAAAACACCTAAACCAACTTATTTCCCAAGAAAACTGCTCCATTAGCAACTTCCCTATGCTTTTTCAGATTATCATCTTAACCTTAAGAACACTGGCAAAATCAGAATCTTTATTCTGATGTTCAAATTTGTTTCAAATAAATTCAAGTGAAAAAGTGTAATTCCAATTATTGGCTTTATTTGAAAGGGCCCAGCATTTCCGCTATAAAGTGTATATACCTTGCTATCTAATGCAAACCCTCTGGCAAAATGTTACTGACCACATTTTGCTGAGCTATGAGCTGTCCAGTGTGAAATAACATTACAGAATCAGCATGTTTCTTCTCTCCTCTTCCTTTTTACTTCCACTGATGCAATTTTCACATATAATGCCACTTCATGGCTCCATTAACTATACAGAAGTGACAACTAGAGTTTCCACTTCACAGACAACAAAAAATCTAATGCTTTTTTTTTTCCCCCACTTTTTTTTCTTCTTTTCTTAACAAAAATAAACTCCTTTCTTTGTAGAGAATGGTCTCGGTTCTTCAATAAGCTCCTGTTTGCTGTTTCTCAAGGAATGTCAAGGGTTAACAATTAAAAACATGACTACAGAAACTAATACCTATAAATTGTAGGTTTATAAGGAAGTAAGATTGGAGTTTCAGCATCTTACTAGCATTAGTAAAAAGTAATTTTAAGCGCTAGAAGCAAAAAATATAACATTCAAAACAAAAATTATTGAAAAATAATACCAGTCTACATTTTCTTTCTATGGCAGTTTCTGACAGATCACATGTTCTCGGTGGTTTAGTCCTCTGGCTCATATCTGAGGATTTAAAAAAAAAAAAAAAATAATCATTAAAACAGAGTAGAAAATACCCAAGACACAGTTTGTCTCTAAAGAAAATATGAAACCCAAGTAATAAATTACTCCCACTAGTGACACTTTCCTGTCAAGACTCACTGTATGACTTAGGGCACAGATAAATGCATACACTTTTTAGACTACCAAATAGTAAAATGAGAGAACGACCAGGAACCTACCCAGAAATCCCAGAATACAAGCAGAAGTTTTAAGTTCCACCTCTGTCCTCCTAGAGCATAGGTCTAAGGCATCCACGTTTCCAAAGCTCACTTGACATTTGCAGAATGACAGTCTTCTACGCAATATAATGGCCAGGGTGCATCATTCTTTACTCAAGACAGGCCTAGCCCTGTTTACATACTGCAGACTTCGCATTCCCATAAACAAGTGTGGAAGAAATAAAATAATGCCAAAGCACCTGGTACATCTCCCACCTGTGTATCTGTGTGTAGCACCTGGGGGCTTATCTACCACAGCCATTAGTATTTTGTATCCTCTCCATACTAAATTCTCTCGTTACTTGCTACACAGTAGCTGCTGTTGCACACATCAGTCTATTCACCACCTAGCATCCATTAACAGCACCGGCTTGTCAAAAATCAGGGAACAGCCTGCTAGAAATTCTTTTTAAGATAAATTCTTTATAGTCTGTTTTAGAGATAGCTTCACATTTATAACAACAAAATGGGACCAGAACATGGATCCAGAAAAAGGATCCTGTTTGGGCAGACAGAACAGCACCACTTACTTGGAAAGTTTTTTACGTAGATCCTTTATCTGTTCATTCTTCTTAATGAGAATCTCTTTCATGTTGCGATAGGCAGCTGTTTGCTGAAATTTCTTCTCTAATTCCTACGTAATAATAACACCACCAACAAATCATGAAAACCAGGCTAATACGCTTTTTAAAAAAAGATGACTTGCTTTTCCTCCTCAAGTTTCAGAACAGTAGTTTCTCTAACATTCAAATTTAGATGAAGTTAGTTAGCAGATTCAAATTATATTACTGGGAGAGACAGAGAAATACAAGCTTTATTTTCTAATGAAATCAGGCTAGAAGTCTTCTGAAGACTGGGAATACACTTTTCATTGAAAAATTTCTATGCAGACAAATGGGCAATTTTTGAGTATTCATCTAGTTATAATCATGAAGTTAGTTGTGGTTTTGCTATTTTACGTATAGCATGTGTTTTTCCATGGAAATAACAAAAACACACTGGCACAAGTGTGACACAGTAAACTCTGCATCCTGTAGCTTATGCTTGTTAAATTACTAATCAGTTAAAATGTGAGTAAGGATCTCATCTTTACATTATAATAAAATGCCAACCTTTTCAGCTGTGGATAGCTGATCCTGAACCTTAAGCAAGTCATGTTTTGTTGTCACCAAGTTATCTTCCAAGAATTTTTGGTTTGCAGTAGAGTCATTCAAAGTCTTCTCAAACTGGCACTTCAAAGCTGCCACTTTATTCTCCAGTTCAGTGATATCCTGGTTTGCATTAGTCTTCAAAAGAAGAGTATTTAAAGTATGTCAATTCCAAGAGCAGAAGTATCAAGTGCAAAATTCCAGATAAAGTGGGTAGTCTTAATTTTTAATAAATGAGTTCATGCTATTCCTGTAAAGCCTAAATTAGAAGTATTTTAACTAAGAAAAAAAATAGTTAAAGCACTAACTTTAAAAAAAAATGTTAATATATGCATTTTAAAGACGGCTGGAATGTCTTCTCTGCCAAGTTGAGGTTTCACGTTGTACTTCACTTTAGGAATTAGGTGAAGCCACAGGATGAAGCATATCACAAGCTATTTAGCATACAGAAGCAGTAAATTAGTTTAAGATCTGTATGTCTATGCTAGAATGTATTTTTAAAGCAGGCAAAATATCACAGACATTTCAAAAGCTATTACTGCAGTACAGGTCCGAAAGGATGAAAGTATTAAGGCTCATGTTATCAACCAGGTACCGATATTGCACAGTTCTCAGATGCGTTACAAAAAGAGCCTCCACAGTTGCTCATAAAGCAACCTTCCTTTTTCCTTGTGAGAAGAAACAACCCAAATTCTTCTGGACACCAGTTCTGGGTCACAAAATATTGTATTCATGTAACTGTTTTATGGATCTCCATTAAAAGCTCAAGTTCAAACTCTCAAAAGTATAATGACTAAGGATGAGGCTGTACCAGCAGCACCTTTAAAAGAACAAAAATCTAAAACCAAGGAAGCTCTGCTCCTTTTTCTATGTGGAAGGTAAGATTTGAGCACAGGAAACCACTTGACAATGGTACCTGTACAGAAGAAAAGCTTATTTTGAATTTTGAGATAGAGTCCAAGGCTGCCATGCTGAAAAGCACTACATTATACAATGTTTCGGATTGGAATAGACAGTGATCATTTTTCTAAACTGTGACGTAAGTCAGTTATGGAAAAATTCTAAATCCTCAAGTTAAACTGATCCAACAGAGCAGTTACTCCCAAACTGTGGATCACACTTGGTGTGCAATCATATTGAACTATTAAAAAAAACCCAAACCAACAAAAACAAGAAAAAAAAAAAAGGTAGAAATCTGCTGAACTACCAGTTGGTCCTTAAGAACCATTGTGGTTTGGGAGTCATTTGTTTGTCCAAAGAGTTTGAAAACTACTGCTTTAATGAGCAACTGGGTTCATATGATTTCCCCCATCCTATAAAAATATGGAATGAAACCAGATAAAATTTAGCATTTTCTCCAAACAATTAATACTTTAATTGATTAAATAAAGTAGCACATTTCAGCACTATATCTACTAGCTAATTTCAACAACATATATATCCCTGTAAATATAAAACGTAAAAGCTGGAGAAGAAAGTGACAGATTAGAGAGACCAAATTAAGTCATGAAAGCTGAAGATACTCACCAGCCCTGACAGTGAGGCCAACTCATGTTTAACCAGAAAAGTAGGATAAGATTTGGTTCCAATCTTTTAAAACTACAAACACTATTATCCAGGATTTAATAAACCCCTTTAGTGTTATAAACCTTTAATAATTTAAGGCTTAACAAAACAGATAAAGAAAATATTTGCCATGACTGATAAATCAAGTTTGCTATTAAATAATATTATTAAATACAGATTTTGAAAGTTACTAGATAAAGTTATATTTAAAAAGCCAAGTACATACCATAAACCACATAGAAAGCAAAATAAAAAGAAATCAGGATTAAAATATGAAAATTAAAGTGGAAATTTTTTATGATATTGAACTTCACTTCCAAATCCGTAAATTAAAAAAGTCAATTTCTCAAAATAATGGCATTAAAATGTTCTAGTTTTGAACTGAAAAGTTTTAAATTGAAGAAACACACATGAACAAACTTCAGAAAATTCTAATTATTGACAAAATTTAAGTACAAACTTAAAAAAATACTAAGGTGACCTGAACAGATTTATTTGTGTCAACCTGCATGACTTCTGGTTTCTTACATTTTTTTTCCTGCAGCAGCAACTCACTATGTTTGAATCCTCATTTACAAAACCAATTAAGAACCTTAAGCAGTAAAAATAAACAGTGAACCATTTCTGACAGTATGCTGATATGGGTAGAACTACATAAAATCAAATTTTTTTTATGTCATCTGACCCATGATCATTGACATTCGTAGCAAAACTTCAACTAATGTTTAAGAATACAAGACACTGGACACTTACATATAAATATTTAGGTTTTTAAAGTCTGAAGTGAGAAGCAGCAAGTCTGTCTTGTCCATGTCAATATCAAGCACGACAAACGCTTGAAAGAATTAGTGTTTTATTGTTGCTATGAAAACCAAATTAGATATCATTTGTTCATTACTAAACAGGACTAAACAAACCAAAATAAATTTATATCTGTTAATACAAATATCACCCCTGATCATACGAACTCTGGAATACTACTTCCTGATAGTACCTGGAATAATACTTTCTGATAAGAATTTATCATGGTCTATGTGACGCAAAATAAGTGTCATAAAATCAACTAATTTTCTGCATTATCTACTGACTGACAGACCAGCAGGAACATGATGATACTAACTGGAACATCTGTATTTGCCAGAAAACAAAACACACCATACAGACCAACTTTATAGATGTATAGGCAACAGTTGTGTTCAGCAGGGGTGGTGATGGGGGAAATCTTAATTATATTTACCTTTTGATCTCCTTGGATCATCTGTAAATCCTTCAGCGACTTCTCTAGTTTGGACTTTTCATCTAATGCAGCTGTAGCCTGTGATACAGTGAAACCGTAAACCTCAGAAGCATATTTTAATTGAAAACATAAGAGCAATAACCATGGGATTCTTATGTAGATATTTTTTAATATGTAAACAGCATTAAGCATCCAAGCTTACAAGGAATTTACCTGTGTTTCTATGGTCCTGAGTCTGGTCTTCAACTTTTCATTTTCTTCTTGGAGACAAGCAACTGTCTTTGGGTTAATGAACACAAAAAAGCTCGTGAACACTCTTGTGCTGTTTTGAATTTCCCAAATTATTTTTGGTAAGAAAACACGCTTCATAGCTTAGGAAAGCAAACAAGCTTCTAAATGCTTATAAAAATGGCCTTCACAAGAAATCAGTAATCCATTTATTTATTGTGTTTTCTGCCTCAGTCAACAAGAACCTCAAATCTCCAATTCTACTGTAATATATAGGATCATTCACTTAAATTTGGCACACTCTTTCCTGAATTGAGATTAGTGAGCTCAGCATCTTGATACTAACAAGATTCACAATAAAGAAAATTGCATGTTCAGAGATGCAAATCTCATTGCTGCTCATCAATTGTATTTTCAATCAACAGGCAAATAAGAATTTATCCAGAGTTCCTGTTTAAAAGGGACAAATACCAGGTTACTGCATGTCACATTCTGCATCACAGGAAATAGCCATGCTTTATCAGTCAGAGTAAATTCACCCTATAAACTTTGAATTATTTAAAAAAAAAAATAAAATAGAAAAATAGACAGACATCAGATGCACGTATTCAACAAAAACCGTTATGAAACAGATTTTGAAATTATTTTTGAAAGAGAACTACATTGATCTATACAGAAAATACAAGTCTGAATTCTTGTATGCTTTAATTATCTTAATGGGTAACAACAATTTGATTCAGACACTGGACTTGACAGACCACTTTGGTCTTGCAGGCTAGAAAACAGAAAACAAAACTCCTTGCTAATATCTTGAGTGCCCATAACTTAAAAGTGCATTTGAAGAAGTGTGGCATTTTAAAAAATGTTCAGTTGAACTAAACAAGTTCAATACCTAATAAGAACTATTGATTACATTGAACACTAGAATGTCTTTTGTAATTCTGAAAATCTTCAGCAAGTGAGAAATCGGAAATTTTCAAAGCAAGTAAATTCCAAATTCTTTAAGCGTCTGTTTCTTTAGGAGGAATTTAACTAACTAACAAAAGAAAAAAACGTGAATGTAGTAGGATTGACTTAGTGACACAGAAAATGTTTGATAACCTAATCATTTCAGCCAACCACATATTTTAATTTACTTCTTTGTTGTAAAGCCAGCCAGCTGCACAGAACAAACTGAATACTGGTCTCTACTAATTTACCTCATTAAACGGGAAAATAAATAATTACAAAGGCCAAAATGTCTTTGCAAAAGGAAGTTCAATATTGCAATACATGTGCACAATAAATGTAAGATGCTTTACAATATTTAATAACTTATTAGCACTTTACATTCTGGGTTATATTACCTTGATGTCTATATAGTGACAAGCACATTATACAAATATTAATGTACAGCTATCCAGTTCAGCTGAATAAGCAGAATGGTCATTAACTACAACTGCACCAACAAACGAGTTCTTACCTTGTTTAGCAGCTCTGACCCACCTTCATTTAAAGGAGCCAGTTTTGGTTTCATGAGATCTGCACTGGGCTAAAGAAATAATAAAGGTTAAAAAATTAAATGATACAAATTTCTAGGAAGAAGAAGTATTCCTTTAGTCTGTAAAATAACTACTGACGGTCATTTCAGCTTTCTTTTGTAAAGCAAATGAATGACCTTTTATTTCAAGTTCATTTCTTACTGGTATCTTGGCTCCTAAGTTACATGCTTCACTTTCAGCTAAAGTCGAACAGAAATGCTGCATAGAGACATAAAAGGATTGCAAACTTGAATTTACAAAAGACTACTGATGCTGCAGCAACCAAAAGACAAAAGAGTAAGGAAAACAGAAAAAAATATTTGAGTGATTGTAAGAGTAAAAATATTTACACAGCTCTAAATAATGTTAAGTATTAATATATATTAACTTAATACATATTTATGCTACAAACCAAGTAAGGTGTAACCATAATCATACAAGATAAGCTAGAGTCATATCTGTATTGTGGAATCTTCTCAGCTCTTGACTCCATGTTGGGACAAAGCCTTGGGACAAACGAATGTCCCTACCTTACCCCAGTGACCAGGGGAAAGGAATCCAGGAGCAGACGCTCCAACACATCCCAGGTCTACCTGAATTTTGGGATGAGAATTACGAGGCGTGCTCCGGGTGTGCAGAATCCACAATCTGGAAACAGCCAAGGCAATTCAGCATAAGCCTTGGTGCCAAGCTGCAAAATGCTACTTTTTGGAGACTTTCAAAGATTGCTTTGAAAGAGGGTGAGGTTTTTGTTTCGTTTTTCTCTCTTAAGCACAGAGTCAGTACTAAGTATTTCAAACATCTGCCATGAGTCCACATGACATTTGATTATGATTTGATTAAAATAAAGCTCTACCTTCTTGTTCGAAGATGTAAATTCTGACTTTTCAAACTCAGCAACCTGTTCCAACAATTCTCTTGAAAAGAAAAATAAAAGGAGGCATTTATTTACTAAGATAGCTATGCTATGAAACACATTTTACCAGGCTGATGCTACACTCTTTATTGCATGTAAAATTCTCATTAGACGTACAGAACGAAGTCCTATGCAAATACAATAAATGCAACAGATAATGTTACACAATAGTATGGTATATGCATTGGAACTGTATGATTTGGCATCCTTGATCAAAATATAATCTACGCAGACAGAAAAGGCTTTTTAGTCAAATCCTATCACCTCCTTTAAGTGATTAATTCAAGTAAGAATATTACCAATAAAAACATCTTCCTGAGGTATTTGAATTTATTGTGTGTCTTTTTAATTTATAGATGGAAGACTTGAAGCTACGCTATCATCAATACAATAGCAGAAGAACAGTTTTTTTTATGGTAAGGAAAAGAATGCAAACAGTCAACACTTTGAAGTTTTCTTATTATTGAAAGGCATTCTGTATAGCCCAATATACGTTACCGATTCTCCAAATCGGAGACGTCTGTTTGTAACTTAAGGTACCATTTCTCAGCCTGTGAAAAGAGCTGCCGCAGAAGTAAAACATTGGTGTAAGTTGTATTTATGAGATCTGACTCCACTTCGCTGTGTACAACAGTCCGCAGTCCATCCAGCATGTCTATCACCTCATCAACTGTGAACATCTCCTCAACAAGCCTAAACAGAGCAGTCAACATGAGTCATGTATGATTAAGGGAACAATTTGGCATTGTTACAAGACCTCACTACACAGGTATCACTCATATAAAGATATATTCTTTGGAAAACATCCACTGTCAGTAGTTACTAGATGACTGAGGTACTACTAATTTTGTTATTGCATTTAAGTTTTCTCTTGGAAACATGACAATCACAAACATTACTTCTGTTACAGTCTTACGTCAAATTTAGATATCAGAAGCAAGATATAAAGCAATGTCATGCTGTCAATATCTATGTTAATTCCTAAGAATTTGAAAAACTTAGTTTTAAAAGGACTTGACTTGTAACATTTGGAAAATTATTGGGTCGTTCTTCCTCACTAAGAACATACAAATGTAAGCAGAGAAAAGCCACCCCATAAAGTGTTTAAACCTGCAATTGTTGCTAACATATTTTGCTTTATTCTTAGCTCAGACCCACACCTCCCCATCCCAGCCCCCTGTACCTGCTTTCCTTAAGGTCCTGAAAACAAGAATCCACTGTTTTGAGACAGAGGCCACGCTTGAAACGAGCAAAGCGCATGTAGTTTATCACTTCGTTCTGGTGGTGCTCATTAAGGCCTAGCTCTGCCTGCAGATAAGGATTTAAGTGCAAAGATAAATATACACTGAAATAACTAAAAAGGAGCATAAGTATTGCTAAGACGTGCCTTCTGACTACTTTCTGTGCTTGCTTTCATAGGGTTATCATGTTAACTAGTACGTTAAAAAACAACCCTATTTTCCCATGTGTAATCCCTATATACCTTACATAAGTGCTCCCCCTTTAAAAGCACCGGTACTTGGAAAAGTCCTCAAGGGACCAGTACCCTCAGAAAAGTCATACAAAATCAGAGGCAATCAGAGGATCAGAACCAGGAGGACTGTAGGGGAAAGGAAGCTCTTGGATAAATTTGTCTTTGTATTACATGTACACATGCATAAGGTAGCTGAATGATGTATCTTTTATAGATGTACTAACAAAATTACACAGGAAAGTATGTTATGTTTCTTTGTTAGTTTATATGGAACATAGTGAGACTTCCTATATAATCTTAAGTGATAATCTGAATTTGTTTCTCAACAGCCTATTATCCAGAAACAAATATTCCCAAGGCAAATTAAGAAGGAAGCAGTTTCAGATCTGGCTAACTAGCCCTTCTATGTATCTAGTTCAGAAGGAGTACGGGCATGGCCAACTACATTAGAATAAATCTTGCTCGTGCAAGTAGCACAGGTCACAAGGAGGCACAACGGAGCACGAATGGGAGTTTATAATCACAGTCCCTGGCGAGGTGATGCATCGAAAGGTGAAGTCCATTTCATTTGCTCCGATGTAATGCGTTAGCATTGCTGGTGTTGGAGACAGCAATGTAGCAACTCAGACAAAAGAGTTAATCTGATCACCTTGTCCTTATTAATCCAACTGCACAGGGTAGCTCCAATGAAAATGCAATACTGCAATACCTGGATGAACAATACTGAAAACATGAGCATAGATCTCAACCGCCTGGAAATTAAAGGCAGTCTAGGAAACAGCAACAGCGGTAAATAAAAGAAGGTCTCACAACATGGTTGCAAATCCAATGCCTCCCACAAAGTCACATATCTTGCACGTGAGAGAACACGTGAAGAGCTCAATTCGTGTTCTCTTTGCTGTTGCTGGGTTTTCTTTAGGTGAAAATTTTCTATTCATTACGGATAGAAAGGAAGACATACCCCAACACCAGTGCTGAAATCTCACAAACCAGAGAGCAGCTACAAAAGGACATTAAACTAGCAAATAAATCTATAAGTGCAGGCCAAAGCCGCAGGTGATCTGCAAGCGCAGTTAAGCAATTGGGGCTTTTGCAGGATCCGACGCCCCAAGTCCCACTGGTCTCCACAAGGTCCAACGGGGGTGGCACGGAGGTCCGGGGCTGCAGGCGGCGGCCGCCTCGAGTAGCCCCCACATGACAACGGGCCGCCTCCCCCCCACCCCGGGCAGGACTTGACCCGGCCCACCTCCCTGCCCAGCCTCCGGGCCGGCCCACGGCGACACCCAGCCGAGGCGGAGAGCCCCCTCACAGCTACAGCGCTGCTCGGCGGGGCTGTGCCCCGCGGTGGGGAGCAAGGCAGGCCAGACGGCGACGCCATCCTCCGCCCCGAAGAGCTGACGGCCGGAGGCGGCTCCGCTACTCACCATGGCGGCCCCTTCGCCGCCGCTCGGACGACGGCCAGGCTCAGCGGCCGACGGTTGCCATGGAGAACGAAGCCTCGCGAGTGTCATCGCTGCGCTCCTATTGGCGGCGGCTCGCTCACGTGACTCGCACCTCCCCTGCGTTGCGCAGCCGCGGCGCCGGCGCCCTTCCCTCTCGGCGGGCGGCGGCGGCCGTTTCCCGGGGCAACAGGGCCCAAGGCCGGCCGCCGGGCCTGGAGGGCAGCGCCGCCGGGCCTGGGCCTGCGGCCGCCCTGGCCTGGGCAGGTTTCGCTCGGCTCTCCCTTCACCTCGGTGGAAACGGTGATGGGCGGAGGCGGGAGCAAGCTTGTGGGAAGCTGTGTGAGGGGTTTTTTTTTTGCAATATCTGCTTTGTGGGTTATTTTTTGTTTGGTTGGTTTTTTGTTTGTTTTTCTTGGAGCCGTCAGAAAATAAAATCCTTTGCTTCTCCTGCTGTTCAAATAAGAATGAATGAGTGAGTCTCCTGGGGACAGAGGTTCTGGCAGTTGGATGGAGGTGCACAAAATGCACGGGAACCTCTTAAAATTGTAATAAAAAGGTAAATGTTTATGCATTCGTGAGCTTTGTAATTGGTAAGCCGGTTTTGTTTAGGAGCCCTGTTCCACATGGAGATTTTGGCATTTGGTTACAGATGTGTTGCGTTACGCGTTACGAATCTGACCTGTTCAGGTTCACGTTACTGCAGTAATCCTGCTGAGACCCGATGCCTCTGATTCCGTGGCCTGACACTCCGATGCTGCGCTGGGGTACGGGAGTGAACACTCAGCACACAATCACAGCATGCGTGAGGGCGGCAGGGACCTCTGGGGTTCGTCGGGTCCAACGCCCCTGCTCAAGCAGGGCCACCCACAGCCAGGTCCGTGTCCAGGCAGTTCTGAGTTATCTCCAAGGATGGAGACTCCATCACCTCCCTGGGCAACCTGTGCCAGCGCCCGGTCGCACCCTCATGGTGAAAAAGTGTTTCCTGATGTTCAGGGGAAGCCTCCTGTGTTTCAGCTTGTGCCCATCGCCTCTGGTCCTGCCACCGGGCACTGCTGGAAAGAGCCTGGCTCCGTCCTCTTTGTACTCTTCCTTCAGATATTTACGTGCACTGGGAAGATGTCCCTGAGCCTTCTCTTCTCCAGGCTGAACCGTCCCAGCTCTCTCAGCCTTTCCTCCCAGGAGAGATGCTCTGGTCCCGTCATCCTCTTCATGGCCCTTTGCTGGACTCTCTCCAGTAGCTCCATCTCTTTTTGGTACTGGGGAGCCCAGCACTGGACCCAGCACTCCAGGTGTGGCCTCACCAGTGATCTGCTGGTGTCTCTTAGGGAAGCCACAGCAAATTCTTGGCTCGGATAAGAGTAATAGCTTTTAAATATGGATTAATAACATGCATGTGACAGAATCTGAAATTATGAAGAGTCTTTGTTTGTAATGTTCTACTATTGGACAGATGCCTACATTATGGTTAGTGCTTAATAAAACCAAAAACTGACACTCCTAAATTTAGTTTTCCTTGTGGTCCATAAAGCAAACACCAAAAACAGAAGCAGCAAACAGAAATCACAGCAATAATTATCTCTAAAACCAGATGGATGCTACAAAAATGAAATAAATACGTTATTTTCTCAGCAAAAGCAGCGTGTACATGGACTCAAGTATAAACAGTTCATGCCATTTGAAGCATTTTAAAAAACACGAAAGGATCAGTCTTACTCATATCAAGGCTTTGCAAATCAATTTTAATGAGCTTTGTTTATAGGCGATAATCTATTAACACAAGCATTTTCAGTATCTTTTCACAGCAGCCATAAAAAATATGAGTTTTACAGTTTTTTTGTAAAGCCGGTAGAAATTAGATAGTATAAACTCAAGCCCACTTGGTTTATAAAGTGCCTATTACCAACACTTGTCAGTTCCATATGCAATCCACTCGATTTATCTGTCTGTGTTCTTTACAGTTATTACAGTGGTTTTGTCTACAAAATACACTGTGATCACGAATACATTAGTCCAGTGACACGATTGTACTTTTAAACTTTTTCAGTTTTATGATCAAGGAATTAACGATGCCAAGAGATTAAGTACCAAAACCAAAGTGGAGAATCTATAGTCAGACCTAACCTGTCAGTTAGCAGCTGCATCAGCTGGAAGACATTGCTGTGCTTCAGGTTTGTCCCTGGAAACCGGAATGACCCTGTCCCAGCATTGCACATGGGCGGCATCAGGAAGATTTCTGAATTTAAAAAAATGCTTTCGGATGCCTGCGTCAGAAGTCCTGTGTATATGCAAGTATCGTATGCCTTGTCAGTAGTAAAATGACGCTTCTGATATTTCTGCATTTATAAGTTATGGTTCTGATGTAATCAGGATGTTTGCGTCCTTTATGTGGTGCAAGGGGATTCACGTAAAATACTCTAGTGAAGGGCTCAAATGGCAAACGTATTTTAGCAGAGCTGAGGCTGAGGCTCAGAACTGGGCTTGT
>VXBL01010047.1:0-65706 GCA_013400195.1 Aramus guarauna
TTTCTCTCTCTCTTTATTTCTCTCCCATACAAGAACCCATTTATTGGGTGGTTTGAAATTTTTTTTGGAGAGATGGGATCCAACCAGGCCATTCCTTTCCATCTGCCTTCGGGGTGTCATCAGTTGTGCTTTTTGAAGATGATTGACAAGATGATGAACTCAGGTATGCTGTTTAAGGAACTGTATCCTATGGCTCCTGAGAGTCCTCAGTGGGAGCCTCTGACTCCTCGGCCATTACAGTACTGTAGCAATCATCACACTGGATTTCAAACCTGGAAAAGTCACAGGTAGTCTTAGGTGGACAAGCAAATATCCCAGCCCATTTGCTGCTTTGAGCCTAGCATGTCATGCCAGGCCTGAGGCTGCTGCTGGGGCAAGCCCTGCTTCAAATAGGGATAAATCATCTGTCCTGAGCATCTATATCCTTGGCTGGAGGCGGAAGATGGAAATCTCCTCAAGGCAGTGAAAAGGATCAACTGCCTGTGGGCAGATCTGCAGTCCTCTCACTGCCAGGGATGGTCTCTATTCTCACATGTATGTTCAAAGCTGAAGATGCTCCCCAGCCAGTGAGAAAAGCAGCCTCCTTCCTTCCCCTGCCTCCTACCCCTGCTCTCCTCCCACACATGGCAAGAAGGAGCAGCTGATGGAAACTCCAGTTTTTAGCTTAAAGCAAGAGGGGAAAATCTATTTTCCCTTTCCCACATCTGCTCCCCAACCGCTGTGCTCCCCTTATCTTACAGTTATTATCTTATTATACTGTCTCTTGAATGACTGTTGCAAAGAGTAAATCTTTAATGAAGGAGGTCAGATTCCCTGGGACTGATGGCTTGGCCAAGCCTGAGCTGGGTTTGCACTGCCGTGGCAATGGGACTGCATGGTTTAACATATCAGCCTCATCATGTACCCCAAAGGACAGGAAACTTGACCTGAGACACCTCAGCTGAAGGGAAACTGGAGATAAAAGATTCATAGGTGCTTTTCACTGACCCTGTTCTTGAAAAGCCAAACTGATGCAAGCAGAGCCAGGTCCCTTCAGAGGTGAAAGGGGACGTGGTGGTGGGGACTACTGAAACTGCCATCTTTCATAATTCACCACTCTCACAGCTACGAGATGTGGCAGAGGAGGTCAGAGCCGTGTACCTGCTCCCTTTTTGTGTCCTGCATTCCCCAGCAGACTCGTAGCCACCACCCCGTGCACCCAGCAGCCTCCCTCTCCCCGCAGAGCAGGGACGAAGCTCTTATCCTCACTGTCACCCCAAGAGCTGGGCACGTAGCCTCAGCATCCTTTACCAGCCTCCTCTGCCTGTGCATGCTCCCAGCCTTTCCCACTGCTCCCCTTCTCCTGGCCCTGTGCCATTGCACTCTGTTTCACATGAAAAAGAGGAAAATGGGAGTCAGGGTTGCATGCCTGGAGCTGGTGCTACTCCTGCCATGCTCTGAAGGGCTAAGCCTCTGTCACCTATCGAATAATGAGGCAGCTGTCAGGTTTTATGGGATTTGCAGACCATGGTGCTTGTGGAAAGCAAACACCTTTTCTCTGAACTGGTCCTTGGGACACAGAAAAGGAAAAGTCTTTATCACCCAAAAGGGCTCGCATCAGTCTGCCAGCATGCCCCAGCAGCAGGTCAGTCAGTCACAGCGGTGTGTTGTCTGTATAGGTATCACCCATCAGACTCCTCCGGGCAGCAGGGTTAATTGCAGGAACTTATGCTAGAAGGTTTTATGTGCAAAGAAGTGCTTCAGGTTTCAGCTATTCTGATTTATTAGTGTATTTAGGGAAAAAGCAAACACACCTCTAAAGAAAAGAGTTACTAAGGTTTTTGGTTTTGGAGGCCTTTTTTAAACTAAAACTAAAATATCTCACAAAAGCTTCCTTCCAGTCAAAGTGGTTGTACTTAACATTTGCACAAGAGTAGTTTCAGGCTGAGTGTCTGCCAGATATTGCATAAACAGAGAGTTTCCCTGTAGAAATAACAGCTTCCATGTCAGTGAGACCGGACAGGAAAAGGAAGAGGTGGAGAGGAAACTGAGGCACGAAGAGGTGAAATGAGTTGCCTGCAATCACACAGCAGCTCAGAGGCGAAGTTAGGGTCTCCGTGGTGTATTTTTGCCCAGCACCAATCAATTCAGTCATGATTTTTGCAATTGGAGCTAGCAGTGTATTGCATGTTTGTAAGAATCTATAGGGCAGGGCATGCTTGGGAGCTATGCTGTGATCCTGTAACTGAACCTCATCTGTGATACGTACTGGACCACATTTTCCTCTTGCCTTTGGTGCCAAGACCAGGAAACAACACACCACCAGCTATTCCCAGAAAAAAAAAAAAACATCCTTCCAAGCCCTAAATGGGGCTGCAATTACTTAACACAGCCAAACAAACAGATTCCAGGCTTGTGGTAACTTCTGTTGACAGCCGTAAGCTCAAAATGTTTGCTTTCAAGGGGATTACATGTGTGGGCTTGCTACTACTTAGTGGAGAATTTACCTATTGATTCAATGAGAGCTGCAAGAGCAGGTGTGAGAAGAAAAACCTCTGACACGGATATGTCTGGAACAGAACAGGGCATCGGTCTGGTGCCTGCTGGGGCACTCTGGAGATCCTGAGAGACTTGGACTCAGGTCCTGTTGGCTGTGTTTGCAAGTACATGACAGAGACAGCATGACTGTGCTGGAAGCACCAGCCACTTCTCCCAGTTACAGCCTCTGAAATGACTCTGTTCAGCTCCCAAATGAGCTCAGCTGGGTATTCAAGGCCAACCAGTTATCTACAAAGCGAGCAGGAACCATCTTGCCACCTCTTTACTAAGATCATTGGTGTTTCTGTGTCGATGCTGGATTATACCACTGCCAAACTATAGAAAAGAGGTATTTTCAAAGCTTTTCTGCTTTTACTGCCCACAAGAGGTGGTGTCCATTCCCTGCATCTCAATCCATCCCTCATTCAACCTCCTCTGCTGAGGAAATGGTCACAATTTGCCTCAGCTTTGTGACATCCTCAGTGTAAATCACATCCCCCAGTGCCTCTCAAAAATTCTTTTTTTTTTTTTTTTTTTCTTTTTTTTTTTTTTTTAGCAGACTGGTAGGGGTTGGAAGGGACGTCTGGAGATCATCTACTCCAACCCCCCGATAAAGTACGATCACCTCAAGCAGGTTGCACAGGATCACGCCCAGGCAGGTTTTGAATCTCTCCAGAGAAGGAGACTCCACAACCTCTCTGGGCAGCCTGTCCCACTAGTTCCCTGTCTTTCTTGAACTGGGGAGCCCAGAACTGGACACAAATTGGCAGGGAAAAGGCCAGAGCAAAGCTAGGAACCAATCTTCAGCTCTCAAGGGAAAGCTAGGAGTTGGTCCGCAGCTCAGCTTCCCAAAGCAACTCCAGATGTCAGATGAGAAGGACTATTTCCAGCAACCTGGAGAGCATTCAATTTGCCTTTATGATTTCCCAGTTCCCTCACTCACTTTCTGACACTTCACAGGTTTTGCTGCCTGCATCATATTAAGCTGTTCCCCCCACCAGTCCTCTTCCTGGAGGTTTTTCTGCTTCAGCTGAGTCTAACTCCAGCATCAGCTCTCTCGTGCCCACTGGATAGCACTCGTACAAGGGAACTGACAGACTCCCTTCCTTGTGTTCAGCCTCAGGCTCGTTATCCTCACCGAGGTGATGCAAGAGATGGGGACCACAAGTCTTGAGACTTTTGCCTTGGAGGGTCCAGCTTGCTTCAGTATCGAGGTGTGCCAGCACACTGTGTGGCAGAGAAATGATTCTGGGATCAGTGAGGTTTTATTCAGAGCCATCCTAGCAGGATCTCTGCAAATTCACCTCTTCTCGTGCTGGGGAGTTATCTGAGTGGCTGTGGGTATTTTCTAGTTGTTGTCCCGTCTCCCTGCAAAGTCACCAGTGAAAAATGGGTCTTTTCAGGATACAATTCATCTCATTGCATTCTCCATGGCTAAAATAGATCAGTGAATGACAAAGGTAAATGTTTGTTTCCTCTTGCTGACCCTAGGGAGGACAAGGGGAGCTAGCCCAGCTGCAGATGGTTGCACTATGCCTTTCTAAAGCCAGGTGGGATGGATCCCACCAGTGGGTCTGCTATGACCTTTCCTGCTGTAATTGTTTTAGGAAAAGGAATATCTCTTGCTCTATATGCAGCAGAGTCCTGAACTCCTCTGTGGTGTGCTGTATGTTCCCACAACTCAGCAAGCATTTGGAAGGAAAGCAGGAATCAATTTGGTCTTTTGCCTTCAGCTAAGATGTTCAAAGAAAAAAAAAAAAAAAGGAAAATAACTGGGCTATTATTATTATTATTATTATTATTTCCTTCTTTGAATTTCCTGCCTTCTCATAAATTCTAATGGGAAATGTATTCACTGACCTTATAACTCCCGAAACCAAACATGATGCCAAGACATCTCCACAGGCCAGCTTTATTTCAATTCGCCATATGGGATGCAGCCCTTGTTCCTGCAACACAGGCAAGCAGATCACCAGTTAGTCACAATTCATGACACACAAACATTTTATGGGTAGGAACATGACAAGCAGATAACACCATCAGGCATTATGTTTTTCCTGGCTACATCTGTGCTAGTAAACAAAAGAAGGCCAAGATGGAGTATGAAGCACTATGCTGAAAGTGTGATGCTTAGCTGTTAGCATAGTCCCCGGCACAACTTTGGGCAGGATCAGCTAACCCACTCCCAAGGAATGCCCAGGCACCGTTTGCGAAGAACATGCACCAGGGATTTTTTACCTTCGTGGATAAAACTGCATCCATTCTGGCTCCCTCTGCCCTATATGCTCTTAGACAAAACTGCTTCACTAGGCCAAATATAGAGAGCTAGACCAAAGAAAGGCATATTGGGAAAAGGGTCTACTGGGTCAGGAGATGTTTGTAATAAAATATTGGAAAAGGAGGTGCTTTAAAGGTTCAGTCTGTTATGACTATGAGAGTGTGATGCTTACTTGTTCAGGGCTTGTACGTGGGTATAGGAGAATGAGCCCTAAGAAATGCTTATTTTTGCCTTTGAAGTTAGATTTGAATTTTGAAACGCAGATTTTTGGGGGCAAAGAGATGATGCCAGAGAGAAATCTATCCATTGGAGAAACTGATGCATCCAGGGACATCCCACCTTTCTTCCTCAGACACTACTGACTGGTGTCAAGTTGGTCCTGCCCTGTCCGGTTGGGTTAACCCTTTGCTGGAGGAGCATGAGAGTGCCAGAGTACAGACCCTGAGGTACTCTCAGGAGCTGTTCTTCTTTGTAATGTTATGGAACAGGTCTACAGGCATGGACATGAGCTAGATCTCACGTCCTGAGTTAGGTTTCATGGCCCTGAGTTAGGTGTCAACAGACAGGGCAGACCTGCAGGCAGGTTACAACCCCTCGATGTCAGTAAGGAGAGCCAAATGGAAAACCTCCAGGGTTCAAGACACCAGGGTCACCTCGATGGCCACGCCATGGCTCTGGTCCTGTACTCTTCTTTTTTTCTGATGGATGACTACAAAAGCAAGAAGGCCACAGATACTGACCCAATTATGTTAACAGTACCTAACTCTGCTCTCTGCTTTCACAGTACCCAAGCCAAACCAGAATGCACTCGCCAGGGAAACTGTCTCATAAAACTGCCCTGCTTTGGATTAGCAAAGGCAATCTGATTAACTCCCCAGCAGGGGCAAGACACAACACCGAACTGGATCTCAACTACCACATCAGAGACCTCTGGTGAATTAGATCCAGAAGAGGCAGCTGTGAGTTATGGGGCTGGAATTCCATCAAGGGCTTCTGGGGAGGTCATAAACCACCAAACAGCTCTTGCAAACCCCCTCCTCTTCCTGTCCACCATCCACAAATAGAATTATAGCCCCATAATTCAAGTGTGGTCTGTTTGTCTGCAAAAGGACAAATGGAAGGAGCCATGTGTGGAGGGTGTCAGAGTGTAAATCCATTCTTTTTCCTGACATTCTTCCATCTCCTACTTCACAGAATAATGCTTCCAGGCTGCACCCAGGTCTCCTCACTTTCCCCAGCCATCCTGTCTTCTTTCTTTCTTTCATCTCCTTCCTCCTTCCTTTCCTGCTTAATAGAGACATAAAAGTAGTCGCTGTCTTACAGACTAACCCACCAGTCAACCGCTCACATTCCCTTCATCCTAGAGAGTAAGAACAGCACTCAGTCTGCTTCTCACTTTTTTATTCATAAACCATTCCCTTGCACAAGCCATATTGCAAATATCTAACCCACATTAAACCTTCTGAATGAAAGGACTATCCTGGTTCTTTTCAAGTTGGGCCAAACTAGGTAGTTTCCCTTAATTGCACTCTTTGATGGTTTAGGGGATAAGGGGGAGGGCCCACCCCTTTATATTTTTGCTGGCATTTACATGCAGACATTCAGCCTGCAAAACGGAAAGCCAATATCTGGAACATTTCAGCATTACAAGTTAGACAAGTATAAGTTATTCCAACCTCGGTCTGTTTGTGGGCCCTTTTGGGCAGCCTGAACTTCAGAGGTGGTCCGTGCGTCCCAAAGTTTGCCTTCAATGGTTGCCAACAAACCAGACTGTGAATCCCTTGCAAGTTAAAGCTGGCAGGCATCATAAAATACCCTCAGTATAAGTTCAGAAAGAAGAAAGTAAATCTGGATCTTCCAGAGAGGAAGTGATTTGCTAGGGTCAGACACGAAGTTGGGACTAGAACCTGCTGGTCCAAAGCTCAGGTGATGTGTTAGATCACACCACCTCTTCTAACAGACCAGCTGGTCAGTGTGCATAGAGAAGAAAAAACTGGGATTGAGAACTTTACATTATATCAATGTGCCCTCTTCTTCTTCCACCAGAACTTTTACAACCTGCTGAATTTAGGAATTTGATGTGATAGATCAAGAAGCACAACCTGGAAGTGCTGGACACTCCATACACGAGAAATAGCAGAGCACCATTTCCCACTGGCTCAGAGATTTCTGTGCCTTCTCTGTCATTTTCATTACCCTTCACATATTTTATGATATAAATGACCACAAACTCCCTTTAAGTCAGGAGGGAGTTGTACCGATGTCAAACCATAGCGATATCAGTAGCATACTTGTCATGTTTATTTAAACTGAGATGGCTTAAATGTTTATGTGAGTTTACAGCTGAAAGGCCAAAGGGTTCATGCTGCTCTGACTTAGGCAGCAGCTCCAGAACCCTTGGAAAGGCTTTTCCTGACAAGCAGTGCAAATTTGAGGGTATCGTGTGCTACTGACTCTGAAAACACAGTCTTAGGACACTGGAAGGTTGTTTCACCCAGCAAAAATACTCCAATGCAAATACACGAAGGGTCACATGTGGGGTTTAAGTCGGTGACATAGTTCTGAGGTTCAGAGATTTCTCATGGGAAAACAGATTATTGGTCAGTGCACATGGGAATGATGCTTCTCTTGGGCTGCATGAGAAGGGAGATTTTCAACAACGAGGACAGTTATGTTCTGATTGTTTTTAAATACCCTCCTACAGGTTTTTTCTCCTACCTTGACCAACCAGGATGGCAAGGTTTGTCATCTGAACTTCTGCTTTCTTAGTCAGATGAATGCTTGAGAGTTGGGTTTTGTTGAATTTTTTGGTTGGTTGGTTTGGGGTTTGTTGTCTGTCCATCTCTGAAAGTTGCCTCACGTGCCTAACTCCAATGTCTTCCTGCTCCTCACTTGAGTCTTCTTCAATGTTCTTACAACTAGTCGCGTGGAGATAACTGTAGTAGTGGTCTACTGTGCAGGATTCTGCTGCAATCACATTCCAAAAATCACATACTAAAATATAGGGAGAAAGAGGGTGGAAAGAGAGAGACAGAGAAATAAATTGATTGGGCAAACAAATGAGAGCCATATAGTAAAACCTGAAATTTTATGAGGCAAAACATCTGGAAAAATAGATTAAAAACATGCCAATCTTTTATAAAAGCCAACTCATAATAAAACAGCAAGCGTCTTGGTGAATCGCAGCAGAAAAATACTTTGCAAACTGGATTGTGCCCTGTGATCAACATTGTGGTGTTTCATATATATGTATGAATTCTTTAATTACTAAGATTACCCCATGTAATATTTGATAATTCTGCCCCTTTGGGAAGTTGATTGTTAGGAAAAGGCACAAAACATTGTTCCATATTTCTAGCCTGGGGAATTGCCTCAGAGGCTTGCTTAGGTTTATTTTATTGCCTTGTTATTTCTTACCCCTTTGGAAATCTTTCATTTTTCTTCCTTAGGACAGAATTTCAATTAGCAGAAGGATAATGCTATCAGGAGGCACTGAATATCCTTGGAGATAAATCTAGCTGGGAGTTGTCAATGGAATATCTGAAATAGCCTGACAGTAGAGGTCCTGTAAAGCTTAGATTACTCTTAAAAAAAAAAAATAAAAAATCAGTTTGCCTTTCAGAGAGAGAATGAAAGGGATGGGAAGGAGGTTGCTTATTGAATTGCTATGTTCAACTGCAAAAGAGGATGATAAAAGAGACAGTATATTAAGGACAGCCAAACTGCTGGATCTGACTGCGAAAATGTCTAAATAAACTTCTAGGTGCTGTCTATAGTCACCTTTAGGCCTGGTGGATGTTTTCATCAGATGACTGAAAGAGTTTCTTGTTGAACTTTCGCTCATGAGAGGGATGAAAGAGTTGAAAGAGATGCGTGAAAGCTACAGGAGCCCACGTAGAGTGGAGGACACTGAGATGTGCTCTAGAGCAGCCATACCCTGAGCACACAGGAATGTTCATTTGGTCTTTTCTGGTTCAAGAGCTTCAAGGTAAGTCAGCCTTCTCCTTTTTGCATCTGACCCTGCTGATGGTTCACTTATGAAGGATGTTCCAACATATCCATGCTGACTGAATATATGTAGATCTAGGAGAACAGTTTTCAAAATTTATATGGGATTTCAGATTCCACCTGATGCTTTTAAACTCTGATGTGTTGGACAGCTCTTCATTTCAGTCTTCAATGAAATCCCCTTCCATTGAAAGGCTAGACTTTTTCTTGCTAGTTAATCAGAAGTGTGTTGTATTGCTGGTACTGCTGTTGATATTAGGTGTACAGGAGGTTGGGGAAAAGACCACCATGTCCCCAAAATTGCTGTGTCTATACTGTATGGAGTTTGTGTTTGTGGTCTTGAGCATGGAGACTTCCTAGGGAAGAGTGTCAGGAACAATAAAAACAAAAAAAATAAAAAAATGGGGGAACTGATGTGATGGGGTCTTTTCTCATGAGCTACCTTTCCCCTACATCACAACCTCAGACGAAGGGATAACATGTTTAGCTCCAACCCACCTGAGCAGGGAGCACCTGGTCGGAGCATTGTTGTCACCACTCAGTAGGGAAGAATGAAAACCTACTTGAGAGAAGGTCTGTCTAGGCCTACTCAGCAGTATCTTGCAGTGCCGTATCTACTCCGGGCCCCCATACTTGATGCAACCAGAGCTAAATGAGCATGCAAGCATTGGCCAAGATGGCTGCTGTGATCCTCATCTCAGGACCTGGTGGTCCTGCATTGTGAGTGCTTTGATACCTTCAGAGGAATGAACAGGAGCAGATGTCCTGTGATCAGAAGAATCTGACAGTACACAGCTCTGCCTTCACCTTCAAACTGCTGACCTTTCTCATTCACCTGGCAAGTTGAGAGGGCTTAGATCACCAGAACTGATGCCTAATAAAGAACTTGGCATGAACCACTGCAGGCGTGTGACTGCTGTTTGAACTCGGGGCTGGATAAGCTATTGAAGGCTTTCAGAGATAAGACACACATGGTCCAAATTCCACTGGCCCATTTATCTGCTCACATCTGGTTATCTTCAATGCAATCTGTTTGCTGCAGCACAACTGCTGGCTAATTGCGTAGTGGCCTCAGCAGCGTTGGAGTTAGGGACATGCTGTGAAGGCCCCTGCTAATCTATTCCAGAGGCTCAAAGGTGCCATGAATGCTCCTTGGCGATGATTTCAGATTAGCTGAGACCATCTAGTTCTAATCAAAGATCGTCTGGTTCCAACCGAAGATTGTCCAGTTCCAACAAAGATCATCTAGTTCCAACTCCTCCTACCATGTGCAGGGACACCCTCCACTAGACCATGGTGCCCAAAGCCCCATCCAACCTGGCCTTGAATATTTCCAGGGATCCAGTGGCAGCCACAGCTTCTCTGGGCAACCTATGCCAGGGCCTCACCACTCTCACAGTAGAGACTTTCTTCCTAACATCTAATCTAAATCTCCCCTCCTTCAGCTTAAGGCCATTATCCCTCCTCCTGTCACTACATGCTCTTGTAAAAAGTGATTAAGAAAATAAAATCTCTATTTTTAAGGCATGGGCAGTTTATGACAGTTTGGACTTTAAAATCATATTTCCTCAATCACAGCTGCAATTCAATTGGCATTCTTACACTGAAAACATTGTTCTGGTATTCAACCCCCTCTCTCTATTTTGTTAGTCAACTTGGAAAAAAGTGGTTCTATATTAACTTGACTGTTTGTATTATTTCCAATATCTCCTTTGCTAAATGTCTTCAGGATAGATATCTGCAACAGAAAAGGATGCACAGCTCTAGCCACCTGGTCAGTATCTTTCAGTATTCATAACCAGCAAAGAGGAAAAAAAGAGAAAAAAAGTCTGTCCAGTTGGGAGACAGAAACAACAATCATAATTAAAACATGCAGAACAAACAGTCATCACTTTTCCTAGCAATTCAGAGCCTAAAAGTCTTGTTCACAGAAGCTCTGGAAAGCATGTGACTGACAAATAGTTGGTTAGGAATATGACACAATTTACAAAAAGAATGACAAATGCTCAGTCTGTGGGATGAATTAAACTTCCAAAATAATCTGCCTAGTCACAGAATTCAAGCCTGCACGTGGCTGGCAGAGTTTCTGAAGGATGAACTCTTTCCTGAGAATTTTCTCAGGGTTAGATTCTGGGTTCTTTAAGAACAGCAGGTATTTCCTGGTGATGGGGCGGGAATCCCTCTACATCTTTGTCTCAGAAGAGAGGGGACAACGTGTAACTAAAAATAGTGTCATCAAAGGACAGGAAACCACTGTCTTCTAGCACACAGAGAGAATGTACTAATCTGCAGAGATGCTGTCAGAAAAGAATGAAGACAAGGAAGATTTTGGAGCTACCCATAGGCTTGCTGAGCAGATTATTGGGATCCATGGGCTGGCTTAAGCTCAACATTAACCCTTCAGGCACTGCAGAGAGAGCTCAGCTCAACCATCATTGTTCCCTGCTCCTGCTGGTGACCCATTCTTGCTGAGAAAAAGGTCCCGTTCTGCCTTTTCTCAGTGACATGAGAGGAGATGAAAAATCCCCAAACTCTCTCTAAAACTGGGAGTCCAATAAGTGTTAGTGGAGCAATATTTCCTTTTCCCATTTACAACATGATCTTGGGAAAGAATTGCTGTTGTCTGCTTTTATCCATCTGCCCTAATGCTTCCTAGACATCATGCCAGAAATGTCTTATGGAAATTGCTTTGGGTCATCGGCAGTATGAGCTTTGTAGAATTGAAACTCAACTCTGCTCCTTTCCGTGCTGCCATGAGCTCAGCAATGCGTGGAAACACCTTTCAAACTCAATTCATTTCAAGCCCAAGTAACCTTGATGGATTACTTTGCTCTAAGACATCAGCAGGTATTTTTTTTGTATATGAGAAAGGAACTGAGACCTCAGATACCGTGTCTGCACTAACTTGACCATGTCCAAACTTGCCAACTATCAACATCATAAAGACACAGCACTGCACATGGCCTCTGGAGTAAAGAGGATGCCTACCTTGCAACAGGCATTTAAAGCCACACCAGTTCCGGGGTGAACAACCTGTGCTTGTCATCTCCAGTCTTCTGACGCCAACTTCACTGGAGGCAATTTCCCTGGTCCACCCTAGAAAAACTCAGATCAGAGGTGACCTGATGATTGGAAGGCAGACCGAGTTCACAGGCACCCAAATTCAGAAAACTGCCTGCGGGTTGTGTTTTAAGGAAGGAAGAAGAAGGTTTGCATCTGTTCCACTTGCCCAAGGGTGAAATTATGCAAGTCTCAGAAGCAGCAAATCAAGATCAAAGGGAAGAAAACTAGGAAAAGAGAGAAGAATGGAGAAGTGGGAATAGTTTATGCTAGAGTAGTGCTCCAGGGCTTACTCTTCCTTGTGATAAAGCTTTCAAGTCCATGGGGCATGCCACTTTTCTTCTCTTCCCTGTCTTGTAAACTAATCCCCTCTCTCTCCCTATGGACCCTATACATGAAGTGCTGGAAGAGAATTAAAAACATCCTTCCAGCAGTCCAGGAAAAGGGGTCTTCACTTGTCTGGGCTGGTCCTATCTGTACTCAGTACCTTGAAGTCATGTATGACACATGACCTGCCTTCTCCTTGTTCCCAGATGTACCCGACCCACATCATTTTCAGACGCATGGTCAGCAAGAGAGTTAAGGGAAAGTCTTTCTTCTTGTTGCACATCCTGTTGCTCTACTGCTTTCCTTTTATCCTTTGTTGGGTGAACCTGCACTCCTTATTGCACAGCCTCCATCTGCAGCTAATTTCAAGGATCCTCCAAAGTCCCCTGAGATCACAGGAAAGCCTGTCCTGGCTGCGATGTATCCCTGTCTGCCTGCACTCCCTCGGCTGCCCGTAGCACACAAGCATGAGCTATTTATCCTGAAATGGTGGAAACCTGTCATTACTACCCCCAATAACACCTCCTGAAGGTCATCTTCACCTTCCCAGAGACCATCTCAAGCCAGAAGAAAAGGGATATGGTGCACACTGGTACCCAGACTATCCTGCATTCTTTGGTGGATTTCTCTGCTTCATAGTTCCTGTGTTTGCTTGTCCTTTCTCCCAGCTGAGGCCACGTCTCCTCAGCTCTCTGGACTCCTTATGCCATTATAGAGTGAAATGTAGCGTGTCCTTGCTCTTGCACTGATTCCTGAAAGCAGAGGATCATGTCCCATGCTGGACAAGGACTTGGTACACTGTGGCAATCCTGAAAATATCTGCTCTTGCCCTACAGTATTAGAGAAGGGTCACTATTGCCAAATCCCTTGCAAAGGAACAAGGAGAATTCAGATTATTTTGGCACCACAGTCACCATCTCCTGAACACATGAAGCAATGATGTTCAGTTCACCAGCAAGGCTGATCCTTCAGCTGCATTTAGCAGTGATATTTTAATGCAAGCATTAGGGCTAGTAAAAGTGATATGGGATATACATGAAGCAGAAACGTGTGATTCTCTGCAGTCACACCTGGAGGACAGGCAGATTATCTAGAGTGTTAAAAATGGTTTAGCAAGTGAATTCCAAGAATTATCCCCCTCTATGTTCCTCTGCTGTGAATAGCTTTACAATGAGAAACAGTAAAATAGGAAGAAGGCAAATACATTTCAAAATATTCAGCACTACATACACTGAGAAACAGACAGGGGATGAACAGTATCTTTTGGAAGCAGAACAAAAAACAAAACATATGGGACCCACAAGGCTATAGGACATAAAATTTTGAGGTAAAAAGGTTCTGCTTCAAACTTTGCCAGGTCCTCCCTTCAGCTTCCTACACAGCTTTGCTCTCTGCTCAGGGAATCTGCACTGCAGCAGGGCTCACATTTTGCACTGCAGTGCTTTGTATATTGGAAACACTGCATGCGCTTTTACTGAGGGATCTGTCCTACCTCCGGTGCTCACAGTCCAGAAAGATTGCCAGGGATGGGTGACAGCTGAAAGAAGCCCCATGGGTACAACGAAGATGACAGCAGTAATACTGAAGAGGATGTTTGGCTTCTCAGTTCAGCCTCAAGAAGTAAAGACTGCTTTCCCCTCACAAACAGAAAAAATATGTTTATTTCCCAGATGGGAAAAGGAGAGGAAGCAATTTGGACCAACACAGATATGTTTCAGCATTTGCTAAGAAATTGCCTGGGAAGTTTGCCTGCAGAATGATTATACACTTTTTAGGTAGATCCACAATATTAGCAAGGTCACATAACACCCGTGCACTCTGTGGCAATCAAGCAAGACAGTTTCCCCAAGGACCCCGGACTCAGCTGTAGTGCAAGTGGAAGCAAACAGGCTCATAATGACTGATTGCTTGAAACATGTTCATTAGCTCTTGGGAACATCAGCTTACAGAAGCAGAGCTCGTGGGCTTTGAGTCTTCCAATCTAGCAGAGGGAGACAGGGCTGGGTGGGAGGAAAGTGAAATCACAGCTCAGGTGATGGGATGACACATGGTTTTCACTAGCTGGGCAGATGATAGTTTCCTGGGTGCTACAAGCTGGGTCTTTTGGATATTGGTATCAGAATCAAACTCATTAGAAGGCATTTCATGTTCAGTGCACTTCTAGCAGTGGCTCCAGAGTGTTTTCCTTTTGCTGATCACCTGGGAGCATCTTTCACACAGCTTCATTAGGTTTCCTAGCCATCTCTCAGCAGGGGAGCTGCGAAGGACTCCTCTGGATTCGTGGCCGTTAACTTGTTTGTTGTATACCACAAGTAGTCTATACCCTGCAACATCTGATGCTTGGAGATGCTGAATTATACAGTATTTTCAGTAGTCAAGAGGACTCTGATGGCCAAATTTCACAACTAGATAAACTCATATAGACTCTGGCAATTTTGCAAGTCATTTTCTTTACCTCTGAAGCATGTCTCCCCATATATATGCATAAATATAATGTATATGTAGCTTCTCCATTTACAGTTTTGTTCACTGAGTGAAGTTTACACAACTTCCCCAAGTTTCCAGTGCAGCAAAACGTTCTGATCTTTTACTGTGTTCCTAAACCGGGGACAAATGTTTCATGTGCTTTCAAATTTACAGCACATCACAGGCATTTGGTTTTATTATTTGCATGGCTTAAACTAGAATAAAATTGATAGAATTACACAAATCAAGTGAGTGCTGAAATATTGGGTAACAATTTATAAAAGTTGACAAAAAACAAGATTTCTGGTGTTGGAGTAGCATTAGTAGTATTTCAAGGGAGTAACAGTTTTTTGGTCTCTAGAGAAACGCACGGCATACAGAAAATTAAGAGCAAATCTCACATACTATTTGGAAAATGAAAAATTTGGGAAAGTAACAAGAAGCATCTTTCTTGCTAATGTCCTATTAGTTACACCTTCCCACGGTTTCACAAAAGAACGGGGAGGTATAAGAGGTGTATATACCGCTTGTATGGTGTTTCAGTCAGGAACCATTCTGTGTACGGCATCTAGCGCTGGTCCTGATTAGGACCTGTAAGTGCTGTTATTATCATTAATAACAATCAGGATCACTGAAACAGAGGCGTAACAAGACTGCTGTTGCACGGCAGTTGCTTGTACAGGGTGCCTCAGAGGAAAGAGAAGGAAAAAATGATTCACGCAATAATGGAAGCACATCTCACCACGAGGACTTTGTAATTCTCTATTTAACAAGCAATTGCAGAAGTACTAGATTTTCAACAGCCAGCTTTAAGCAAGTGAGTTTGGCATCAGAAAATTTCAAACCTTTGTGATTACATGTTTGCTAAGATCATTTCCAGGTCCTGGTTCCCCAAACTGTTCCCTGTGTATATGTATAAGATCAGTCTTGGTTTCTTCATAAATGAAGATTCTTGTTCACTCAGGATAAGTCTTATACCCAGAGTTTCCCCAGGTTTAGCTCCCTCCGCCACACAGTCCTAAACTATCCCCGCAGCTCTTGATCCCACAAAAGGTTCACGTACACTTACACGTGGTACTTCAGGCACTTTGAACTGGAAAAAAGCGTAGTAAAAATAATAATTCTATCTTAAGGCCAGTGTGCTATAGCCAAGTGCTGTGCTAGGTGATGGGTTGGAAAGGGCTTCCCCAAACAATGTGGGCATGACCTTTCTGCACCATGGCCACCACTCCCTAGGGCAAATACCTTCAGCACTGCAAATGCAGCTGCATTTATTTGGGATTCTGGCTTAGCAAAGGTATTGGCACCTTGCAGCACTTGTCTTTTAGCAGGCTGTGACATCCACCTGCCTGCCTCTCCCTCCTGTGAGGCTGAGATAGGGTCAGACCCATCATTTTAGCTCCATCTCAATACCACTTTTCTTCTTGCCTTGTGCTATCCCCAGCATCCACCTGGACGCAGCAATTCTCCAGCTCCGTTTCATCCCAGCACCTTCAGCAGCTTTCCCCCATGCCCCTCACATGCCCTGCACCTCTAAAAAGTGCCTGTACCTCCAGCCTCCAGGGAGTGGTCCTTCCCCAGGCTACCATCTCTATTTGTTCTCCCAGCTCCGTATGTGGTAGCTGGTATCCGTGGGTGGTCAGGGAGTGATGTTACACATCTGTGCGGTGGTGGAGTTTCCTCCTGGAGTTATCTCCTTCCCCCACAGATGCTTCATGCACCATTTATTCCTCCTCTATCCTCAACCCCTGGAGCAAGTTACTGTAAGTCACTGGCTGGGAACAAGCTGAGCTCTGAAACCTGCCACCATCCATCACGGTGGCAGACACGCTGCAGAAGGGCTTCGTGGCACGGCGCCAGGGCTAATGGCCTGAGACGCTGCTCGCTCTCGCTCTGAGCTGCTTTAGAGAGCGGGCACAGATGCTAATTGCAGTTCGCTCTGCCTCCGTGAAGGAAGGAGGGAGGTCGTTCAAGGGAGCAGGGAGATTTTTAGTGGTGGAGCTTGGTTGCAAAACTGCCATCAGCTCTTCAGTCGTTTCACAACCAAGATTCAATGACTTTGAAATCCCTCCTGTGTGCTCCATGAGAGCTGTGGTTTGGGGTCATACTCCTATCCGGTGCCCAGGGCTTTCCACTGGATGACCATGTCACCTCCAGCAGCAGGATGGCCAGGCAGCTGGACAGGCTCTTTGCTCTGGTTCCTCAAAAGAGATGGAGTAAGCATGGTGTATAGGTCTGGAATAAAACCACCTCGATCTTACTCTAGATCTGGAAATATCTCTTCTCCCTGAGATCAGACTTCACTGGTCTAACTTCCATCGAACACCCTGCAATATTTCTCACTGGTTCTGGATGCCTATTCACCTAGGGAGGCCTCTGAAGGCAGTGGGAAACACGAAGTAAGTAGAGACTGGCTGGCTGAATCTGGTCTTTGCTGTCTGCAGCTTTGTCTTCACGGACAGCCAGACAGAAAAAGTTTCTTTTCTTTCCTATTTTATTTTCTTCTTCCACAGCCTTCAGATAAATACTGTTATATAGCATTTATTTCTTAAATGGCTTGTCTTGCAGAGGGAGAAATGATCTTGTCAAAACTGAATAAAAGCCCATTTTCACCATGAATCTGTGAGGTAACAAAAATGTGAGGGGACTGTGAAACGCTGTGGTACCAAAATGTACTGCCTTCACAGTCTATTCTTGCACTCAGCTCGATGACTCTGCCCTCCATCATCTCAGCACTTAGGAGTTTATCTAATCATCATTACTGGCACTTACCCTGACGTGTTCACAGATGTATTTGCTGCCCCTCACTTGCATGGATGGATTGGTTATTTCTAACATGGAGATGGGATTGATCCATTGCAATTGCATCCTCTTCTGAGGGCTCAGAAAGAAGTCTTTAAGGGATGCCAACAGCTGAGTGCAACTTATATGTGTGAGGTGAAGCCATGGAGAGTACCTTGTCCTTCCAGGCAGCACCTGTCTATTGAAACCCAATTGCTCTGATACAGCATAAAGATTATGTGAATGGAACTGGGTCTGTAGGATGTCTTCTGCATCATGGAGCCATCTCTGCCAGTGTCTGTCAGCCGTTCAGTAGAAGGGTCCATAAAACAAATATCCATTTCACTTACCATGAGCCACGGAAGACTCCCCAGTACCTTCAGGTGACTTTAAAAGCCTGTAATGTACTATCTTAAAAAAAGGGGATCAGAAGAGACCTGTGAACCATAAAGAAAATTTAGCCATAGGCAGTAAATCCTTCCATGAAGACAGCTCAGTACAGTGCTCAGCCATACAGCGTAGTGACGGTGTTTACCTACAGGCACCCTGCCAGCTGGACGAGTTCATTCCCCTCCATTTTCCTTTACCAATGTTGGGGCAACAGCTGTGACCCGTAGAGGAGGCAGACACATAGCAGTGAGGTTTGCTGTGAGCAGAAGCCTTTCGCATCACTGAACAGAGAGGCAGCCTCCCCCCTCCACGTGACAGCCCTTGAAGACACGGCAAAAGCACGTTGGAAATGTTTCCCTCTGAACAAACACTCCTCGGCCGATCCAACTGTGGGAGAGTTTGTAGATGCTGTAACTGCTTTCGATTTTCACCTTTTTCTAAACATGCCTTTTATATGTGTCAGATCCACACCTGCATCCCCCTTTTCTGAAAGTCACAGGAGCACCACAGGCTGTGATGATTGCTTTGTTCAGATGAAGCCAGCCTTCATCCCAGCTCCAAATTCTGCTTGCATCCACTTCCAGGCTCAATCCTCCCTCTTGAAGTTTGGATTGAGGCGGGAGAAAAAAACAAGGAGAAGTTAGCAGCATTTAAAAACAATCTAACCAGAGAGCAACATTTATATGAAGCCATTTAAGGCCAGAGCCTCCCAGCTGTCTGGGTGTCCCTGCTGAGCCCACTGCAAAACATAGTTCAGGACACCCCTGTCTCTGACTGCAGGCGAGCAGGGAAGATGCATTAGCCAGTAATGTCCAGAGCGTGATTAATCTTTTCCACCTCATTCTGATGCTGCTGCAGTTGCAACAGATGTTCAAGAGCCTTCTGGCAGTGACAGATCCCCGCATGGTCTTGACTCCTTACCAGGCAAGTAATGATAACAGTCGCAGATTCCCAGGGCTGTGTCAGCTGGATTTTATTTTTTTTTTCCTCTCTGGAAAGTTCTGCATATTTTCTGGAAAGTTTTTTTTTTTATTTATTTATGAATTATGATGTGTTTGAATCACACATCGACTCTGTTCCAGAGTTCACAAGGCTGGATCAGAGAGTTGGGAAAAACATCCTTCTTTCTGAGCATTCCAACCTGGAGCTTCCCGGTGGAGGAGCAGGAGGAAGGTTATATCAGAGCAACAGGACCTGTGGCTGGTGCATAAAACATGTCAGGGAAGCATGCTCCACACAATGCAACAGATACACAAGGATGGGAGCGAAGGACCTGTGTTCTACCTCCGACCATAATTGTATTTTGCGGCGGAACAGTGAGCTCACAGTCCGTCCTGCCGCTGACAGAGGAGCAGGGATCTTTCCTTGCATTGCCCCTACTGACATGGGAGCACAGTTGAACACCTGCAGTGGGACTGAGGTGTCTGGGAGGCTGTGATCACCATACACCGAGCAAGCGGTGGGAGAAGCCATTCCCTAGAAAGGGGCAGTGACCAGCTGCAGGATGAGTAAGTTCTCAGTATGTCCCTTACTGCTCCTCTGTCTTGTTTTCCTTCTTTATAAACATGGATGCTAATTCTCCCCTGAAAGGCTAGATACCTTGGCATTAAGACCAGAAGGACCATTCTGATCCTGGCTGACCTCCAGAGAAATCTAGCTACTCACTCTTAGCCCAGGAGTTAGTACATGAAGCAGGGCAAAGTTTTTAGACCACTCTACCCATAAAGATCTCAACAGCAGAAGCTACCCTGTCGCCGCTAAGATGATTCATTTTGCTGACAATCCATCCCACCAAAAAAAAAATCACATTTTTTTCTTACTTTCATTTTAAACCCTTCCGCCTTCTCCTTCCTACCAGTAGATCTCATTTTGCCTTTGTCTGCCAGCTGCATTCAGACATAGCTGTCAAGAGCCTTCAATAGAAAATCCTACAACTCCTGCTCCTCAGCTGCACTCTGCTTACAAATCAGCGATGAACTTATTTATGTAGCATTACAGAGCTGCAAACCCTGGTCAGCATAAAAAAGTCACTCAAAATTCTCCCTGCTTCTAATATTATACCCATCAAGGTGTATCCCACTGTCAGAGCTGAAATCTTAGCAGCAAGGATGAGAAAAATTACTCCCCACACTGTACTGGGCATGCAAGCCTGAGAGATGTGAGAAATGTCATGTGCATATAAAATATTTCTGGGACCTATGGTTAACACACAGATATGGAGAAAGGCAGCTGTGAAGCATGAGGGCTCCAGCAGGTCCTGTTTGCTGAGACTCTGGAAGACAGAGCTTTTCTGTGCATGTTGCTACCTTTCATCTCGCTCTTAGCTCGCATTCAATGAGGAAAATAACAACAGGGCTCATCCAATCTGTCTTTAGCCAGAGCCAGGGCACATGATCATATCTCATCCTTGGCACTCTTTATAGTCAACAGCAAGCACTTTTGGGTCATAACTCAGGTGCTTTATTTTAAATGTGTGTATAGAGAAGGCTCTAAGGAAGCCTCGTTCACTTCACAGCCGAGGGCGAGTAGCCCAAAGAGGGATGCCCATACCATAGATGCCCACATCCAGCCAGAGAAATTTCAGGCAGGTACTGGGATTGCAGAGAAACCCTACAATTGTGAAACAGATGAAAGCAGAGACAGCAGCATCTGCAGAGGGCATGAATACACATCTCCGAGGCACAGCTGTCTTCACTCATCTCAAGGGGTTGTTAACTCTATGTTACATGTCATGATTGCCAGTTGTTTTGATGCTGATTAAAAAATGCATAAAAGGAACTTCTGTGAACTAAAGTTGTGCTAGCAGTGCTTCATTATGGTATGAGAAGTGATGGATCCTGTCTTATGCGTGATCTTGGGAATAATATCCAACCTCTCCCATCTGTTTTCCACTCCCCTATACACCCTGATAACTGCCTCTTCCTCTATAACTGATGTGAAATTGAATTTCTTTGCAGGTCAGCACAATCTCGTCTCGCATTGGTAGGGAGGCAAATGCAATGTGCAATTTGGGACGCCCGTGTTCTATAAATTAACTTATCCTGGAACAAGCACAACTAAGGGCTGATCAGATGATTGAGGAGCAGCAAAGCCTATTTTAAGAGAGAAGACTCACCACATTTCATTTCCTGAAGCAAATTATCACTCAGAAAAATTTCACTGGACTGCATAAAAACTAGGGAAGGTGGCAAAACCTCTTCCACTAGCTGACAGGAAGGGCAGGACTGCAGGGACCATGAACACATAGTGAGAAAGATCAGAGAGCCTGTGAATACATTTAGGCTGAAAATTAGGAAAAAACAGTCAAACTGTCAGAACCAGAAGGTTTAGAGTATGCTGTCAAAGGAGAAGATGGGACAAGAAACCAACCCAGATGGAGCTTGATGCCTTTGTTTAAGAGATGATATAGCATAACTCTTATACTAGCAGTTGACCAAGGTATCTCACTTGGTCTTGTGTTCCTAAACCCACCCCTCTTCTCTCTGCTCTGTCTTCTGCTTCCATGCAAATATGTGCGATAAAGGAGAGAGAAAATCTACAGCAGCAAAACACAGCCTGGGTGAAGTCAGCCCAATGCATAGGTAAGATTTAGTACCGAGGCTTGGGAGGAAGAAGCAGGTAGAAGTGTCTCACATCCCAGACAATTATCTGATTAATGCTTAGAGCCAGAGGGAGTCAAAGGGAGGACTTCATAATTCCTAGGCCACTAATCTCACAATCATTTAATGTCCATGAGAGAAAGAATCCTTCTTTTTCCATGAGGGGGTCTGGCTGAAAAATGTAAGTGACAAACCAACCAGCTATCAATTAACTTTATGAGTCAGCTTCTCTCTTGCTGTGCCATTGAATTCATTGTCCAGTCCAACCCATAGCACCATTTCTACTGCCCTTTTCTGCTTCAAGAGTAAATGTGCTTTCATACCTCCCTGTCAAGCCTTTTCGCAGCACCCTAACATTTTAGGCATGCTCCTGTCTACCTTGCAACACGACAGAGAGCTTTTCTGCTTATTGCTGGTTATTAGAAGACTTTTCTCCTTCTTCTGACCTCTGCGGTACCAGCTCATTCATGCAGAGAAAGTGGATGAATATCTTATTATCCCTTTAAGTATTTTATAGCCTATGTTAAAGCTTTGGGCTCTTCATCGTTCGTACCCAATTTTAGGATCACAATATCTCTAAGGAGAAAGTGCTGAGATGTTATCTTAAAAATACCCTAACTTCCAGAAGAATGTAAATAAAAATATTTATTTATGAAATCTGAACTAGAAGATACAGCTCACAAAAATAAACAGGGGAAAAAAATAAATAAACACCACCACCATCACCACCACCCCTCATATTTACCTATAATTTAAATGATGTGAAAAGTCTTCTTTTTCTCTGAATGACTCAACTAGCAATAGGACAGACATTTCACTGGCTTTCCACACAATCCTTACTTCTTTGAGGTGCCTTGGCAGAAGAAGATGGTCTAGCACTGGAGACCCTATCCATTCTTGGGTATATTCAAATTCAAACTTTCCTACAAACTCAGACCTCTTTCATCCATCAGTTGAATCAACGAATCTACTCACCTTTGTCTCACTCAGCTCAAACACTCAGGTACTGCAGGCATTATATCTCGAATGATTTTGCGGAAACACATTGCTGCACAGGCAGGAGAAAGCTTGTTACAGCAATATAAGCTTGATCCTTGTGAGATCCTCAAATACAATCCATATGAAGGAAGGAGCTATTGATGCCTCAGCCATGTGAGAAGCATCAGTCACAATTTGCAACTATTCAACAGTAGAGAATCCACTCCTAAGTCTAAGGGAGGCAGAGGGAGCCTGTCCTGAGTAGATGCCCTAATATCTGACTAAGGATCAACTCCCAGTGCAGCCTTGTCGGATTTCTGTTACGAAATAAACCACTATGAAACACAAATTCATATAAAAGCTGCTTTGATCAGTAATATGTCATTCAAAGAGGTGCTTGTTGAGATGCAGTGGGTAAGATAAGGGACAAAATTTTTCCGGGCTCCCAAGTGGTGCTGTGTTCACATCCTAGCAGGGGTCATTTCAGCATCTGGTGGCTGTTCTTACAGTACCTGTGTTGCTCATCCTCTGCAGAAGATTAATTTCAATAGTTTTTGCTACTCATTTGCTATAGTCTGGACTTGTAGTTGATTTGTTTAACACACTAGACAAGAGAAGTTTATTTCCCTGGCCTGGTAGGTCTCCGCTATAGATTAGACTTGGGTTGTTACTCCTATTTCAGGCTCAGGAAATGTTCTGTGTTGATGCAGCTGCTGACCAGGACAGCTAACTCTGCCCCAGTGCTAGTGAAAGAAAAGCAAGTTGTCCATCTGCCCGGCACGGCCCACAAGCACCAACCTCAGCCAAGCTTGGCTGTAAGCTTGCATGCCCATTGCTCGGCTGCTGGGCTCCAGCTCCTTCTCTGTCCCTAAATAGTCACCTACAGAAGAGCCCCACAGCTTGGCACTGTCGGCACTGGGATGCTGGCAGGCTGCCCTATGTTGTGCTAACGTCTAACACATAGTTAAGTCAAATCAGAATCAGCCCTCATCCAGCCATGCGCTGGACACCTGACTGCTGGTCACCATTTAGCTTAGTTTCTATATGGTGAGGTGGGTTTCAAACACAAGATATGCTAACACCAGAGTTGAGGAGAAATGCAGGCTGGACGCAGGCTGGAAGACAAATGTATAGACCTCATTGCACCTATGAACTTACTTAGATACCTTCTAAATCTATGCCTATAAATTAAAGACAACCAAATAGCAATTCCTGCCCCTAGATATGTGGATCACATTGGTATGGATCACATTGTTGTTGTTTGGTCCTTGTTACTCCTCGAGGAGCATAGGGCTGCAACAACACTATGCCACCGAACCCGGTGGGATAGTGTTGTTGCAATTTCTGTAACAGATTTTGTTTTTTACATGATTGGGTTGTTAGCCCAAAACAAAACCCCCAACCTGGAGGGCCAGGGTGCAACATTTTAGTCTGGCCCGACAAGGCACGCAAGCCACCACACCACGACAAGGTAAGTTGCACCAACTAGTGGTGGATGGATCACATTGCTTAGGGTTAACTGCCTGTAGAGCAGAGATAGCAAATCTTGGAAAGAGCAAGACAGAGTGATCCAGAGCAAGTCAGAGAATGCTGCACTCAACATCTTGTTATGGGCAGAAGGGAAACACCATACATCTAGAGCCAAGAGCCTATAGTTAGTCTAACTAGAATTTTACACTGTAATCAAAAGGAAAAAGCCAGCTATTATTAGTCCAGTTACAATGACACTAACACAGGCCAAGGTGGTGCAAAAAAGACTCAAGAACAGCCTTAAAAAAACCAAGAAAATGTCCCATTATCTCCTCTTTCCTCTGCTCACTCTGCCACCATCCCTCTAGGCTGTATGGTCAAAAGCACTGGTCACCAGCAGAACTTCCAGTTGCCACGACTCTAAGCTCTTCCCTGGAAGGAGTATGATGTCCATGGTGGGGTTTCTTCCTCCTCACTCTTGGGACCACCTGGAGGTATCTTCATCCCCCCTCTCCCCATCCCCTGCTCCCCTCTCCCTAGTCCCCAGCACCAGTGGCAGAGCTGCCCAGCTCCAGCCCGGGCACACCAAGATCTGGTGTTTGCTGGGCAGTGCCTGCCCGGGGCGACAGCCCTTGGCCATGCGGGGTGTCCCCAGCACTGAGCTCAGGCAGGTGGGGCACGAGTCCTTGGCCATGGGACACTTGTGATCACAGGGACACCCAGCTCAGGGCACGGCAAGCCCAGAGCAGGGCTTTTTGCACACAGAAAATACTCTTTCCATGCTGCATTTAGGTTATAACTGAACAGCATAATTTCCATCAGTTTTTAAGAAACTGAGGGAACTGAGATTTGAAAATAGCTCCAGAGTAATGTGATTTAAAGATAGGTTCTTGATTAATGTGATTTTGCTTGCTGAAATCAAATTGTGAAGTCAAGTATTAGAGAACTAAAATCCTTTTCTGTATTTTCTACTTTGTCATGGTTTGTTTTCTGATAGGAGTTACTAGTGTGAACAAAGGATTTACCATTTTTTGTTTTAACTTTACTCTTCAGTGAACTCATTATATCATACATTTCTTCGCAGACTGTTTTACTTTTATGACTGTGCCATTAAAGAAAGAAAAACACAAAAAAAACCACACAACCCAAAAAACTTTTTGTGAAAGGCAATAAAAGCAGTTAGTTTTAAGTTTCTGAAAGTATCATCTCCATCTTCATCACCCTTCAGGAATCTGAAAATTATAACTAAGCAATCTTTTGCTGTAATAGTTAATTTCTAATAACTGGAAAACATCTTAAGACCCACTCAGGTTATATAGCCATCCATTTAATGATGACATTCCTCAGTGTTTTCATATATTCTATAGTGAGATCTATTAAGTATGTTCTGTCATTCTGAAATCTTTTGCCAGATGAAGAAAAGTGATTTAAAACTTAGTTATGCAACTTGCAGAACCAAATGACAACTTATATATAGCCTACTTTGCTGTATGAAGCAGTATATGAACTTAGCAATTAGTCTGAAGCTAATATTCCTCTTAGTTGTCATTAAGTTGTAGACAAAATGGTCTCTCCCAAGGTTAACATTTTCATTATCATCTGCAAATGATGGTACGTTGCCAAAGTTCAAACAATTTGTATGTACTGTACTTTTTACATTTTAAAATATTCCTAATACATTTTTTATTGCTCTCTTGAAAATAATTAGGCAGAAAATGGATTATTCCCCTTTCAATGAACAACTATTGGAAACATTTTGAAATTTCATGCTTTCAGGCACCAGTGGCCACAGAGAGAAATATGCCCTTTCCAATGAAGCCCTCAATTATTTTATCAATTGAAAGAGGAACTAATATATTGTTGGCAATACACAAAGCATTGCCTCTAAATCTGTATGATTTTATCTATGGGCTAATCTTGAAAAATAATTAACTGTCCCAATCCAGTGATCTATACAAAGAGCTATGAATAATACTTCAATGCACCTCTGCTGCTCCTTCAGAACAAAAAAGTTTCAAGAGTTTTGTTTTTAGAAACTGCAATAGAACTATTTTTATCATCTTATATTTCCATGCTTTTCTGTATTTGCAGGTCCACAAGTAACTGGGAAACAATATCTGTGAAAGTGAAGTTAGCCTTTTGCTTTCTCTATTGATTCACTTCTATTCATTTGGAAAGAGCAGAGGATGAATGTGTTTTGACTTGCTGATTGAAGGAGACTAATGCAGTCATGGTCATCATCCATGTGGGGATATAATTCAATTAACTGATGAAAAACATGTATGTAGTAGTCAGATTCAATGCAAAATCATGATTATTTTGCTTGCTTCATACCCTCTGTGTGTTGGTCCAATGATTTATAGAAAATATACCACATCTGGACAAGATTTAGTGCATGATAAACATGTGAGATAAAGTTTGCTTTGGAGACCAAGGGTTTCAATGTCTAAGGCTACCCCCACTGAACTTCTTTCAGCAGACCGGATCTGTTCCGGAAAGCACAGCTTTTTGCATTTTGGTGGAAGAACTCATTCACGTGTAACGTGTACAAGAGTCAGACATCTGCCTAAGAAAAAAGATTGGAAACAACCAATTAGGTTTTATTTAAGAGATGAGGAATCACATGCTGAGGACTCCAGTGAGTAGCCAGACCAAGTGCCCTCCTACGTGTTCAGTTACCATGGAGACAGGCGCATTTTATGAACCTCTTCCCCCAAAAATCACCCCAATTAGATCTGCCTTCATGCATCACATATGCTTGAACTGCTCCCTGAGACTCCTTAAGTAATTGTGACTGATTCATTCTCCTTACTGACATCTAAAGAAATAACCTTTACTTCTCACTTCCTGGTTCAAATTTAATTCTAGTATCATCTATCCATAGTTTCGCCACAGCCAAAAATGGGTCACTCACTGCTGTGCTCCGTAGTGCTCTTAGTTAAAAAGCTCCAATTCAAAATTCCTATCAGTGATCATCCAAGGAGAAACATCGGTCAGACAGCATGGAAATGAACAAAGTTTGAGGGAGGAGTTTGGGAAGGAGGAGTGGGCATCAGGGTGTCTATCTCATGCTGCTTGACAGCTACAGAGGTTGGTCTTCATGAAAACACTGGTGTTACACAGCACAATCACGCTCAGCACAACAGAGGGAGCATTGAGCAGTTTTCTCTGGATCAGGGACTGGGACAGATCAGCTCTTTGCTTCCCTTTTCATTTTGAGTTTTTCGGTGCAGCTCAGACAGTGTGAAGGCTGCATATCTACCATCAACATGGCATTACTATGTTGCTCAAAAATTATCTCCCACGATTCCCATCATTTTCAGCCAAAATCTTGCAAGACTGGTATGATTCATCTCACCCAAATGCAGAGTTAAGATTAAGGCAGGTGCTTATTTTACTCCGCTGCCTGTAAGAGGAGAGTTTACTTTACCTGGAGTAATGATATTAAGGGCTTGACTCAACTTACTCGCATGTAAGTCCCATGGTGGGACTCAGCTCAAGATTCACCAGTTTGTATCGACTTAACAGTAGCGTTTGGGAAGTTGTAATGACACTGGCTTATTCAGTTTTAAATAGAAATGCTACTTTTAGTGATTAATTTTGGTAAATTGTTGCGAAATTCAGGGGGGTGGATAAAATTAACATTTTTGAAGGTAGAAAGTGCATTATGTTAATTAACTGCAATCATAAAGGAAGGAGAATGCTTCTCCAAAACCTGTACTGTTCTGATTTACAAGGATTTCAGCTGATTTTGCTGAAGTTTTAAGGATGAAATTAATATTAAAAGCTTGCATTAAAGTATAAGGCAATTGCATAACTGTATTATAAATGTTATGAAGAGAATAATGGGAACTCATCTGGTAGCTAAAGCAATTTATTTTTTTTTACCTAGATTTTGTGATGATTTTGAAGCTGAATGCCACAGGATTACAACGTTGACCTCTACAAGCTAACACACAAGCAACTTCTTTTGACTATTCAACCTTGAGAGTCTACAATCGCATTAAGAGTTCCCAAATGCAATATAAAGATGCAAAGAACCTGGAGGATTTTTTTTTTTTTTTTTTTTTTTACCTCTCTGTCTGGATTGATATAGCTTTTAATGCTTTACCAAACACCAGAACAAAAATTCAGACTTTGTAATGGTGATTTTGAAATCAGATGAGATTCTATTCTTAACAGGAAGCTCTTTACAGGGATACATATTCACCCCTTCTATTAAGTCAAGGCCAGAGAACATCTTTTGCATTGTTTAAGCCACCCAAGCCATAAGGAAGACTCTTAGCTTTGAATTTATGAGCCCCATTAACTTGCCCAGGAAAAGTCCTCTCTCTTATTAAATCATTCCCTGGGAGGGGATGACTTCACAATGCCTCCTTGGAGGAGTAAGAATACAACATTGCTTTATAGGGTTCCTGATAAAAATTAATTAGCAAAAACTTACTGTGTAAATTCAAGAATATGCAAATGAAAACAAATCTGAAGGCATGTGTGCAGACTGAGTTGATGCTGAATTAATGTTATATTATGCATAAAATGTATAAATAGCTTACCTGTTTAATGAAATATTAAACATTTTGTGAGGTAATTGGGTATAATAATGCTTCCATTAAATATACACACATAGATACAAAATATTTTGTATAGTTTATAGCATCTATGGATTCTACATTTAAAGTTTTATACGTGTCAAAGAAAAATTATTTTTTCAATTTTAATTAAGGTTTAACAGGTTGTATGCTGCTGTGGGTTTTAATGTTCTCAATAATGGTGAAGTATATGGCTTGAAAGCCAGTGATGGGGTGGGGGGTTGAACTTTATTGAACATTGTTTCGTGCTGTTGAACAAGAATTACCTACATGTGGGTCACAGGCAGTATTTTTCCCACAGTGTGCTCAAATACAGACACTTTTACATAGCTGGCAGCTGTTGATTTGTGGATACCCCGGGGACAGCAGTTACAAGGTGTGCGTATATTTACTCTTGTTAAGCCAAGACGTGATTTGTTGCTTATAACATGGACCTCCATTTGTGTGCAAATGTGTTATGCTTAAGATAACAACTTCACCTATTGCCAGGAAGAGAGAAAAGAGCAAAAAAATTGTTGAAAAGAGTCCTAGACAATTATCCAGAACCTGTCTGGCAAGGCTGCGCAGCAGCTCTGGTGTTGAGTGCAGCTGAGGCTGGATGTAGACCAGTGTGGTTATTACAGCTGGAATTAATTTTGTCTAACCTTAGACATCATCTGGCCACAAACAGAACCTGTGCCTGAACCAGCCACCCTGAGATCTCTTTCCAGTATGTAAGTCACAATTCATCACTCCCCCTTGAGGCAGTTACTGCAGGATGAGGCGAAAGGTGTCTAGAAGTGCTCCTTTCTCCCACTGCTTTCAAGGGTAGGCCCAGTAACTAGGCAAGGGTTGGCTTTGTTAAGAGCCGCTTGTTAATTAAACCGGATTGATGGGCAAATGGAAGCTCCCTACGTGGCTCAGCAGCAGTCACACTCAGGACTTCCTTTCTCCTGGTGCTGAGCTATAGTCCCATTGACAGTTGCTGGTGTTCAGGTGCTCAGCACCTTTTCAAGTCAAGTATTTTGGGGAATCTATCCAGGGCTGGGTAGACTGGAATGGCTAAGGAGTGAGCTACAATGGTTACAAAGCATATAGGCAAGGTGGTCTCATCAACTGTGGCTGTTAGTGAGCATTCAGGTTTGTTTTTACTTGCTAGCATACGTGGCTGTCTTGCAGTTAGACTGCAATTCTGTCCACAGAGGTTATTTATTTCCAGATTCATCACCCAAGCCCTGGTTTCCATCCCTACCCAGAGCAGCCTCCTTGCGCTGCAGTGGGAATGGTTATCTGCTACTCATAGCCATACTCTGAGGGCAGCTTTCACTCCCTGTGGTTGTCTGGGTCTCACTGCATGCCAATACCACTTCAACCAAGCCTGGATCAGTTTAACTGTCTCTCAGATGAGCTCTCCTTCCCCTTCTGGCCCTGGGATCCTGCAGCATGTCAGAAGGAGACCAGCTCCAGATGGCTCAGAGACATCAAACTGCGATTCATCCGGATGTGACTGGACTCCATACTCATCGCTGTCCCCCATCTGCACTGTCAGCCTCACTCACTGTCTTTCACCCCTTGCTGCTAATGGGAAGAATGTCATCCTGCCCTGACTATTTCATGTTTTGGCTGTGGATTTTAATTGCTCTTTGTAAATTAGATCAAAAGAGACAAAGAAAGAAGGAACACTGCAGTGATGTAGAGAGACTTGAGCCAAGCAGAACTGCTTTGTTCAACGTTTTTATGAGTGTTGAGAGAAAAGTGGTACTTATCTCTTCAGTTGTGAAGCCCCTAGCTGCTGTAGTGCTTGAAGGCTTTTCATGTCAGAGCTGGACCAGGGTTCAGCCAGGTTGCTAATGCACCATCCTCTGGATGAACCATAAATCCAGTGTAATGGTTATCCGTAAATTTGATGTTTTGGTTGCATTCCAGCATGAATTTCATGGCTGAAGCCTGCGGGGTTGGCTATTTTGAATCTCAGCATGGCTGCTCTCACAAAGCTGACATGTTTCACCCCTGAAATGTTTCTCCAGTGGGACCTGTACTTGTCCGTTTCTGGCTTTCTACTGCTCCCGCAGCAGAGTAGACATCAGCAAATTCAGTCTCTCATGTAGTACCAGGACCTGGAGGTATCTCACTGGTCTTGAAGGAGGCACTCCCTATCAGTGGTGCAGATTAGATGCTACATTATAAGCTGCCATAACTTACACCCTGTTCCCACCCCAGCAGCTCACATGCTGGGCACAGATAAAGCCATTACACCACATCGAGAAGCGGGAGGATAACAAGGTGTCATTGTCTCTTAGGCAGGGAATGGGCACCGTGGTTTTCCAGTTCTTTATGTTTGTGTCCTGTTCCTAATACGAGCTGTGCAGCAATTGCCTTGAATAAAAGACATGTATTTGAGTTGTGGATACCTTCATTAGATATCTGAAATGGGGGAAGATGAATCCCATTGCTATATCACTTGGGCAAGTGGGCAATTAACCTTTTTTTCCCCTTTCAATATTGAGTTATGGATTTATATGGCAAAAGGGGTAACAAAGAACTGCTTTAACGTGAATTATTTAGCCCCAAATATTACCATCTACCTTTCCATCATTTCACTCATGACATATATATGACTTACAAAATGTGCCATGTATCAGTCTGCCCCTTCATGGGAGCAATGTGGACCCTTTTCACGGAGACGGGGGATGAGAGAGCAAAGACTAGGGTTACATTGCAGCAGGTGAGATTTAGCCCATGAGGAAAGACTAGTTAAGGACAACGGCATCAGGGTGCTGGAACAGAGTAAGAATCCTCAGTCACCAGAGATCTAGGAAGAAGTTGGATAAACAATGGTTAAGCACATGGCTCAGGTCAAGAGGGGTCTAGATAATCTTACGGGTGCCTGCCCAAACCTATTCTCACTCATTCCTTTAATTTTGCGCATGTTGCCAGTGTCTGGCTTTGTTTCACCAACAAGTTGCTCCCTGATGAAACTCAAGACCTATGGACTGTCTGATCCACTGTTACTGTCTCAGTTGCTGGGTCCAGGATGGATTTTCCCACCTGCCTGTCCGTGCACAGTTCTGGGTGGCAGTTATGCTCCCTGTCGAAGCAGTGACCAGGATTGCTGCAAAGTTCAGAACCAATGTTTTCATTTCTTCTTATGCTTAGCAAGTGTTTCCTAATATCAAGGCTAATCTCTCTGCTGCAATTTAACCCCATGACTGTCCTGTCCTACCTCCAATGGCCATGCAGATTCCCAGCTTTATGGCATAAAAAGGCACTGCAAAGGTGGACATCACTGTCAGAGAAAGGGACCTAAATTTGGTGTTATATCCAGCCCCAAAGGAATGTAACATCGCCGTTGCCAGAGCAATAGGTAGAAACCATCACAGGCACGCATGAAGAGCAACGGAACAGAGAGGAAAAAAGGTATCTTGTTTATTTTCCTTTTTCAGAGGGGAAAAACTGAAACTTATAAAAATTGCATGAGCTGGGCCACATAGGAATTCTGCAACAGACCCAGAAATTGCATCAAAATCTTCAGAGAGCCTAGAAGAGTTGTACTAGCTTAGTTGTAAAAACTTTCTTCCTTTCCAGCAGCTGCAAATGACAATCATGCATTCAAACAAACAAAACCCTTGCAAAAATACAGAACTACAAAATATTCCCTTCCTTGGTCACAAATGATGCATGTGAAACCTGCACAAAACCTAGGGACATCAAATACAGATAAACAGGCAGAAATGTCTAGGACTGGAGCATGTCAGAGGCGTGCTAGAGATCTTGGATGGAAGGTGGTTATCTGACTAGTTTCCACTTGGGTCACTTCAGCATAGTCGTGTGTTCCCTGGGTGTTGCTGCAGAACTGGGGTTGACTGACAGTTTCAGCCTTGTCTTACCTGATGCTGGAAAATGAAGGATATAGCGGATTTTCCTCACTTCTTGACCACCAGCACACCAGGTGGTGCCCATATCATCCACTTCTGTCCAAGACCAGAGAGCAGCACTGCTGCATTTTCAACAGACTCCACTAATGGGGCTAGGTCTTGAGAGAGAGCACAAGTCCGAGCCTAGGAGAACCAAGGCACAAATTTTACCATGGTAGTGACACATGTAGAACAACAAATTCTCCTCTCCTGAGCCCAAGGAAGAACTGAGCTCTCATTAGAGCATCACAGCCTGCATTCTCTTGCACCCAGGCATTGCCTTCTACCCACCTTGTCTGTGTTCACATCTACCCTCACATCTTCTTACAGGACAAATGCAAACAGTGGGTCACCAGGAGTGGAGAACTTGATTCAGGTCCTCTAGTTTCAGATAGAAAACAGGAAAAAGCAAAAGTTAATATTGCCATCCCATGTTATTTTATCAAAAAAAAAAAAAAAAAGGGGGGGGGGGGGGATTAGCAAGTAGGAGATGAGAAGTCTCCACTAGATGAGCCATCTGGCAATTCTAGTTAATGTAGACATAATCATGAAGCCCTTTCTGATCCAGCCTGTGGGTTAGTGGGCTGAGAGATAAGACCAGCTAGGATGGGTGTAGCAACCCTGAGCCCTGCGAAGAGCTACCCAAACCCCTCTCTCAAGAAAAGAAATTGCGAAAAGAAAACAACCCAACCCAAGCCCCGCTGAGAGACTGATTTATTCTAAGCTGTCACAAAAAAAAGAGGAGACAATGTGAACTAGAGACAACAAATGCAATTAAAAGGAGAGGGGGGAGAGGCCTTCCTCGTAATCGTTGTTTCCGGAAGGCAATATGCTGTGGATTATAGCGTCTCAGGCCCGGAGTGGTACCATATGGTGAAACTCTGTTCATTCGACATTAAATCCTGGCATTTTGCAGCTGTCAAGATAAAGCTGTTTATATGAGTAACATTGTAGTTTGTTTATAGGGAAATAATATGTAGCGAGTTATGATTAATCAAGGTGTCCAAAACCTGCTGCAGGCACCCAAGATAGATTTCCTTTCATCGCAGAAGCTTTGTCTCTTAAATTATTGACATCTTTTTTCTTTTTCTCTTTTTCTTTTTTCTTTTTTTTTTCTTCCTTTCTTCTTCTTCTCTGTGTCTGCGTGTGCTGCTGTTTCTCCCTCCTCCCCGGGGCACACATGGAGTCGGGATGTGGCAGATCTCGTCCCCAGGCAGGTCCCTGGTCCTCCCTGCTCTGCAGCCAGGAGGAAGCCAAGGGAGAGGGTTGGCACCATCCTTCAGCTGGGAGATGATGCCTTTGCTGCACTGACACAAGTGGGCACAAGGCTGTTCCTTCCAGAGCAGAATATGCCCCTTTTTCCCCCAGAAAATTGCCATTGAAGGTCTGGAGGCACTGGTTGATGATATTTTCATTGCTAGAGATGCTGACCATCCTGTAATTAGCAGTGTTGTATGTATGCAAAGCCACAACCTCTTCCCTACATGCTTCACAAAGCAAATTTGAGCTGTCTTATGGGATCCTGGAGTGGGAGAGAAGCCCAAATGCCACGTTGCTGTGAAGTTTCTCCTAAAGCTGCTGGTCTGCGTCCGCCATATAACCCGATGCTGGACCTCATTGTTACAACCCCCCTGCTAACAGCTCTCTCTTGCTCAGCAGCTCCATGCTACAAACAGACTGTGCAATGCACGTGAGTGAGGAGATGGCATGGTGAGAATGGCAGCTAAAGTTGTATTGCAAGACCTCAGGACTTCAGTCACCCTGCTAGCTCGTGTGCATTTATGAGCGAACTCTGCAAATGTGAATAGCAACACAGAAGACCAGGTTGTCGGTATCCCCACATAACTGTGTCTGTCATAGTCCCTGGGGCAGGTGTCTGTGCGCCATACCTGATGGATTCTCCTTTTGGTTGGATGCTCTTGCCATGTTGGGAACAAAGCTTTGCACAATTTTGTCTAAATCTTGTTCTTCAAAATGTACGTAACAGGAGGTAGCTAGCAGTTCCTGACGGAAAGATGAAGAACAAGCTCTATTCCTTGCTATCCTTCATCACAGGGGAGCTATAAAACTTGATTATTTAAGGGCAGAAAATGGGTGGTTTATAGAGGAATAGCTCCATAGAAATCAATGCAAACTTACACTAGAAGGTGTTGCATATTATTCAGAGATCTTCCTGGGAAACGTCTTACAACCAGCCTGTCTTCCCTCTGTCAGTTTCCTCTGCTTCAGCCTCCCGCTTGGACACTTTAATGACTGTGACCATTTCAACAGGGCACCCAAATCTCACTCTGTTACTTTGGACAAGCTTTTTATCAAGCCTTCTACTCAAACACATGGGACAAGCTTTGGATCTGGCCTAATATGCACACACACAGATGTTATACACTTTCTCAATGGTAATGCAACAGCCTTTTAATCTGCAAATTCATCACCACTATCCTCCCCTCACAAGCCCCCATGGAGATTTATACCTCCTTCTCTGCCCCTATCAACGCTTGTTGCTGATTAGTCGATATTTGCAGGCTGATCCTTTGGAATAAGATGCCTGGCAAATGCAGCCACCCCATCTTCCTGGAGGAGACCTTTATAGGAAAAAATCCTATTCATAGGAGGCTGTTAATAGGGGATGCAGAGAGAGTTATAGATAATCAATCTAGAAATCACATTTGTAAATGGCCCCTCTAGCTGCTTAATTAAGCACAGCATTCTGGCATTAGACATTAAGGCGCTTTAAGGTCTATTTGTCTTCACAGAAAATATCCCAACAATATATTTGCAATTCTGTGCTAACCCATCCTGATCTCACCTGCCTTTAGTGGATTAACAGGATAAAGTTATTTAAACCACAGCAAGTAACTTCTGGAGAAGGTGCAGAATCAATGAGAGTGGCGAAGGAATATTTGCTTTTGATGCTCTGCTGAGCAAATTGTTTCTCTCTCTTAATTTTCCTCTTGCATCTGTCACCTTTGCTGTGCTCTGCAAACCTCTGAGTCACCAGGAATCTTTCCCTTCCTTACAGAGAGCTCAGGATGTGGCAGGGAGCAAAGCGTCGGCCAAGCTATTCCTGCCAGAGGGACAAGGGAGAAAAAAGGGATTCAGAGCCAGGTAGGAGAGCCAAGTTTGCTGCTCCTGTTGCCACTGGCAAGCAGGAGTGGTGAGGGTGGTGGTGCCTGCTCTGCTCCCAGGGCCAGCAGCACGCCATCCCCCAGCTTGGCCAAGCAACAGGGTCGCAGCTCTTTGGCTGCTCTGGGCAGCTGCCTCCTTGCTTGGTGCTGAGGCAAGGGTTCACAATAAATACCCTCATCTCTATTATTATTATTGATATTATTAATTATTACTATTATTATCATTACTACTACTACTTCCACACTCCCTCCTAAAAGATGTGCATTTTGGAAATGTCTTTGGTGATTATTTTTTTTCCCTCCTCCTCATCTAATTTCTCTTGCAACTCCTCATTCTTCAGTCCCTCTACTGCTTCCGTCTCCAGTGAAAATTCAGCCTTGTGGCATGTGATCAGCTGTTCCTGGGAGACTGGGCTGAGTCTTGCAAGCACCTCAGTCACTTCAATGCCCTTTCCAAAATCCACTTGTTCCCTAGGTGCAAGACATCCAAATTGTTTCTCAGGTTTCCTGACAGCCAACAGCTGGGACAGAGATAATAAATTGCAGAAAGTCAAACATGCATCATTTTACCCAAACAAATCCACAAATGTCAAGTTTTTCCCTCCTTTCTTTTCACTTTTCCACTAAGTCACAATACAGATTGATTTTTCTGCATAAGTTTTGTTTGAGTCTAAAAATGCTGTGAAGAAGTGTAGGCAATGCCAGAAAACTGAGGCTAGGGAACCTGAATAAGCATTGTGACTTCATCCTAGATTATTGTATCAATTTGCATGTCAGTGAAGACCTTTGTTATTTAGAATAACTTCTTACTCCAAGACATTTTTATTTCCCCATTGACAAAAAGTCGAAGAGAGCCGTGGTGGTGGCACTCTTTCAGCAAAGAAAGCTGTTGTGACTTTCAGGGCTGACTTCTGATCTCCTTCTGTGAAATCTGAGGCAATATTGTGCAAATCAAATGGTGAGAGATTTTCCAGCACAGGGAAGAATTTGCACAGCCCCTGCTGAGCACGGGAGCAGCCAGGCCCTTGGGTTGTCTACAAATAGGTGCTGGGTACCATTTTAGACATCCCATTCCCTACCTGGCCCCAGTACCACTGCTGAAATTTTTGGGAGTCTCCTGGGCTCCGTGACATCTGCTAGGCTAGAGCATCTCAAAGGGCACAAGAAGCCTGTGTGCAAGGAAATGTATAATACTTGTCTTGCTAGAGGTGAAGGTGTGTTTTCTAAGACTATATCAAAGGGAGCTGCAACATAAAGCCAGGCTGTGCTGGTCTAAACAATTAGGTCTGGAAAGCCCAAACTGCACCCAGGCTTCTCAGCACCCCAACCTCATCATGGGGAAATCCCAGGGAGATGAGTCCATCTTAGGGATACAGACTATGATAGCCCTTTGTTAAATGAGCACGGTCATTTTTATCACCAGCCCCCACCATTTGTTGTGCATCTTGGCAGGGTGAGAGATTGAGCCAGAAATCATTGCTGTGTCGGAGGGGTGGGTGGCAGTGGGATCCGGTCACGGTTCAGCGTGCTGCCACCCCGCTCTGTCCTCCCAGCTTTCATTAATCTGCTGGTGACAAGGGCACATAAAGCACTCCATCCTGCTCTGCCCCCAGGGAAGGAGGCAGCAGTGATGCAGGAAGCTGTGCTGGAGGCAGGCAGCCCCTGCGGTAGGTAAATCCTTGGGTGAGATCAAGGCTGGTGTGACCTGCTGGCTGTCGACACGTCCTCTGGCAGGGTACGCTTCGTGGGATATGTAAGAGGGATAGGGAAAAGAGGGGATAGGGCATAGAAAAATATTAAATAAAACATAAAATAAAACATAAAATAAAACATAAAATAATAAAAAGAAAGGAGAGAGAAAGAGAGAGAGAAAGAGAGAAGGAAAGAGAGATGGAAAGAGAGGAGAGAAGGAAGGAAGGAAGGAAGGAAGGAAGGAAGGAAGGAAGGAAGGAGAGAAAGAGAGAAAGAGAGAAAGAGAGAGAGAGAGAGAGAAAGAAAGAAAGAAAGAAAGAAAGAAAGAAAGAAAGAAAGAAAGAAAGAAAGAGAAAGAGAAAGAGAAAGAGAAAGAGAAAAAGAAAAAGAAAAAGAAAAAGAAAAAGAAAAAGAAAAAGAAAAAGAAAAAGAAAAAGAAAAAGAAAAAGAAAAAGAAAAAGAAAAAGAAAAAGAAAAAGAAAAAGAAAAAGAAAAAGAAAAAGAAAAAGAAAAAGAAAAAGAAAAAGAAAAAGAAAAAGAAAAAGAAAAAGAAAAAGAAAAAGAAAAAGAAAAAGAAAAAGAAAAAGAAAGAAAAAGAAAGAAGCCTTTCTCCCAGTGCAATGGTTTTTGTTTCTCACAATTCTGGATGACTGTAGAAGGAAATGCCTCTATCAGAAATCTGTCTCCTTGTATAAATTGAGTTATAGTTGCTGGATGTGTGGCAGAAATGTGAAAAAGCCTTTCCAGACTCCCTGGGGCCCCAGGCTGTTCCCATGGCGTTTGCTCCTCATCTGATGGTAACAGCCATGTGGGATGCACATCTCCTCTCCGTCCCCTCCCGCACTGCCTTCGGCATGCAAGCTCCTCGGGGCTGGAGCTGTGTGTCGGCGTGGTGCTGCGTGGGTAGACAGCCACCAGGCTGCAGACCAGGATGAAAGGCAAGCTGGGTTCCCAGGTTGGGATTCTTGATGCTGCTCCAGTGGAAAGTGGAAAGGGATGGGCAATTACCTTAACAGGGTGTGCACTGGTCTCTGGTGGGTAGAGGAGATGTTGTACGCCTCTTCTCATGTAGTGTGACAAGTCTGTCCTTGAGAATGAGGAATGAGGTCAGACTCCCTCTTTACACCTAGAGCTGGAGCACAGAAGGACACACCTGGAAACAGCAAAGCCTCTGCCCATCTTCCCAAGAACCTGCTGCTTGTCAGGCTGCAAAGGAGGAACTCCAAGGAGGTACAGCTCAACTACCATGACGGCACAATCAGGTGGACTCCATTTCACGAGAGAGTATTGACTGATGATACAACTTCAGAGCTGCACAGGCAAAGCTGATGATGAAGGAAGCTATACTGAAGATGCAGGAAGCAGTTTTGGTTTTATGAGCACAGCTTTGGAGAGGACTGCTCCAAAAACATGTGCCTGTGCAAATATAATGAGGTACTGCCCCCTGCCTTTAGTCCCTCAGTTCTTCCATGTTCCTGAACTATTGAAGACCGAATGCAGTAAGGCCAAAATCACATTGTTGAGGCTCATGGCCAGGAGCAGGAACCAGCCAGTGGTCCCGGAGAAGGCACAAGGACATGGTTCTCCCAATGCTGGCCTAAACAATGCATAGCAGATGAGGCTACACAGCTTAATGCAGTCACATGCAGCCATGGCTTAACCGCCCCAAGTACCAGGGCAGAAGTGGTGGCTGATGCTGCTTCCTACCAAGACACTTAACCCTCTGAGGAGGAGTAGTGACCAGCCAAGACACTTACTCCTCAGAGGTACCATTTACCCTTTCTGGTGTTGGACAGCAACACCAGGTGATGCTCAGGGACTCCTTTTGGCTTCTGTGTCCGAGGATGGAGTGAGCAAAAGTGTGGTGATGGCATTTCTGGGTGATACCTACAGCCAGGGGTTAGTATGGTGTCTCTTCTGCTGCTCCATCTCTCCTCTTACAGCCTCAGGGTCTTCCCCACTGGTGCCAGAAAAGCTGTCTTACAGTTACTGAAACATAGGGGATCACAAAGGGTTTGCAGCGAGGAGGGATTCAATTTCTTCTGTGTATTTTAGGCAATATTTTTTTATCCACAAAGCGATAGATGAACACAGCTGTTTCCTGATGAGATCCATTACTGGTCCCTAACTGTGCTATACCATACTTGAGGAAAGCAAATGGAAAAGTTTACCATACCCACTGCAGAGGAGCAGGGAGGCTGAGTCAGGTGGACAGTCAGTACCTGCATTAACCTCTCAATGATGTGAGAGCAGGCCAGTTTTAGATCACACTTTTTTTTTTTCTTTTTTTTTTTTTTTCTTCTTTTCTTTTTTTTTCTTCAGGATTTAGCATTGTACATGCCAAGGCTGATTTGTTCTGGAAGAGCTTTACTTCCATTTCGTAAAAACAGCTGCTAAATTTACTGTCAAGTTCCAATCCAGATGTTAAATATCTCCCCCTGCTAATGCCTGTGCTTCCACAAAAACCCTCTCCTCCTTCTCCAGTGCCATGTAGAAGGCTCTAAATAAAACAGTCAGCTCCTCTTTGCTCTCTCGTATTTAAGGTTGAATGGTCAAATCTTTAAATTTGTCCCCATCACACACTCTGTGAGCCTGCTTCTTGAACTAATGAATATTAGTCTACCAGGAGACAGTGGAGTCCTAAGGTCATAATAAGTCTTATAAGTTTAAGGTTGGGATTTTAAAAACTGTTTAAACATCCTGAAAATACCACTACACTTCACTCTTACCTATTGAAACATGTTTAAAAATAAGACTTAAAACACTTGTGACTTTGGTAATTTGTAACTTTTGTCTTTTCCACCTCTCACGTAAAAGGTGCCGTATCTAACAATCCCAAGGCAGGATACAGGATTTGACTTGAATGTAGAAGACCAGACTTTTATTTCTCTGTACACTCCTTACGCTGGTGCCAGCATGACTGCTTACTTCATGAGGGAGTAGAGGAGTCCATGAGTATTCACGGGCTAGGGGCTAGCCTGCTTCTGCAACCTGGCATGCTAAGTACTGGGCTCATCAGGTGGCTCAAGGGATGGGAGGGCATCAACATCACTCCTCACTGCTGGCCTCTCATCTCTGAGCCTCAGTTGCTCTGTCTGGAGAAAGAAACTCACGTTACTTCTGTTTTCAAAGTCCCATGAGACCTACCATCCCTCTAAGGGTGGAAAAGGTTTACATCAAAGGTGGCCATTGCTCAGTCATGGGTGTGTTGCTTCTTTCAGATCCAATACTGCAGAGGCCCAAGTTGCAGAGTTAATCCCAAGACTGATTTTCTCCCCAGTATGCACAGGGTCCCACCACTAGTTGGTGCAACTTACCTTGTCGTGGTGTGGTGGCTTGCGTGCCTTGTCGGGCCAGACTAAAATGCTGCACCCTGGCCCTCCCGGTTGGGGGTTTTGTTTTGGGCTAACAACCCAGTCATGTAAAAAACAAAATCTGTTACAGAAATTGCAACAACACTATCCCACCGGGTTCGGTGGCATAGTGTTGTTGCAGCCCTATGCTCCTCGAGGAGTAACAAGGACCAAACAACAATGCACAGGGTCAGAATAACCCATGCCACAGGTTTTCTGGAGCTGCCAAGAGGTCGATTAACAGAACAGTTTGATTCTTTTCTTAATATTTATAAAAATCACTGAAAAATCAATTAAATATATTTTGCGAGTGTAATTAAATCCTTTTGAAGCCCTCAGAATAAGAGCTGTGAGGTCCATAGATCTTGCCTGAACTTCCTGCAGAGGTTGTTTTTTTAGGAGAACCCTCCTACAGTTTCTTAGCTGAGACTTCATCAAAACTTTCAGTTACCTTAGGATGTTTAGGATGCTGGGATGTTTATCAGCAGTACACCTTGGATTCTCATGTATCTCTCTGAATTAATTTCCTAAGCCATCCTTCACACTCCTATGACCAAAGTTTAAACAATCTGGGGTCTGCAGTTCACTGGACTCTAACCTTCCAGTTTGTGTTCTGCCTTGCACATCGAGTCATCTCAGGTGACCCTTTCCATCTAAAGCTTAGGCACCTCCTATGGGTGGGCTTTGTCTCACTTAACTTTTAGGGGTGGAATCAGCTTCAGACGCAAACACCTAAGCTTTGGAATCTCTGAGGCATGGGTCTCCACGTGATCTGGGTGTCCATTCTCTTGCCAAATCCAATGAAAACCTAAAACCAATGAAAAACACTTTATCTCACCCTACAGTAGATGCACACTCTTCTATTGATCCAGCACGGGGTCACAAGTCCTGCCAGCAAACCTGCTCCAGCGTGGGCTCCTCTCTCCACGGCTCCACAGGTCCTGCCCGGAGCCTGCTCCAGTGTGGGCTTCCCATGGGACCACAGCCTCCTTCAGGTGCCTCCACCTGCTCCGGTGTGGGGTCCTCCATGGGCTGCAGGTGGAATCTCTGCTCCTTATCATCCTCCATGGGCTGCAGAAGGACAGCCTGCCTCACCATGGCCTTCACCACGGGCTGCAGGGGACCTCTGCTCTGGTGCCTGGAGCACCTCCTGCCCCTCCTTCTGCACTGACCTTGGTGTCTGCAGAGTTCCTCACATCTTCTCACTCCTCTCTCTGGCTGCAAAAGCAATCACTCCTTTTCTTTCCTTCTTAAATATGTTATCACAGAGGTGCTACCACTGTCACTGATTGGCTTGCCCTTGGCCAGCGGTGGGTTCCTCTTAGAGCAAGCTGGCTGGCTCTGCTGGACCTAGGGGAGGTTTCTAGCAACTTCTCACAGAAGCCACGCCTGTAGCCCCCCCCCCCCCCCTACGAAAACCTTGCCACGCAAACTGAAACAGTGAGCTCTGGGTTTCATTGACTTTAGTGATGAGAGCTTCATGAACATATATGCGGGTCTGTTTGTATACCAATCCTTTTCTACAGCAAATGCCATGGAATGTCGTTGTTTACACAGCTAAATTCCTCTCCCCTCCTTGGGTATTTTTGATGTACAAGTCTTCACCTGAGCTAGGTGTCCTGGCTCCCTTTGAAGACAATTGAGATTGAGTCAATATCATCAGTGGAGTTTAAGCTGTCATTCAACTGAAGAAAAGTGGATGTCATCTCTGAAAGAGATGAATCACACTAAATTTCATTGCCCACACTGACTGTCTCTTCTGATAAAGAGAGCTGAGGATGACATGCTCAGAGATATATTCTGTGTTGTAATCATCAGATACCATCCCTAGATAATTGTCTAGACTCCTTCCACAATCACTGATGAGATTGGCACCTACATCTCCAACTTAGATGCTTCAAACCATGGGGACACCCATCCTCTTTCTCCTGACTGCAGAGAGGATGTAGGTACTCTGCTCTTGCACGTCTCACATAGAAAACCCCTTAATTTGCTTCAAGCCATGGGATACCACCATCACCAGTCAATTAGAGCTAGTCATCTGCAAAAACTAGCCTTCTACATACTTGTTCCTGTATGTGAGGAACCCTGGAGATGCCATATGTGGATTGAGAAGTACCTGTCTATGGAGGCAGATTTCACTTGCTCTGTATAGTTTTGTTCAGATACGTTACAGCCCAGCACTTGCTGCAGTCTACGGAGGTCAATGAAGGTGTAGAGATGCGCATGACACAGCTGGATCTTCTGTTGTGTATCTCAGCACCCTTCCACCAACACAAACACCATCCTATGGGATGGGAGGTATAGGCTGATTAGCAATTACTTTCGATCTCACCACAGAAGAGGAAAATTAAGAAATGTATATTGAGGGAAGAACTATTTTGATTCATGCCAGCTGCAGATTTGTCCCACCCCAGGCTTGCACATGCTCGTAGAAGCAGAAGATGAAGCAACTGTTGTGAAAGATTCAGTAAAGGAATATAAATACACATTTGTTTATTAAGAGTTCCCTTTGGCTTTGCCGTTGAATCCCTCTGCAAAAACACTCCTGTTGTTCTCCTCAGAGGGATTTTTTTTTTATCTCCTTCTCCATCGAAAATTGAGAAATATGTTGTGTGAAATATCAAGACTAATTAGACCAAATGGTGCTCAGATCTGTTTCTGGTTTTCTGGAGGATTGCTGACAACTTAGGAGATTTTATCTTTTTTTTTTTTTTTAACCGATTATGAACAATTCTTCACATAGTTGAAAATTCCTATGGAGACCTTAATGAATAAGGGATGGCTGTGGGAATGGAGAAAGTGTGAGAGAGTGTGTGTTTGTGTTGTGTGTGAAAGGGTGTGGGTTTGAGAAGGGGGCATACCTTCATGGTGGGCATGCTTTTGAATGCACAGCACATGTGGGGAGGAAAGCATGCCTGGAAGCAAAGGGCTTTCTGCCCACAGCTGCATCGTGGTCGTATGGGAGGGGAAGAGTGTCTGGATTGTAAAGGGTGTGCCTATGTCATATTCGTGGTTTTCTGAAGCAAGCAGTGGTTAGGGCAGCGTTTTTGAGGGTGGGGAGGTTGATGTGTTTCTCTTGCGGTGGGACAACAGTTTACATGAGGAGCTGATGAGCTCCAGGTCAGGGTGTGGGGGAGGCAGATGTGGGGGAGCATAAGGGGTTAGGAGGCAAAGCTGGCTGCAAGGAGAGGGGCTGTGCAAGCCTGGAGAGCACAGCCAGAGCTGGTTCACTTGACTGAGGATGGCAACAAAAAAGCCAGGAATGGCTGCAGAAGGGACCGAGGCTGAAATCATGGAGAGCACAGGTCCTGGGAGGGCTGCTGAGCTGAGCAAGAACCTCAGAGTGCATGATGAACCATCCCTGTCCATGCACTGAGACTTGGGGTTTTTGTCTTGTGAGTAAATCTCTAACCCGCACTGAATCCATAGAGTTGTCTTAATCCCAGATTGGTGCCCAAAAGAGAAGGCTGTTAGACTAAATGCCCCAGAGTGAACTGGGTATGGAGGGGTGCTTCAAAACATCACAAGAAAATGCACAATACCACTGCAGCATCCTCTCTCCATTGTGCCAGTCCTTGTGGAGAGTAAAAACCTCCTGTTTCTCTCACAAGAGATGGTTTTGTGGGAGTCTATGGTGTGAGATGTGAGAACCCAAAACGTGTCTTCAGCTCACAGAGGTGAGCTCATATCCTCAGCAGCAGGATATGAGCAGCATCCCCAGCAAGCCTGGACTTCACCACCTCCTACATTTCACCCAAATTTGGGCCAGTCCTGAACCCTCCCTGCTAGTCTACCAGGCTTTCATTTGAGTGTTTCCTCTCCTTTCCTCTTCTCTTCTCCTTNGTGTTTGTTCCCTGCACACTGAGCTAACAGCTACATTAAGAGACCTGAAAATACCGTAGCAGAACTAAAGCAATTATTGTAATATAGCTTTAACAGGGGCTGTAATGAGAGAGACTTAAAAATATGCCAGTCTCATCACAATTTGGTGTTCCCGTGACCTTCCAGGGGTACTGTCAGATGAGGAATTGAGCATCCCCTCTGCTGTTCCCTTCTTTCTCTTGTCACATTAAGGATGAAGCAGGGAGGAAGGGAAAAATTAACCCAAGCCCACCAGTCCTTCCTCTAGGACTGTCTGTGGTTCACAATTACTTCAGTAGTGAAGGGTAGAGAGGAGTTAATCAATCATGGAATAAAGTTCATCGGTCTCTAATCCATCCAGATCTAATCTGCCCCACCACCATTAAAGTGAAATATAGGATATAAAGAGACCATTGGTGCAGGAAAGTGATATGGGTCTAGGAGATGGCCTCTGAATGCAGTTTGTGAGAAGAGGGACTACAGGATGGGGCAGGCAGCACCATCAGCTGGTGGATAGGGCAGGGTGAGATGTGCCAGACCAGAAGCAATAATCTGCAAGTGAAAACCAGAAGTGCTTTCTTAAAGGCTTCAAGATGGGATAAAACAGGTGTTAAAAACAGTGGGTTTGATTCCTAAACCAATGCCTCAGCAAGCTGCAGTCATGTCGCATCTCCTCAGGTCTCAGAGAGGGAGCTGAGGTCCCACAACCCCCATCCCTCAGCACCAGTTTGCTCCTAATTTTTACACTACAGGTCGTTTCTCTTCCCTGCAGCCTCCACTGACCTCCGTGCTTCTGCCCACCATACTGACATGTGGTTCATTCAAGAAAGGTCTCACCAGGGTGTCACAACCCTCCCCATGCCCTTCCCTGCCTGGAGCGGCTCAGATGCCTCCATCCATCCACACAGAAATTAGAGAAACCAGCAGTGCAGAGGGCCCATCTGAAAATATGGGACATCAGTGCTTTACCTCTGCTTCTCCTCTCTTCTCCACTGTGTATGCAAGTGCCCTGATCAGTAACAGCAGCACCGTAAACCCTTCTCCAGATGACAGGCTTTCAGAGGTCCCCAGTAGGTGCAGGTAGTTCTCACTCTCATTACCTCATAGCAGATATATGTTGCAGCATGCCTGAGGGAACTGCATGGTTTAACCACAACAACTTATTGTTTCATCAACCCAGAGCAGGCTGAGAAGTTGCCAACAGTCCTTGTTGGTTGTCTTGTCTAGTAGCCTTGACGCTAGTAGACACAGGTGTGTCAGCAAGCCTTAGTTCATGCCATGCTTCAGCCAGGAGAGCATGGCTATGACCACTTCAAATCATCAGGCTTAACAGCTAGAGCAAAACAAAGCTTGTTAGTGAGAGATGAGGTGATGCAAGAGATTGCCTTCATGTTTCTGGAGTAATTGAAATAAGCAGCACTTGTAAAACATGCCATAATTAGACCTTTCTAATCTGGTCAAAATACAAGCCTTGTAAATGTAGGAAGGGTTCCCCATATCATGTGTAAATAGGCTGTTGTGGGGAAGCCAGGTGAGTGCTTCAGCAGCAGCCAGACCGGCATGTGCCATCAGCATCAGCAGATGCAGGGATGCTCAGTCCCACATTTGTTTGCAAGGCACAGGAAGATTTGTAGACTCAGAAAAGCTGGATTTCACTCTGGGGACAGATGCAGAAGGTCTGTCCAGGATTGCACTCTGGGCCCAGCATGTTTTAAGTTGTAGTTTTATTTTCAGCACAAAGGTTTTTCCTATCACTTAGAAAAAGGTGGACTAGACAAGACAAGCCTCTTGAAAACACCAAGCAAAAGTGGTACCAGTCCCCTGGGCAGTCAGGAAGGGGATGGCAGGGAAGGCATTATACCATCTAGCAGCTCAGAAACAAGTGCTGGAGTCTTGTGCCTCCATTCAGAGGTAGAGTCCCCACTGATAAATATCTGCAGGTTGTGCTTTGGTAGTAGACCTCAGCTATACATGCCAGTGTGACACGTCATTGGCCATAGACCTCTACAGAGCATCCTCTGGGCTTTATAGCCATGGACAGGAAGTGCCAATCCTATGTACTGTTCTCCTTCTATAAAATATCTGAAAGGGAAAGGAGGCTTAAGAAATTGTTAAACTAAGGAAGAGAGTAGGAGGAGGCTGTTACCATGTGTCAAATTCTGATGTGTTATGTGCTACTCCGTGTCTCCTTTCTTTAGGGTTTCACAGGACCAAAACCACAGGAAAAGATGTTCTTTGAAAACAGGCTTTTGTGCTCGTCATTAAAAAGGGCTGTGGGAAGTTGTGGCAAAAGGGATGAACCCAAACACAAAATGAAGTGAAAAACAGCCTGGCTTTCAATTATGTTCTCATGAAACCGAGATGAACAGGCCTTTGAGCCCAGCTGTTAATGGGAAACATTCTTTCTTCTTTAATTTCTGACTTTTGAACAGTTTGGAGACAACAGCCCCAGCAGAGTTCAGACATCTCCTCTGGTACCTGCTTATATTTAAAAAAGCAGTGGGTGTCAGACAGCCCACCTGGCCTGGAGGTCAGAGGAGTTGTGAAGCACTTCTGTAAATATATCACCAAGTGCCATCTGAGATGCCCTGGGGTGCATGAGGCCAGCAGATATGGCACAGGACCAACTGGAGAGCTGTGCCCTGCTGGGCTGGTAGAAGAGGCCAGGCAGGACACACTGGGACATCTCAAATGGCACTTAATGTCTGTGTAGGCAACTGGATCACACCCACTGCATTACAGCCATGCTCAAGTGCAGCCAGTTGTCTCAGTGGAAGCCTTTATCCATCTTCATCTATTTTCTATGTTCTTCTGTCCCATCAATAGGATAGCTGAACTTGCCTCTACCACAACGTGGGGCATGAAAGGAATGGTGATGCAGAAGAACTTGAGGTCCTGCTTGAGATGAGTGGACTATGTGCTGACATGGCTGTGCTGTCCGTCATCATTACAACCAAGCACATTGATTAATCAGGATCTTGTGCACAGCTGTAAGGCAGAAAAAGCCCATATCTCATTTCCAGACTTACTGTGCTGGTAGCTGCAGGAGCCTGGATTTCCCATCGTGAGCCCTCACTGTTCCCATGGAATTAACTCAAGTAGAGCTGCTTCAATTTGGGCACCTGGTTGCGGACCTTGCCCCCCATGCTGATGTTGGCAATGCCTTGTGATCATGCTAGAGATGTATGCACGTTTGTTTCTAGATCCACTGCTCTTCTCCTCTAGATATGCATGTTTCAGTTCAGATCCTGGCACTGGTCCCTGCAGGGGTGACTGTTTTCCACTCACTCCAGGCATGTGCGTGCTCCTTTCCAGATACTGGTGTCAGCCATATAATAAGGGTTCATTCATAGAATAATCAAATAATTTAGATTGGAAGGGACTTCCAGAGGTTATCTAGTCCAACTCCCTGCTCAAAAAGGGAGAGGATTTTTCCAGACAAACACATGTTGTTTTGTGTTCAATTTTAGTGCCATNAATAGGATAGCTGAACTTGCCTCTACCACAACGTGGGGCATGAAAGGAATGGTGATGCAGAAGAACTTGAGGTCCTGCTTGAGATGAGTGGACTATGTGCTGACATGGCTGTGCTGTCCGTCATCATTACAACCAAGCACATTGATTAATCAGGATCTTGTGCACAGCTGTAAGGCAGAAAAAGCCCATATCTCATTTCCAGACTTACTGTGCTGGTAGCTGCAGGGGCCTGGATTTCCCGTTGTGAGCCCTCACTGTTCCTATGGAATTAACTCAAGTAGAGCTGCTTCAATTTGGGCACCTGGTTGCGGACCTTGCCCCCCATGCTGATGTTGGCAATGCCTTGTGATCATGCTAGAGATGTATGCACGTTTGTTTCTAGATCCACTGCTCTTCTCTAGATATGCATGTTTCAGTCCAGATCCTGGCACTGGTCCCTACAGGGGTGACTGTTTTCCACTCACTCCAGGCATGTGCGTGCTCCTTTCCAGATACTGGTGTCAGCCATATAATAAGGGTTCATTCATAGAATAATCAAATAATTTAGATTGGAAGGGACTTCCAGAGGTTATCTAGTCCAACTCCCTGCTCAAAAAGGGAGAGGATTTTTCCAGACAAACACGTGTTGTTTTGTGTTCAATTTTAGTGCCATGATTGGTCCAACACAGACGCTTGCTTAGTTATAGGGTAGAGGCTCCTCTGTCCTGCTGGCAGAAGTGGCTTCAATATTGGGTAGCAGTGCATCCTTATGACACCAGAACCTATGGGAGAGTGTCCTTTAATGAAGTCTTCTAATCTGATTTGTTGCACAGCACAGCCAAAGTTCTAATCTCACTTCCTCCCAGAAGCCATAAATGACTTGCACCCCACTCAGTATCATTTTAACCATCACTAGCAGTAGGCCATGGACTGTGCACTGCAACGCTGCAGGGTGTCATGACATCTCTGGGCTTGCTGTGCCCTGAGCTGGGTGTCCCTGTGATCATAAGTGTCCCATGGCCAAGGACTCGTGCCCCACCTGCCTGAGCTCAGTGCTGGGGACACCCCGCATGGCCAAGGGCTGTCGCCCCGGGCAGGCACTGCCCAGCAAACACCAGATCTTGGTGTGCCTGGGCTGGAGCTGGGCAGCTCTGCCACTGGTGCTGGGGACCAGGGAGAGGGGAGCAGGGGATGGGGAGAGGGGGGATGAAGATACCTCCAGGTGGTCCCAAAAGTGAGGGGGAAGAAAGCCCACCATGAACTTCACACTCCTGCCAGGGAAGACCTCAGGTTGGTAAAGACTGCAGTGACAGTCCTCAAGTGTTTCCTGTAGGACATTTGTGCCTTCAACTGTAGGACCTGGAGGGATGCTAGCAGGGTGAGCATCACACCAGAGAAAAGGGAAGTTATTTTATATAATGACTTTGCCTTTATTATTACTGATCCTGTTCCATGCTACTTTGGACTGTGAGTGTTAGTGTAACTGGACTAATAATAAATATTATATTTTGATCCAACTGTTAATGTTGTAGTTAGGCTAACAATAAGAGGGGTTTTTTTCCTACAGATATAGTGTGTCCTTTTTCTTGGTAACAAGATTTTGAAGGTCACGAAATGGAGGGGTATTGAACCTGCAAATCCTCCTCTCTGTAATCAGCCACTTTCTGTTTTTCTAAATGACATGCAAATACAAATCACAGGCCTGGTCTTGTTGGCAGTTACTCTTTGCAATCCTCTCCAAAACAGGAATATTATTTTCCAGAAGGCTCAAGCAGAGCTGGGTACAATGTTTGCAGGTTTGTGCCCTTTAAAATAAAAATCCTATGATTAGGGGACAAAAATGCAATGAAAAAGATGGGATCAAGATAGTCTGCTCATTAAAGTCAGGAAATAGTACTATCGGAAAGGTCTTAACTCTCAATCCAAAAATAAAATGTGCTTTTTTCTCTCCCTTTTATTTCTTCACAAGCCATTACATCGGTGCTTACTGCTGCAGGAGTGATCTTGACAAACCTTAAAAATGCCGCAGATACCCTAACTTTATCGGAATTCCCTGCTACAAAAGTATCTTAGCTGAGGACTAAGTGTGCTGGGCACTGAAACCACTCAGCAGTGTGCTGTAGCTCTCAGAGAGCACAGATTTGCTTTCAGGTCTTGGTTTTTGAAAACAGAGGGACCTTTTTTAAGGAAGAGCATTGCCAGCTGGTTGAGGGTGGTGACCCTTCCCCTCTGCCCAGGCCTGGTGAGGCCACATTCAGAGTGCTATCTCCAGTCTGGGCTCCCCAGTACAAGAGAGACATGGACATACTGGACAGAGTCCGGCAAAGGACCACAAAGATGATCGGTGGACTGGAGGATCTGGCATATGAGGAGAAGATGAGAGAGAAGGGACTGTTCAGCCTGGAGAAGAGAAGGGTCATCTTAAGATGGGGATATCATCTGTACGTATAAATACCTGATGGGAGGGTGTAAAGAAGGCAGAGCCAGACTTTTCTCAGTGGTGCCCAGTGAACAGACAAGAGGCAATGGGCACAAATTGAAATCCCGCCCCCCCCATTTACAAGAATTAAAACCAGACATTTTTTTCTTGTGAGGGTGGTTGAACACTGGAGCAGGTTACTCTGAGAGGCCATGGAGTCTCCATCTCAGGAGATATTCAAAACGCAAACAGCCAAGGGCCTGCTCAACTTGCTCTAGCTGACCCTGATTTGAGCAGAATAGTTGGACAAGGCAATCACCAGAGGTGTCTCCAACCTCATCTGTTCCACAGTTCTGTCCTCCACTGATGCTGGAAGGCTGTGTGTGCCCCAGGATTTGGGCTGGAAGAGTAGTGCTCACTGGCTTCAGAGTATATACCAAGGACTAGACATAAGCATGGAAATCCCCCCTGTTTGGAGTCATATTATCAGCCTTGTAATGAAGTTCCAGCATCTCTGTATTCATTGGGGAATGGCTGAGCTGAAAAACTAGAGTTATATCCTAAACCATAACCTAAAAGCTGAATCATTGATAGACCCAGATGGGTGACAGCAGGAAAGTAGCCATGCATGGCTATCAGAAGTTATTAGACCATTGGAATTCTTGTGATATCCAGAAATAAGAGATATTGTACAGAATCTAACAAAGTAGTATTTGGAAGAAGGAGAGATCTCTCTGAGAGGGAGTTGCTTTGATGTTAACTAGTTCTTTGATACATTTCCGTCTTCCTACTACCCAAGACCTGCACAGCCATACTTCAAACACCTACCCAGCTGGAAATAAGCTGAAAACCAACAGATCTTTTTCCATTTATAAAAGCACTTTTCTAAATACACCTGGGGTAAGCACCAGCGAGGATGAAGAGGTACTTAAGAAAAATGACAGTGCTAACATGAGTAAAAATGAGGATAAATAGACCAGGAATTGTTTTAGGGCCGGAATTAGAAGAAAAAATCTCACTGTCTCCTGTAGACCAGCCTCCCTGCAGGACCAGTACAGATAAGAAACAGAAGTATTAAGATGTCTCCTAATCACTTGATGTGATGGAGTGAATGTGACCGGGGAGAGAAGGTCCTAATGACGCAGTATATCCTAGTCCAGATTACAAGGATCATTTTTGAGAACTACAGGAATGATCTCACTTCTGCGAGAAAAACTCCAGCTCTTCAGTTAACAAAATCTGTGACTTGGACTCCAAGTACTGCTGAAGCTGTGGATAAATTTGTCCTGAGAGGAGGTCACGTCATCTTGTAGAAGAAAGGCAGAATTTCTTTTACAGAGGCCATACAGCCAAGTTTCTGCAGACTGCTCCCCTGCTTATTGTCCATTTGGCTGTGCAGATTAATATGGTGGCTCAAAATTCATGCTCTTGGAAATATGTTTTGCCTTTTACAAAATTCTATAACATCAGGAATGTAACACTCTCAAGAGCAAACAGATGGGAGGAACTTCCCTTAAATGCCATCTGCAGCAACACTATAATTTCATAACTCTTCCTGTCATGAAAGATCATCCCTTTTCAAGTCAAAAGAAGCCTGAACTAGGGGACAAAAAAGGAAATCTGAGCTTGCATCCCCAGTTTCTCTATATTGACATACAAAGAGGAGCTAAATACTGTGGTTCCAATTTTAGAACACTGGTGGGTGCCCTAAATAGGTACAGATATTTATCATGGCATGTAGGGGCATGATGGCTGGCAAGACACTTGGCTTCCTTCCTTCACACCTCCAGTGACCACTTCATACTACCTGATCTGCACACGTAATTCAGGAAGGGGTAATTTTCTCCCTGGAAATTCCTCTCTCTCTGCATTGATGATAGAAAGCCCATAGAAGATAAACTTAGACCAGATGTCTGTTACCTGTCTAAAGTTGTACATTGAATCCAAGCCCATGCAACTCACCAAAGACCACACAGAAACGGAGAACTGAGCTGCATCCCAGCTGGCTGGTCCCATCTCAGACCCCCCTCAACCACTGGGCTCAGTTTCCTCAATAATGCCCATAGCTTGTCGGTCACCACAAATGAGAACACATGAGCTCATAGCTGCCTCTTGAGGCTAAACCCAGAGATTTTCAGGAAGTACTTAGCAGTCTTTAGCAGGGAGGTGACCAAGCAGTGGTGTCGCACAGCACAGTGTGAATCCCTTTATCCTGTAGCTTCCTCCTGCGCCTGGCAGCAGCAATATGGCTGAGCTCATTTTGTCCTCCCCTAGGCATGACGTTTGGTAATCTGCTAGGAGACCCCACTGCGCCTTTAGCATCCCACTAGTTCCTACTCAGTCTGAGGGGTACCAGCCACACTGCTGTTACCACCTCCCTGATTTACTGGGGCACACAGCTGGTCTTTGAGATAGCTATGGAAATGCCACATCCTAAATAGCTCCTGTTGGAGATGCAGACAGAAAACCTACGACCCTCCACTGCAGGGAGACAAATGTTCATCACCCAAGGCACTGCAAGATCGTTCAGTCTATTCATCCTGACTCACTAGGAAATGCACGCCAGCAATATTGCCACAACTGGAGACTGCTGGTCCCTGCAGAGCTTACAATTACAGACTAGACAAAATATATTTATCTTAGAAGAAAAATGGCAGGCAGGGAAGCTGAGTGGAGGGTGAATCTACATCTAAATTTCAATCTCCTTCATCTAATATGAAGAAAACAAGTTTTAGAGCAAGGTGGAACGCAGGAGGTGGGGAAGGGGAAGGTGACAGTAGACCAGTTTCTCAGCAGAGAATAGGCTTCTCCGCTTCTGCTTAATTGATTAATTCCTTCTTAGCAGCGTCATCTGTTTGATGTGCTTTTCCATAAAAGCAGTTCAGAAAGTTCATGGGAGTTAATCCGTGAAGATGGCTGGAGCTGCAAAGCCAAGCATCTGATTAAAGGACAAGGCGATCACTTACAGCTTAGCTGCTTTCAAAGTTGTTCCCAAAGTCTTTGCTAACCTTCATATTTCAAAGTTCATTTCTTGGCACTGGGGAATTTAAAGGAGAAGGTTTCTCTTTTAACAGTAGTATTATTATTGCAATCAAAAAGCAAGTAAAATAAATTCAGAGGAAGGCCACACACAAAGTCACATGTGCACCAGTAAAAAGAAGCAGATTAAAAGATACACAGGCAAGCGCACACACAGAGGCTCCCATTTCACAGCCTATTCAAAACAGCTTGCTCTGAATTCAGTACATGCTCTCACCACTCGCAGATAAAGGCAAAGCCATTACTTGTGTCAGTGTTACCTGCCTATACCCAAGAACTTAAAGAAACAAATAGCATAAGTGTGGGTTTTTTTCCGTAGGGGTTTGCATTACTGCTACTTAGAACAGAGACTGGTCATCAAGATGGAAAGGTGGGCAAATAACCCTAAGGGAGACATAACTCAGGCGTGTTGGTGCTGAGTGATGTAATGAGGTGACTTAAATCCTCTGATGATGCTATACAAGGTAGTAATGATGAGGGATGATGTGGAAGAATTGCAGAGGGACGTCACACTGCTGAGTGATTTTATGACAAAATAGCAGCTGAAATTCAGTGGAAATAAGTACAGGGTGGTACACACGGGGGGGAAAAAGCAATCCTAACTTTACATACAGTGATGAGCTTTGAATGGACTATTACTTACTCAGGAATGAGTTGGTGTTTATAATAGGCAGCTCTATGAATATGTCACCTCAGTGCTCAATGGTAGTGACAGAAAGCAAATTGAATGTTAAGAATTAATAGAAAAGGAATAGAGATCAAAATAGAAAGCATTATTATGTCCCTGGGTAAATTCAACGTGTGCCTGCTTCCTGAATGTTTTGAGTAGCTCTGGTGTCCCCCCTCCCAGAAAGGATGCAGCAGAACTGGAAAAGATACATAGGAGGGCAATAGACTGATCAAAGGTATAGAAAAATGAAGTACTCTAGGAATATTTCATCTGAATAAGAGATGACAGAAGCAGAGTATGATAATGGTCTATCAGATTATGAGTGGTATGAAGAGGATGAAAGAGAGCAACTATTTTTGTTTCTTTGAAAAGACAAAAAAGGTGCTTGAAATGATAGCAGGTCAGAACAAAGAACCTGCTTCACACAAGGTGCAGTTAATCGGCAGTTAATCCCTCCTTGCCAAGGGATACTGCAAGTGCTAAAAGTTTACTTGATCTAAAAATTTTGAACAACTTAATGGGGAAAAGGTTCGTGGAATTCCTGGTAAATACAAAGATAGCTTAGGAATATTTATGATTCGGTTCTCTAGAGGCTGTAAAAATAAAGGCATTACTCTGTGCTTTATCTTATACTCTTCCCTATACTGGACTAGGTAGACCTACAGTGTGATCCACCATGGTTGTAATCACTTCTTGCATTATGACCATCATGTTAATTTCCTAGCTTCTCCTAAGGATGGAAACTTCTGTCCTTGGCACCGTCCGTCCCACTCTCCCAGACATGCTCATCTCAGAGCCATTAGAAACAGCCACCTTCCAGCACAAATTTCTTGGGATGCCCCATCAGACCCTGTACTAGACTGTTACACAGGACAGCTTGCCTAGTGCTCTTTTTTCCATTACCTTCTAACTGTGTCCCTTGTGGGCCTGATGACACCTCAATGCTTGTGTTTAAGGACTTGAGAATTCATAGTGGATCTTCAGGGACCCTTCAGGACTGATGAGGTGATTGTCTCCCTGTACTCACTGGTGTGGCCACACCTTGAGTATTGTGTTCACTTTTGGACCCCGCACTACAAGAAGGACATTGAGGTGCTGGATGGTGTCCAGAGAAAGGCAACAAAGCTGGTGAAATGTCTGGAGCACAAGTCTGATGAGAAGCGACTGAGGGAACTGCGGTGGTTTAGCCTGGGGAACAGGAAGCTGAGGGGAGACCTTATTGCTCTCTATGACTACCTGAAAGGAGGTTGTAGCCAGGTGGGAGTCAGTCTCTTGTCCCAAGTAACAATTGATAGGACAAAAGGAAATGGCCTCAAGTTGCTCCAGGGAAAGTTTAGATTGGATATTAGGAAAAATTTCTTGACCAAAAGGGTTGTCAATCACTGGAACAGGCTGCCCAGGGAAGTGGTTGAGCACCATCCCTGAAGGTATTTAAAAGACACATAGATGTGATGCTTAGGGACATGGTTTAGTATTTGGACTGGCAGTGTTAGGTTAACGGTTGGACTTGATGATCTTAAAGGACTTTTCCAACCAAAACAATCCTATGATTCTATCATTCAGGAAGGTAGGACTCTCATACATTTTCTGGATTAGCTTCAAGCCTTCTGAAGAGGTTTTTGTAGACTAATGCTTTTTGTTTGCTGTGTGGTGTCATGCAAGATTTGAACCCCTAGAAAGTTTCTCAAGTTCTTGGAGGTATGACCATGAATCAAACCTCACTGCTTTGCAGTTGTGCTATGCAGTTGACATTGCCTTTCAGTATTATAGTAAGATCACGTGAGGAAGAGGATTTAAAAGTACAAGAGAGTATTGACCATGCCAGAATTCAACTTTACAAGGGACCATGTAAGGCTCCAGGAGCTATGAAGTGACAGTGGAAATGGCATGAGATCTACACTGCTGCCTTTTCTGTATGACCTTATCCTTGTCACAACACCTCCTTGTACTTCAGCTTCTCTATATATAGCAAAGCTTCCCTATGTATGGTGAAGCTATCTCTCTTTCTGGAGAATTGATTTCAAAGATGTCAAAAACTGATAATCTCATCAACATTTTTGCTTGAGTGTGGCTCATGTCCACACATGTCAAATGCAATATTAATAATACTCACAAGGAGACCCATTATAGTCTCCCAGTTTCAGTCCAGACTAGTTCAAAAAACTTAGCAAATTGATCCTACCAGGAGATCAGTGGAGATCAAAGTTTTTTGACAAGTTACAGCACCAGCATCTGGTGGATAATCAGTCTGAAAAGGGATTTGTTGGATCTCCAGGGGGTAGGGTCACAAAGGGTATGATCTGGATTACAGAAAGAGAAACCCAGAGGCACACAGCAGAGCAGCACATATCACTGATGGCACTGGGTGGATGTGCAAAGTCTGGCTATACAGCAGGAGGAAGCATCTGCTGACAGATCTTCAGCTTCTGGACCAGGCATTCATGTGAAAGTCAACACTCAGGAGTTGACCTTGTTTATGCCTTAAGGCCTTATTTTTACAGTTCATATGCTATTGGGTGACATGCCAGGGCTCTGATCTCCAACTCCAGATGGATATTCTTGGAGGGTTGAAAACAGCTGGAGACTGTTTTCTGTGCTAGTCTAAAGGGTATTAGGATCCCTTCTGAAATCTGCCAGTAGATGAAGCTGTCTGTGCAGATGCAGACCAGGTTTGTTGAGGGTTTGTAACTCCTCCAGAGTAAACACAGTACAACAGAAGAGAAGTTTGAGGAGCAAAAAACCCTTGGAATGGGACTGATCAAGGAAACTGTAAGTTCTCAATTTATCTCAGCTAGCATTTCTCACTTGATTGAAGCATCTAATTAAGGAGCACAGTCACCACTCCATCCAACAACAGCTTATACCTCTACAGAGTGAATGAGTTGTTGAGTAGGAGCAAACAGGCTCACCTCTGCTGGGACTGGGACATCTCACTGAAGTTTGATCAACAGCAAGGTAGCTGTCAACATGTAAGCTAGTTACCTTGCACTCCCCTCATGGTCCGAGTGGACTAAAAGGGCATAGTACATCTGGCCTAAGGCATCTATTTCAGGAGAAAGAACCCAAAATAAATGTCCTAAAAGTATTAACCTTTTTCTATTGGTTTTAAATGTGGTTAGGAATGATCATTTCACACGGTCACTCTCATAAATAGGATAAGCAGGGAAAAAGCATTTGAAATCACAAATGCAGCAGCTATTGGTGATGGGGGTTTACAAAGCAAATGAATTATGGAAAGTAGCTCGTCTTATATGTGCTCCTAACTGGCTTCTCCTATGGCCAGTGAGGTAGACAATCAGGCTAGCTAGACCATCAGTGTGACCTCACACTGCATTTCTTACATTCTTGCAGAGATATCTGCATTTGCTCAAATTATTCCCATGAAAGACAAAAAAGCTTCCAGTGGATGACATTATGTTAACTACTTGTTTCTACTCACTGAAAATGTCTTTAAAATGCCAATTGAACCAGGACACCTGACCTAGCTCAAAGTTACCAGACACAAATCCTGGTGCTGAAGCAGCCTTGCTCTGGCTGGGTTTCCAAAGATGTCAGCCCATTTCTTCAGACTGCAGTCCATGCAGAGAATTGTGGTTGCGTTTTGTTTGGGTTTATTTTTTTCCTTTTAATCTGGGGGGGGGCGATATCACTCATTTGTGGGATATTAGAGACCTAGTGTAAGGAAATGTAGGCAGACAGAAGATTCAGAAATAATGCACTGGCATCCAGCAGCAAAAACAATCAGTGGGAAGCTTGTCTGCTAAGGAGAGACATTTTCTCTGGTAAGGCAGAAGATAGCCTGAAGAAGGCAGAGCCCTTTTGAATGAATACAAAAGCCAGAGCTCAAGTCCCACAGTCCAGCTGGGTCATGGAATGACTGTGGACAGGTCTTTGTCTTAGCATCCTACAAATTCCCTGGCTCATTCCCTCTCCATCTCACATGAAGCATTGGCTGAGGTAGAGGGCAGTTGTTACCATGGGACGGATTCATGGTGTCCATTTGCAAGCCAAGACGCTGCCATCATAACACTGAAGTACTCCTTGTCTTCAGCCTTGCAGTGGTGATGAGGGGCCACATGCAGTAGAGAGCCTGCACCACCCAGGCTTGTGCCAAAAGCATCTCAGAAATACGTGGGTTGAGTGTGAAGGCAGAAAAGATGTTTGTCAATGCTGTGTTTAGACACATGGAGCAAGGAGCTGCAGGGTGATTCAATAACTTTAAGGTCACTTACCCAGGTGGAAATTCAACCCATGTGTCCTGCATGACAGTCCATCAGACCTGTCTTTCCTTCTTATAGCATCCCTCAGCCCTTGACTGGAGAGCAGCACAGGCAACACACAAGCTGGGGCTGGACACAGAAATTTGGAGGAGATAACCTGTAGTTAATATAGTGGACAGGTGTACTAGTCAAACAGCGTTATCATCTGTGGGGAAAATAACTCTGCCCAAAGCAATCAGGACGAGTCACACTAAAGATACAGTAACTCTGAATAAAAATACCCATGCTTTCTTGCAATTTAGCTAATCCACATTAACAGCTCAGTTAGATTTATTCCCTGTGCTAACAAGTGCACAGATTCCTGCGATATTAGGACAAAAAGGCACCAGGTATATTTTTAACAAAAGACAATTTAAGTGAAATTTGTTGGCCACTTTTTCTGCTTTCCTCCACTCAGACTGACCTTCAACTAATTCAGCTTTAGAGAGGAGTTCACTTAGGGAGTCAATATGCGGAAGGTTGCTCTTCTCTGGACTGATACCTGTCTCCAAGCACGCAGCATGCAGACTGAGGTCAGCAGAGGTAGCTGAATTTTCATTAGGAACAGATACTTTCATTGTGGTTTACAATTCTGGACACAGAAATCAGGAGGGATATCAGACTGCCTGCTTTTACCTTTATCATATCTTTCTTTCAGTATGTGACATCATCCTATTGATGGTCAAGTTGATCTTAGCTCCTTTCTGACTCATTGAATATTAGCAATGGCCCGAGGCAGGAGAAGCCAGTGATTTGATCTGACAGGCCAGGAGGTAGCACATCAGCGGTACAGCAGGACACGGGATGCAGAAATGGGTGATGCCGTGATCCATTATGACAAGAGGAGAGTTTCGGATGGATGGACCAAGGGCCTGAAATGACCCAGCAAGGGCAGGGTAGGTAGAGATAAAAACCTTTGGTCTGTGTCCATTCCCACTTCAAAGGGACAAATCCAAAGTAAACTTCCTTAGCTAGTGATGTGATTGTAGATTTATTGTGTGAGATCTTGTGACATCATGAACCAAGTCCCTCCCTTTCCCAGGTCCGTGGATTCTGTGACCAGAAGATAGTGCTTAATTGTTGGAGTAATGTCTCCCCTCCCTTCTGCTCAAATCAGAAAACTCCTTCCAGTTACCTCAACCTCTGCTCCAGCAAAGCACATTTGTTACAGCATGACCCCAGGCCTCCTGAATAACATTGTCCATGGTGCAGGGCAATGGAGAACATCTGGTGAGACGACTAGGTCTGTGGGTGAGCCAAGCCTGGTGATGGGAAGGAAACTCCCCAGCAGGCACCATCTGCCCCACACTGCTCTGCTACATTGCTGTTGCTCTATAATTCTCTGCCTAAAGGTGCAGGGCGCTGGTGGACTGCAGACCAGCCTGGATCTAGCATGTGGCCACCAGAGCAGGAGGGAAGCAGTAAGAAGGACTCTGCTCTGCAGATCTGTGGACATGGGAAAGAGAAACGAGGCAAGAACCTGTGGTATCTGCCACTCGACGTGTGCCGCTTGGCTAACCTGTAACTTGCATTTGGCAAAAGCCAAGAATGCATTTGGAGACACCAGGTTTGCTACCAGGTGATTTTTCCCGGCTCTTCTTCCAAAGGGCTGTTTTTCATGTATTCAGCACCGGAATGTTTTGAGGACGGGTCTCTATTCCTTCAGACTCATGAGGGCCAGGGACAGCTGGTAACTATTTCATTCCAGCCCTCTTGCCTTCTCACCCTGTGAAATTTCATGCCAGCTGTGGTCACCTGTCTGATCTCTCTTTGAGTGGCTGCCTTCCTCCACAAATTAATTTTTATTATTTAAGCTTGTCTTGTCTGGCAGGGAGGGGATCTCTTAGCAGCGTGAGTTTGAAGCACTGACTCTCTTTTTATCTTTCTCTTTTTCCCCTGCACTGAGTCTAATTTTGTGGTTCTCTGACTTCCCCAAAAATAACCTTCAGACCCAATTCTGAACTGTCACATTCATTACATCACAGCTGCCTGCAGACGGGGCTTATCACTTGCAATCCACTCAGTTACACTTATGATTAAAACTGATTGCAAATGTGATCCTGGCTGCTCAGCCTGGAAATTGGGAACGTCTTTATAATTTCTGACAGCAGATCATGAGGCCTTAGATGAGCCTGGCAGCGCTGCAGAGGTAGGACAAGATCTTTGCAAGCCGGTGTGGGTGGGAGAAGAATATGCATCTGTGAGAGAAAGGAGCTTGTGATTTAGTAAAAAAATAAATATAGGAGGGCTTAGGCTAAAAACCTCAAGTTGGAATCTGGGAAAGGTTGGGGATGAAAACTAAGCTCAGCTCTTGACTGCCAGGACCTTCCCTAGGAATAGGTGAAGGAGGAAGTTGTGTAGCAGGGAAAACCACACCACTGCCTGCACTGCCCAAGCCAGAGTCTAGGAAGTCAGATCCTTCACTCAGTTTTGAGCACCTGTAACTCCTGGAATCAGTGCAGCAGTTCCCAGGAAAACTACTGTTGTGCTTCTTCCTGATAGCACTTGCAGCACAGCTTAGTGTCCAGGATTCTCCTCCACTTCTGCATCTACTACTGCTCCATCCTACTCATTTTGCATGGCTGGAGCCATTTATCCCCTGTTTTATCAGAGCAGGCCTGCAAAATTAAGCTTTGCAGAGTGATTCTTCCCTGTGAGGGTGCTGAGACCCTGGCACAGGTTGCCCAGAGAAGCTGTGGATGCCCCATCCCTGGCAGTGTTCAAGGCCAGGTTGGATGGGGCTTTGGGCAACCTGGGCTAGTGGAGGGTGGCCCCGCCCATGGCAGAGGTTGGAACTAGATGGGCTATGAGGTCCCTTCCAACCCAAACCAGTCTATGATTCTATGATGGAGCCTTAAATGTGCTCAGTTTGTATCTTGCTCCAAAACCTGGAAAGGGCTCCACTATCTTTCTGTTGGCCTGAACCTTAGCTTTATTTCATAGATTTATATACTTAAAATTAACTAGGGACTTTAAGTTTATTTAATCTTATCTTTATATCATAACACACTTGTTTTTCCCCACCTGGTCTCATTGAGGGTCCAGTGCTTTGTGTTGAACTAAAGCCTAATTTGCAGAGTTTGTTCTCAAGAGACTGAAAATCCACCAGTTTCCCTTGGAGGTTGTTCCAGTATGCTAAATCTTCTCCCTGTTTCACCTTATTCTTTATTTTGTCCAACCTGGCTTGTTACGCTTTTCTTCATTCCCCCCTCTGAAACTCTCCCATCTCTACAAGGAGGTAACCTCCCAGACTTCGTACTTAGAAACTGATCAGGGTGTTTGAAATGTCTCCTGGTCAAAGATATTCCTCCAGGCTTCTGAGTCTTTTTTTGTTGCTCTCTTCTGATGTCTCTCCAAGCATTGGCTATTCCCTTGCAGGCATGGACATCAGAACTGGGTCTCCCCATTTCATCCACACCCAGAGAAAAAAATGACTTGCCTCATTTAACTCAATATGCCCCAGCTTATACATCTGACAACTGCTTTAGCTCTTCTGGTGAATTTAGATCATTGCTCTGAGACCTTGCTTCAAGTTATTGGACACATTTGGCTGTTTTGGAATTGCTGTGTTCTAGCACAGGCTCTCCTCCTCCTGCCCATGCTCCAGGCTTTCTTTATTCAGAAAATCAAACCTTTGCAGAGAGCTATCTCTATGCCCTGGGATGATCTAACTCAAGCCCTGGAGCTGATGCGCCTCTGGTAGGAGCCCAGTCACTAGGATTGTCCTGTAGTCAGCAGAGAAAATCAAAATAGTCTGATTTTCTGCGGGAGATTCCCTCTTTCTCTGTATCAGCAGTAATCTCTGAAGATCTTGGTTAGAAATCAGAGCTTAGCTGAAATCAGCCCGTGTCTGTGTTGCTGTTCATCTGTTGTAACATGCTTTTCTAATATTCAGTGTAGAGCTCCTTTTCCCTTATTACAGCTGTCTATTCTTATCTTTGAAGCAGACCCTGCTGCCAAGGGAAAGAAATAGCTCCTCCTAGAGGGCTGTTCATTCTAAATTATGAGTAGGTTTTGACAAATGAAGGTTGCATGTTCAAAAAAGGGGCACCTATATCTTGAATGAAATATTTCCACTGTTTGGGACAATTTTCACCGTAATTATTTTTGAAGGTTAGAAAAGGAAGACTTCATACCATTCACACCCCTCGCTTTCAAGAAACTAGTTTCCTGCCTTTATTTTTTTCCCTGCCTTCATTTCCTGCCTTCATTTCCTCTTCTTTTCAAAGAAACAAAATTTTCTGTTTGTGCAAGTCAGACCCAGGGCAATAAGTTTTCACTCCCAGAAGAAAACCCCTCCATCTCTGGGTGAATTATGGCATTTGTCTAACAGCACAGGGAAATATTATTTGTTAAGAATAGCCCAGAGTCAGCCCCTGCTCCAGACCAGGCTGTCTTAATTGGGACACTAAGCAGAGCACTGTGTTTATTTGGAATAATAAAGAAACAGAGAGAAGTGTCCCAAATGGGACATGTCCAGGGCACACTATAGACCCTGCCACAAGATGCCTGGCTTGCAAGGTCCTGGCTTGAAGTGTATGGCTGCCAACAAATCATTGTTGTCATCTTGGCAGTGGTACAAATACCACAGACATCTGATATTTTCCCTTGGCTCCTGCCCTGGAAGTTCCTCCTTTCATCATGCCACTATGAGTATAGTCACTCTGTAGATCATTCTCCGCAGACACAATTTGGATGCGTTTGTGGTTGTTATTGCAGTGACCTTGCTGCTCTGGAAGCTATAAACTCACCTTGAAGACCTGTGTGGATAGATGGAAAAGGATGGAGGGAAGATGGCTGGTTTTACAGACTGATAAAAATGAAAATAAACTCTGTTGCATTGAATCTGTGGGAGATGGATGATTGCTCCCTGCAAAGACAGAGTTTGGAGGAAGAGAACATCTCCACATCTGCTGTGGAACCTGCAAAAAATCCCTCTATGGCAGATAGTCATACCATCCCTTATACGAATGAGCTGAGGTGGAATAAAAATGAGGGGAGTTTGCATCATCAGGCCCACATGTTCCCTACAGCTTTTTATTATTTAGGCCTGAAAATCCAGCCTGGCTACCCAAAGCGGACCCCTGCTTTTAAATAACGTAGAAAATGAGAGGCACAGATTCCACCGCAGTATGCCTAGGACAGTCAGTTTCAGCGTCTAAGCCAAAATTAACATGCAACTTGCAACCAAGAGGCTGCTAGTGACAAGCAGCAGCTTTGAAGGTCACCTCGCCTCCAAGTAAATAAATAAACAGTAAATAAGGAAGCAGGCAGCAATGAATAAGCCAGGCAAAGAAAGAGACATTCCACTGGCTTGGACTTGGTATTTTTTTATTTCTTCTCTGCTCTCTTTATTTTCATTTTCCCAAAGGTCGGTGCTAATGGGAGACCCCTCTTATTGCTCATGCATACAGCAGCATCCTCACCAGACTGCCTATTTCAGAGACCCTGATACCAATTCAGAGCCTAAGCCGAGAGCACAAACAGTGTCATCTCCACAGCTGATTACTTTAATGAGACCTTCTATCAGTACCCGGGCATGACAGGTGGGAGGATCTGCTGCAAATACTGCGTTTTGCCTCTAGACCAGAATCTATGCCCTTCTTGCTAAAGAGAAATCATGGTGCCAGGTATTTGTTTTCCATGCTCCTCTCTGCCGCGCCTAATGAGATCCTGGCTCTGCAGCCTGAGTGTTGACTTTTTCCAACACTTCTTCCAGCTTGGCCACATGGCCAGAGAAAGCACAGTCTGAAATCAATTGGGAAGATGCGCCAAAGCTATTTCTGATTGTATTTGCGCCATGCTGGACCCATCTGCCGGATCTGAAGAGCTGCTCACAGGAGGAGGCAATGGCGATAGGGACCTGCTTCAACTCTTTCTTCTTGAGCTGAGCATGCACACAGCCAAGTGGGGACTCTGCCTCACTTTTCAAAGTGCCTGGTCTCTTGAGCATCCATCCTACATGTGTGCTCCTGGGCTCGCTTCCAGAATGAACCAGTGGCTCACTGCAGGCAGAAAACTGGGCAAGCTGACAGGACAATTTCACTGGGATGCTCTCCAGAGAGACACAATACACATGCTGCACTAACTGGGTCCAATGCTGTTGCAACAGGCCTTTCTCACTCAGGCAAGTTTCTGTCACACTCCAGGTCATAAAACACACACCCTGATATCAAGCTTTGAAAAAAGCACATTGAAGGACATGCCAACCGGCATAGCTTCGCTGGGACCAAACATTTTGTCAGTGTCACTGGCTACTCCCACACTTGGTCCAGCAGAAGCCAGAGCTGGATCACAGGGAAAATTGTTTCCTCGTAAAGGAATGTGCTCTCTGAACATGCTCATATCCCCTGAACATGCAGATCTTGTCCTCCTTGGTCTGCCTGATCACTGTGCTGTGACTCTCACTTTTGAGATGAGACCCACCAATCCATCTATAGTAGAACATGCTGAGTGTCCTCAGCATCTCGTCTTGCTACTATCCACCTCACCCATATATATATGTAAAATATGGGATACCATATAATCTGGGATCCCAGAAGACCTAGAAGGGTTTTGTTTCTTCTGTGATGGGGGATAGTAGGATATATCTCAGTGCCATGTTCTAGCCTCCCTAAACACAGAGTGGGTGCTGTACGGTTATGCTATGGTTGGGATGGAACCAGCAATGTGAAGAGAAGCTCTCATAGATCTCCATGTGTTCCTGCCTGCTTGCAAGCCTGGGGTTCATCTTGCAGTGTAGAGAAAACCAGAATGTCTGCTTTGGAATACTGGGGTAACCCTGAACCCCATCATAAGATCCTATAACTTCAAGAAGAAATGAACTCTCTGAACAATGTGTCCCTAAGGGAATGAGGGACATTCCCTTAGGCAGGCCACAGAACTTGTAGATACTCTAAGAATAACCAAAACTGGGCTTTGGTGTTAAAGAAATAAAATCTAATGGCATTTTCTTCTTCCCAATGCCCAATGCCACAGCTCCTTCGTGTCATGACCAGACATAACAAACCCATAACCCATGACTTAATATGCATGATGTCAAATACTGGGAGAAAGCAAGCTGAAACATCTGTTAACACCTCACCTCATGGATGCAGACTGATGTATCACCCCAGCTTCTTTCAAGCACTGCAGTGAGGTGTTTCAACCAGGAGTATTGTCACTTCCAGCCTTACCAACAGCCCAGGAGGGACAGCATGAGCCCCAACATACAGCACAACCCACTGAAGCTCTTCTGCAAGTCTGGCGGGGTGGCTGTAGTCTTGACCATCCCTACGTCACTGGATGGCACATGGCTCTGTCCCCACAACTGGCTAGTCATCTCCACAGAAAGAGGAAACTGGCTGGCAGGAGACCAGTCTAACTTGTCCTTATTTCCTCACTATCAAATCTTCCCCAATTAACATGATGATAATTGTTACACCATGGGCCAGACATGATTAATCAGCAATTTTTTTCTTCCTTCCTTTTTTT
>VXBL01010047.1:65720-111007 GCA_013400195.1 Aramus guarauna
TTCCTTAAGAACAGCTGGGAAATGTCATTGTCTCCTCCAGTAGAGTTTGAAAGCTCCTCCATCTGGACTATCTAATTCCCAATGTAAATGCAGAGAAAAGAAGGAAGAGAAGAATCATGTCCCAAGGGAGCCCCTCCACGTTCCCCCATCTCTGCCTGAGGTGACTTTCTCCCCCTTCCCTCTTTGTCCTGGCCTTTAGGAACAGAGCCAGCCAGTCCACTGAAGGGGAACTGAATAGGTGACTGTAAATTGAAATTAACATCTAGCAGCAAGGAATACAAAGCAATGATTAATGGCTCTTTAATGCTCCACTGTTTTACACTCGGAGCACTTTGTTTTAATGGCGTATGCAGGGGATCGAGAATAAAAAGTGTGCGCATGTGGGAATACAGCTTTGTACACACATATCTTTCTCACTCTCTCTGTAATTTTCACCATTAAGCAGAGAAGATCCAGCACTCTTTAGCTTAGAATTACGTAGGAAAGTCTTATATCTAGCTCATCTCATCTAGTACATCGCAACTAAAAATGGAATGGAACAAAGTCATTAAAAGAAATGTCCTTTAACTAGCAGTTACCCAGATAATTGTTTTTCTGCTTTTGGTTTAATTATAGTGTGGACCACTTGATTAATTAAATAAGTTTCTATAGCCTCCCCCACCCTTGCCCTAAGGAAGGATCCAGTTAGGCTTACTGGATGATAATTATTTGTCTTTCAGCCTATTTAAGAGATATGGCTTCTTCAGGACCATCTCCGGGGGTAACAGTTTCAGCTGTTAATCATTTCACGTGTTGACATATACCAATAGTTATCTACATCACTTGGCTAGAAGAACACTTAGAAGAGCCATGCATTCTTCAGTCATTCTTAAACAACGCTTTTTCTATTTTTTTTTTAATTATACAAATTACCTCCTGTAAGCATTTTCAATTTTCTATCAAACAATATGATCATACCATGTTGCAGATGAAGTTCATCTAGTCTGGCTGGAGCCAATACCACGCTGCTGTGATTTGCAGCAGAGTTGATCAAGGTCAAACTGGAAGAAACTGTGATCAAGTGAGATAGTTATTAATAAAAGTGAGATACTTATTAATGATCATCGATGCTCTTGAAATAGCTATTCCACCTGCTGTTTGATGTCTGCAAGTTAGACCTTTCCTCATGATCTAGAGGTCTAGATTTATAGTCTATGGAAAGGAACAGGTCCTTCAGATATGAACTTTTCTTCTAAAGTAGATATCTAGAACAAGTCAGATGAATGTTTCCCTTGAAGTACCTTTGCCCTCTTGGGAGAAAAAGAACCAGATTACAAATTCAGATGGTGATGTCCACCTGTAGATACCTGCAGTTAGTTGGGATGAACTTCACCCTTCCATTCAGGTTGATGACACAACCTTTGTTTTTAGAAATCTGATTAAAAAACAGATTGTGCTCAATAGTGCACAGAAGTTCTCTAGTAGACTAGGTTCCCACCTTTCTCTGAAAAAATTCCTACCAGAGAAATCATCTGCAGCAAACAAAAGGCTGTTAGAAAGAGAGCAATACAATGGCATCAAACTTGGCAAGTGGCTCCTCCAGGAAACCAAAGCATCTTGTACTTTATAGCTCAACACCGCATTGACCCTACTGAGGTTTCTTTTTCATTCGGCAGGAACAAATGCAGGGAGATTTATACCTGGGAATATCACTTGACACAAATTGAATAGTGGGTATAATTATGTATAAAAGCTCCCCTGTTACAGAAAAAATAAAAAGAGACTTTAATAATCTGGTTTGTGGGTTAAAAAAAGGAAAACAAAGACAGTATACGCTTTAGTCAGAGGAGATGTTTGTTAGTATTGCTATTGATTAGTAACTATGGCAAAGCTCTTAGAAGCACTAATATGAATTTGATACAAGGAGAATCTGACTGATCACACTGCAGGATGCATCAATGAGAGCAGGATTCATGCTGCTGATGTTCAAGTCTTTGATCCCCTCTGCTATCCTTATAAAAAGCTACTGGCAAAAACTCTTTCCCAGACCCTTACAGCAGCTGGTAACCTTGAAGTCACAGCTAGCTACCTTGGAGCAGCGCAGAGGTCCAGCTGGGCTTTCTGGAAGTGAGGTTCTTCTGGAGCATCCCATGTTGTTCTGGATGGCAGAATGTATGCAACACTGCTTCGATCTCATCTGGGAAATCTGACAACACTGGGAACTCTACCAAGCATGAGAATAACAAACATGATGCTGTGATGGGTAGCAAATGCAGGGGAAAAATCCAAAGGAGGTAAATCACCAGCCTATGTATCCCATAACACCAATGCTACCAGTGTTTTTTAATCAACACATCAACACCACAGACTACTTCCATAAAAAAGCAGAGGATATTTGGGATCTATCTGTGGCATTTTCAGGAGTTGATCTTGAGCTTCTAATTGAGAAGACTTTGGCAAAGCAGTAAGACACGTTTCATGTGTGATGTTATTTCATGGCTGTCATGCTGATGATACCAAAATTGGTTTGCAAACAACAGGAAAAGTTGTTGCAGGATAAGAGAATCGTAAGATAATAAAATGGTTTGGGTTGGAAGGGACCTCAAAGCCCATCTAGTTCCAACCCACTGCCATGGGCAGGGACACGCTCCACTAGCCCAGGCTGCCCCATCCAACCTGGCCTTGAACACTTCCAGGGATGGGACATCCACAGCTTCTCTGGGCAACCTGTGCCAATGCCTCACCAACCCCACCAGGAAGAATTTCTTCCTCATATCTCATCTCAATCTCCCCTCTTTTAGTTTAAATCCATTACCCTTTGTCCTATCACTCCATGCGCTTGTAAACAGTCCCTCTCCTGTTTTCTTGTAGGCCCCTTTAGGTACTGGAAGGCTGCTATAAGGTCTCCCTGGAGCCTTCTCTTCTTCAGGTTGAACAGCCCCAACTCTCTCAGCCTGTCTTCATAGGAGAGGTGCTCCAGCCCTCGGATCATCTTTGTGGCCTTCTGTGGACTCACTCCAACAGTTCAACATCCTTCTTATGTTAGAGATCCCAGAGCTGGACGCAGTACTCCAGGTGGGTTTCACAAGAGCAGAGGGGGAGAATCATCTGCGAGTGCTTTGGATCTAGCCCAGGATATGGTTGGCTTTCTGGGCCGCAAAAGTATGTTGCCGGCTCATGTGGAGCTTTTCATCAACCAACATGCCCACGTTCTTCTCCTCAGGGCTTCTCTCAATCCATTCTCTGCCCGGCCTGTAGTTGTGCTTGGGATTGTGCGGACCCATATGTAGGACCTTACTTTGGCCTTGTTGAATGGTCCTACCTGTCAAGCTTTTCCATGCCCCTCTGGATTGCATCCCTTCCCTCCAATGTGTCAACCCACCACACAGCTTGGTGTCATTGCCAGACTTGCTGAGGATGCATTCGATCCCACTTCTATGTCACTGGCAAAGATATCAAACAGCACCAGTCCCAGTACTGAACCCTGAGGAACGCCACTTGTCACTGTTCTCCACTTGGACATCGAGCTGTTGACTGCAACTCTTTGAGTGTGACCACCCAGCCAATTCCTTATCCACTGAGTGTTCCATCCATCAAATCCATGTCTCTCCAATTTATAGACAAGGATGTCATGCAAGACTGTGAAATGCTTTGCACAAGTCCGGGTAGATGACGTCAGTTATCCACCAATGCTGTAACTCCCTCATAGAAGGCTACCAAACTTGTCAGGCACTATTTGCCCTTAGTGAAGCCGTGTTGGCTGTCACCATGTGCTTGAGCATGGTTTCCAGGTGAATCTGCTCCACGATCTTGCCAGGCACAGAGGTGAGACTGACTGGCCTGTAGTTGCCTGGGTCTTCCTTTTTTTCCCTTTTTAAAAATGGCAGATATGCTTCCCCTTTTCCAGTCAGTGGGAACTTCACCAGACTGCCACGACTTCTCTGGCATGACTTATGAGTCAAGAGACTCATAATAGGTCTGATGAAGCCTGAAAATATATCCCACCTCCCAAAACATCATGCTGTTGTGCCTGAGCATGAACTCAGGATTCACTGGCAATCATGAAGGACAGCTTATCTCTGCCTGCATTATTGCCATAGCAGTCCCATTTTGCTTTGGGTCTTTGGACTAAGGATATAGTCCTCCCGTTTTCTAACTGGCAGGAGAGATCAAGAAGGCACATTTGTCAACTTACTGGTGCTTTCTCTCTGTCTCTTCCCATATATACAGATATTACTCATACACACACACACATATATAGATGCTCCTCACAACTGCGGAAGATTTTCCCATGTGAAAATGGAAAGTGCTCCAAAGAGACCTGTGATGCACAGGTTGGATTACAAGTCTATCACATCAGTTCCTGATGACCACAAAATGCAGCAGACTCATAAATTCCAGACTTCTCATTCCTGAACCGTTTTTTCCCCTGATGCGGTGCTGCAGACCTCTGGATGCTTTGGAAGAGGCACCACTTGTCAATGTGGAATAATTCACACTTCCCTGTAAAGTGAATTCATCCTTAATGCTGTTCTTTAATTTTCCCATAAATGTAGACTGTACTATCCACATCTTTTATGCACAGAAGTGACCCCCATGACAGCATATCAGCATAGTTAGAGAGATGGCAGGTGCTCAGATACCCACCTGTCCTCTGTCTCTCTGTAGGAAGCACACAGCCCAACACGGCATAAGCCTTTATTCTGCTGCTTGGAGACTGTTCGTTTATCATCCTTTGCTTCAACTTGCCTTTTTACTCAAGTCCTCCTCTGCTAACAAGGGGTCTTTGTGGCTGTCACTTGCAAAGGGATCTGCTCTTCCAGACATGATATATTGCATGCTCAATTTATTACGGCCAATGAGCAGATCTGCAAATTGCATGACCAGATCTGCAAACAGCATGACAAACTGCACTTCAGTGCAGGCTCCTTCCCTTCAGTATTAATCTTCTCCTCCTCAGTCCCCTGACTCTCCCCATCAGCTCTATTGCTATTACAATACTCACTCCCACTTTCACCTCCCCACCGCTCTCGCTTTTCTTTTTCTGTGGCTCCGGTATCAGATTTGCTCAGATGACAATCTGAGATTCATAGCTCGCTCCCCTCCCTCAGCACAGGGATTCAGGACCTAATAGCAACAGGCAAATAGATCATCTCCTAATGAAGGAAAGGTTTCTCTCAGCCACTCAGGACCAATGGCACATTTGCCAGCAGTTCTTTATCCAGACAGCACTGGGCACAGGCACACATCCCATCAAAGGTATTACAGTAAAGGGTTATTTGAACATAAGTGGTAGCAATGATCAGTCTCTTGTACCAAAAATAATGCTAATATTGCTACTACTAACAAAACAAATCTATTCACGTGATTGGCTGGTGAGTGGGCTGAGTTCCCATGGCAACTGTCGGCAGTGAAGCTTGTAGGAAGAAAGTAAGTATTCTGTTTGAAATGGTTCAGATTTCTGCTACAAAGTTCATACAGCATAGAAACGTGCATCAGATTCCTTCATTAGCTACAAAATTGCTCCCCATCCCCCCCCCAGCAGTCCCCCAGACCTAAATTATCCATGTTTGGTCTGCATTTCCCTTTGAGGTGGGAAATTTGTACAGGAGATCGTAGTGAAGGGAACCCCAGTTGATGGGTGCCTTCACTCAAGCAGGCTACCTTCACCCCCCTTTCAGTCCTCATTGCTGTTGGCTCTTTGGTTTCCACCTGAGGTTTGAGCACGACCTGACCTCATGGTATCTGCTGCTCAACTAGGACGAGGCACAGACAGCCCTGACCCTGCCTGACCACCCCTGCCCAGCCTGAGGAGCTTTCGGCAATCCAGTGCTGCATACATCTGTATTTCAGAACTGGCTTGGACTTAAGCTTGGCCATCGGTGGAGATGGATAATTTGTGCATAGTGTCAGAAAAAAACCTTCCCTTTCCTCCAGCTCTGCACCTCCATGAAAAACTCCAGACACCGTATTGTTGAACATGACTACAGGCTGTAAAAGGGAAGGGCATCGAAGCATGCACTGTGCACCGACAGCTGAGATGCTGCAGTTGAAAAGACAGGAGAGCTCTGTCTGCTTATGTAGCTAAGCAAAATGCTCCCCTGGGGTTTAAATTGAACCCCCTATGGGGTCTTCGAGAAAAGCCTGACCCAAATGTGAGGTGGATGAATGCCATTTTACACCTGAGCTGACAAGTGACCCAGAGTGCAGTCAGGGTGCAGGGCATGTACCACAACCTGGCTGTGTGCTCTTTGCCTTTCACACAGTTCCTTCCGGGAGACAGAGGAGTTCTTGGGCTGTTGGTATAACGGAGTGAGAAACAAATCCAGAGCACTGCAATACAAAGGACTGCTAGATAGTCTCACACAGAAACATATGCATTCAGTAAACACTGTTAAGGAAAACACAAAAAGGATTTTGCTGATAGATTACCTTCCAGCTGGAGCTAACGTTGCTTATCCTCAGAAGAAACTCGAAATTGCAGCCTGTACATGCACCCGTCTCTGTGCAGATCAGCCCGAGGTATTCTGAGGCACAGGGGAGTTCTGGTGATGGCAGGTCTTGGGGTGGGACAAAGCCAGTTGCCTCCAGCAATTTTGATGGAAAAAAATAATAAAACTATCTTTCTGTAGTTCCTAGTTCCAATGTATCTCTCCCTCCCCAATCCACCTTCATCCCTCTCCCCCTTTCACACCATTTTCCACTAGGCTGGTTTCAAAATAATCCTTGACACTCAGAATAAGCATTCATACATTGGATTATTAAGTGATCTACATATGAATGGAAGCACCCATCACAACCCAAGAAACAACCACTCAAACGAAATGCTAATGTGCTTGACTCTGGTAGAAGGGAGGGTGGGAAGATTCTTCTCTTGCTCTTCACAACATGTAGGGTCAACGACATGTGGTTGCCAGATATGTCCAAACTGTATGTCCCCAATGTGGTTAGGGGGAGACAGGTGGAAAGGATTCTGACTCATTAGGGTGTGGTGGTGATGAAGAGTGGTCACAGCTTTCCTAGATCCACCAGATAGATCTACCAGGGAAAGAGAGCTAAAGGTCTTTTTGGAGAATGCACCCACCCACCAGTCTACCCATTGTATCTGCAGGAGGGAGGGTGTACTGACATGCAAAATGCATGGACAGATGGAGGACATCAGTTTCCCTGCATGGTGCTTGGGAGTGTGACTAGATCCCTCTGTCTGTGTATGAAGGTCTCTGGGCATGAAAATGGGTTTGGCTTCACTCTTGCAGGGTCAAGATGGCTAGTTCTTCTCTGTCTGTGCTATATCCTTTGCTGTTCTGAGGAGGTGGAAAAAGAGAAATGCTTCATTTCTCTCCAGACAATCAGGGACATAGTGATTTGTCCTGGGAAACCAAGGAAAAGGAAGATTCACTCGCTTCATTAAAAGGGAGAGCTTCTCTCGGAAGAGGTCAGATTAATCAGACCCTAACAGTTCCTATCTCTACCATGAGCAGAGCTACAGACGCTTAGCTCTGATAGACAAATAAAGCTAGATTAATCCCTGCCAGGAAAACTGTAATTAGATCTGGACTTGAACCTCTATTCACCAAACACAACCTGACTGCTTGCTATATGTTATACTGCAGGTTCTTTTACATGAAAAATCATGAGTGCAGGAATGTTCCCAGGCACAGGAACATAGGTCCTTGCAGTGTTTTGATGTTAGGATGGTTTCTGAAATAGTTCCATGCTAGCTTGCATGCTCTGGTGCAATTCCTAGGGATGATTCGAGGATAAGCATTGGCCATGAATATTCCCAATAGGCAGTTGGTATGCAGCCATCTCAGTCAGCATTTTAGCCAACAGTCCAAAGAACCAGGTTTTGTTTGTTTGTTTGTTTGTTTGAACTAATTTGTATGGATGTAAATTGTGGACAAATCTGAACTATGACACAAATATTGAAGAAATAGTTTTTCTTGAGCTCAAAGACTTCAGAATCTAAGGGAACAGGCAACAAGAAGATGGTAAGGGAAAGAAGAGAGGTAATGGCTGGGCTGATGGGTCAGTTGATGTATTAGCACACCTGCACCCTAATTCCTGAGTCTTCTAAAGATGCAACTTTTATCTGAAACAGGAGATGACAAGACTCACACAAAGGAAACCACCTCCCCTGTCGTGAGAAAGAAATGTGTCCAGGCACTGAGGTGGAGAAAAAAGGGCAGATGGTATTCTGGGCTGCTGCTGTTGCCAACACTTCCCTGTAAACCCCAGGTAAGGTGACACCAGCCCCTTATTCTCCAACTGGCCTCATGGGAGCCACGCTGCCAGATTTCACCTCCCTCCAGCCCACTCCTGGCATGTGTCAACTGCGGCAGTTATGACTCACATGGAGGGTCTCAGATGGTGTCTCACGCCACAAACAAGAAGGCTGCAGGCTCACGACTTCAAAACCAGCCTCTGCTGACATCAGAATTGCCAAAGGTTGGGGAAAAAAGGCTTCAAAAGGGAGTCTTCCCTCCCCCCGCCCCAAATGAGTGGATAGGGCTTGAACTGTGTTTGAATATGATGTCTCCTGCTTGTTCATCTGAGATTCTGATGGAATGAAAACCTGGTAGCTACTGTGGGACGCTAGGGAGGAAATCAGGCCAGGGAATGGACAAGAAGGTGACCTGAAGATGTCTGGCAGGGAGAACCTGGAGGTGATAGTTTGAACACAAGGTATCAGCAGAGAGGGACAGAAGTGAGCAACCCTTCAGCCTGAGGATATCAAAGTTCCCACTTAGCTTCTCCAGATTGATTGAGGAGGATTAAAGACAACATTAATATGTCAGCAGGAAGCTGCTCCTCCATGATATCCTAGCTCCGATATTTTTGGAAAATCTGAATTGCTGGAGAGAAAAAGCTGTCTCTCAGGGTTTGTCTACTTATTGGTATTATTGCCCTATCTTCTAAAATCATGCCAGGATGAGAGAGAAGGGAATGATGATAATTATGGATAAGCATTGATCTGGGTGGGAGCACGGTGTACCTCCTTTTGGCAGGGGTCGTCATCCCAGCCATTGACCCAGTTTTTGCCTCCTTGGCAGGTGTGAGAGGGCTTGGGGAGGTCTAAGCCAGGCAATAGAAGTACGAAAACTGTGGAGACCACATCTGAAGGTGTCTGTGATGAGATGACTTAAGGAAGAGAGGGTGCTGAATGAATTCAGCTCGTGCTTGCTGGTTCCACTCTGTCAGCATTGAAGGGCTCCAGCCTTGGTCTGCAGACAAGTCAGGCTCAGAGAGGGAGAGGAGTGTCAGCATTATTCTAGTTCCTAAGTGCTCAGGAGTCTATCTCACATACGTTTTGGGGCAAGGGGTAAATCTAGAGGGCTCACCTTTGCTCCAGCCACTGCTTATGCATTTTGCATGAGTGAGTCATTGGACAAAACCAGAAGCGCCGTTTGGAAAAGGAACCAGGACTGAATCTTGCTTTGCCACTGTGTTACAAAGCCAGAATACTCTAGCTGATTTTGGGTCCCATGTCCCTCCCTGTGGAAAAGGGTCCCACACTGGCCTCTAGCCAGGTGTCCTATTAGGAAAAAAGGAGAGATGGGATTTATAGCCACCTCAGGCCATGGAGGGACTATGCACCTGCCAGTACTCTGCAAAACTTCTTTGGCAGAGAGAGCAGATTAGAACAAACCCTGGGCTGACAGACCTGCATCTGTGTCAGCAGATAGTCAGGCTCCAGTTTGAGGTGTTGTTCCAGCTGCCTTTGAGGTTTTGCACCAGGAAGCAACGTAGATATGCCCAATACACGAGATGAGTAATTAGCAAGTCCTTAATCACCCGGGAGCCTAGAGTGGCCAAAAAGTCACAGGAAAATCCTCTTGCCACTTGCCCAACTGCTGACACATACTGAATTAAGAGGACACCAGATTGCATAGGAGAGCTGCATGACTTGCGTGGAGAAGACAGAGACTCATACTGAACTTTTACAAAATCCCTCTACTTAGCAGGATCTTTCCAAGGTACGGGCTGAACGAAGGTGGACAGTAGATCATCTTTTCTGCCACACAAATGGATCTCTCCAAGCAAGATACTAGGCTGAGAGAAGTTTGCAGTTCTCCAAGGATGGTTGAGATGAGGAGGCAGCTGGCTGAGGCTCATCTCTATGGTCTTCTGCAGAGGAGGTCACATTCCTCATCTCTCACTCTAAACGTTTCTCTCTTTTTCCCTTCCTTCCTCACTTTGGTTGCAAACACCAACAGCTAGCACAACAGGGACACTCTGGATGTGTCTTGTACGTCCAAATAGAATACAGACAAGAAACCATTATCAGTGCAGAGCCATGCATCTGCTTGCCTCACCCTGGGGAAGTCACTGGATTTCCTTGGGTTCAGTTGAGACCAGAACATGTCTCAGAGTATTTGCCCTGCTCCACCATCCAGAGCTTCTCTAATTAGTAAATTGTCGGTAGTGATGTAATCGTCATTTTGAGGAAGCGTAATATATATTGCTTACTTTGGTAGGATTCACACACAAGCTCTGATTTTTGCCTCTCTATTATACTTTTTTTCTTAACTGTGCTGTGCAAATGTGTCACCCCTGGTGATTATACTAAGGAAAAAAAAAACCCAGAAGTGACACAAATTACTAATTACTTTATTATGCAGTGATTAAAAAAAAAAAAAAAAAAGAAAAGAATGAAAAGCTAGAAGTTACTTCAGCAAATTCTATTTTTAAAGAAATAATTATTGGGTTTCAAATGTACTAAATTAAGTAATTCTCTGCCAGATTTCTTTCCCCCTTTTAATCTTCATTCTTGGCTGTGTGGCTGGCTTTGCAGTCAATGCTCTGCTAGGGCTTAGCCCCATATTATTATTAATTATTAGCAATATGGCAGCATTCCCCACCAAATCTGTACTAGGTGCTACACAGGCAAGGAATGAGATGTGAGGCCAAGAAAGCTTCTGGGCTAAATAGACAAGGCAGCCGATGCTCATATATTTTGCAGAGATGCCTCATGGCTTGTTTCAACTGATACATGCTGTAAACCCTACGTGGGTCAGGGGACAGCAGAGGAGCCTGGGGGCAGATCACATCACAAAGAAAAATAATTTTTGTGGCTGGGATGTGTGTTTCTGAAAGGTTTACAAAAAGGAGGCAGGAGCTGTTCTGATGTGCAACCACCATGGTGCTTATCCACTTTAGCTCTGGGGGCTGTGGCTTTCTGAGGTGCCAGAATTCCCGTGGGAAGGGTTTTTTCCCCAACCTTACCATGGTAGTGGTGTCTTCTCCTGCAGGGATGTGGAAAAGCAAAATGGGATGTTCTCACCCTTTTTAAGGGAGGTGCTTAGGGATCAGAGAAGCCAGAAGGGATGGCAGGGTTGTTGGTACAACGAAATCGTGCCCATGCCGGAGCTCCTAGGTCACCTCCAGAACTCTGAAGAGCTCCAGGTCATGGCAGGAGACATCTAAATGAAGTCTCCCAAGTGCAGCAGTGAGTCCTGTGCTGGGTAGCATTTGGGGTGAGCACAGGAGGATGAAGGAAGGCTGCAGGAGGTGGCAGGCACAAGGTCCGGGTCCTGCTGAGGAAAAGTGACAGCTTAAAAATCAATAGGAGGAATCCTGGTTGTGGCAGGGTGGGGAGGTAGGAGTGTGAAGTCTGCTTGGAGATGCTATTCCCCAAGTCAGGTCCCTCTAGGATACTGCAGGGAATATAACCCCGAGCCGGGATCCAGGCAGGGGCTGAACCATGGTCTGGAGTGAAAGAGACTCAGGTTTCTTCTTTTTGATGGGGTCTCAAGTTCAGGGAGGGCTGGCCACTTGGCAATAGCACTGTCTGAAGATAATCCCAGAGACTTTAGGCAACACACTGGATGGGAAATCTCTGATTTCTAAGGATCTGCTCAGCACTTCAAATAATCCTTTCTCTCGAATCTCAGGCTGCAAAGAAATGTTTCATATCATCCTGGATCACAGAAATGCATGCTGACAGTTTAACAGCCTGCGTCTTTACAATGTTTAAGCATACTCTGTGCCAGGATAACTATTGCCCAACTTTGTGCCAAGTTCAGTATATCCTGTTTCTCTTATTCTTTCCTGTCATACAGATTTTGGTAAGCCTGTGTACCCCAGACTCTCCCAGGACCTCCCCTCTCCCCCTCCCCTGTAATTAAACAAGAACCGTTGACAGCTGCTGTCGAAGCCAGTTCCAACTCTCCAGAAATTTTTAGGAAATCGTAAGAGAAGCTCTGAAATAAGAAGTCCGATGAATTTAATAGAGGCAAGTTCTCAGCAGCCCTAAAGGACCTTACTTCAGAGAAGTGCCACTGACACTGAACAAGAGAAAGGAAACACAATGCCTGATTTTTTTTTTTGCTGCCTGGTAAGATATCGGAGCCAGCTCACAGAGAAGGGGAGGGGTTTTCAAGGTGGTATTTTTTCACTTTTTACCTTCAGAGCTGTGTCACTTGCATTGCACAGAGTGTCTGAGCTGAAGTATCAACTCTAATTCAAGGGATCTCGTTACGAGAGGGTGCACCCACCATTGCCCTTTTTGGGGCCAGGGCAAAGTCATCAGGGAGACAAATGGGGCTGGCTGAGGTGTGGAAAAGGATAACATTTGGAGTGAACTTTCTGACATTCTTTTCCTTGCCCAGAGTTTGAAACACCATCACGTCAGAAAGGATTTGCGGTGGACATTTCTTTAAGCAAGGAATTTGACAGATATTCTTGCTCTGCTGAACTTGCTTTTCTGACTGCTTGGTAAGTCCTTTAAACAATGGTATTGTGATAAAAAAATGTCACATAACTAAAAACATCATAATTGCCAAAAACATTCTCATTAACAAAAAAGGTCTCCTTTCAAATTCCCCTATTCAAGCAGTTCTGTAAGCTTTTAAGCCTTCAAGCACCAGTAAATGACATCTTTGCTAAGAATGACTGTTTTACATCAGCTAAGAGATTGGAGAGGGAATCTGGGTTTACTGCAGATGGAGGGGGAAGTGTTTGATGTTAGCACAGACTGAAGTTCTCAACTTCCAAAAGGAACTCTTCTTTGCTTATTGAAATTCACAGGTAAAACTTGAGAGGCTCAAAAGCTCCAAGCCAAGATGCTGAGATGATGCTAAGAGGAAGTGACCTTTTTCAGGAGGATGTGACTTTTCACTTGTGCAAATGCATGGAGAGCTCACATCCCAGGGCTTAGAGGAAATTAGCTGAGTAGGCCAGAAGACATGACAAATAAAGGGCTTCTGTGTTGGGGAGCATTTGCCAATGAGATCCAGCTATGACCTTGGCCAAAATGAATCTAAATTCAGCCCAAATTCTCCCAAACCAAGGTTCAATTGGTACACAAGTTTCAGATTGGCCTACAGGTTGTCCTCTGTAGGCATTCAGTAAACAGCTTGACCTTCGACTGCTCCAAACCCAGAAGGCAACATAACAGCCTTCCCAGGATCCAGTGACATGTCTGGCACCATCACCTCAAGGTTAGGTGGGATAACCAAACCATGTCCACAATACCATATCCCCTCTATATAGGTGTGGTATTAGCAGAGTGCTCTAAGGCTCATCCCAGCATAGCTGAGAAGGATGCTCTACCATCAACGTGGTGTGATCAGGCAGCTGTTATGGCCCGATCCTTTCCTGCTCATGAGGAATGCTGTTTTGCATCTGAGAATGGAACTCAAGGCTTAATTCATGCCTATCTCCAAAACATTTTCACCTGCAGGCTTCAAAATCGGTCCCATATCCTGACACAGGACACATGCTGCTGCGCTAGTCTGGACTAAAACTGCCTGGAGGACACTCTAGACTTCTTGTCCTCTACCCTAAAATGGTTATTCAAGAAAAACCTCTTAGTGTCCCCTTTTTTCCCTCGTGTCTGGTGCACACACTACCAGTATCCTTCTGGGCACTATGATTGAAGGTAGCAGTCACCTCCAACAGAAAAGTGGTGACATTGTGAGTAGTCATCATCTTGATGTCTTTCCAAGAAGGAGTGTGAAGTTCATGGTAGGGTTTCTTCCTCCTCACTCTTGGGTACCCCCAGGGGTATCTTCATCCCCCCTCTCCCCATCCCCTGCTCCCCTCTCCCTGGTCCCCAGCACCAGTGGCAGAGCTGCCCAGCTCCAGCCCGGGCACACCAAGATCTGGTGTTTGCTGGGCAGTGCCTGCCCGGGGCGACAGCCCTTGGCCATGCGGGGTGTCCCCAGCACTGAGCTCAGGCAGGTGGGGCACGAGTCCTTGGCCATGGGACACTTGTGATCACAGGGACACCCAGCTCAGGGCACGGCCAGCCCAGAGACGTCCTGAGACTCACCAGTGCCAGGTCTACACAAAACCCATGCACCAGCCTTCTTCTAGGGATGGTCAAAATCATGTTAAGTGGGCTACAGGGCATCCATTACCAGCACAGGTGTCGGGTCAAGCTGAATAGAGAAGGGGCTTACAGTCACAGATATCTGCCAGTGTAGATAGACCTAAAGAGCAAGGTAATAGGCAGGAAATGTTGAGAACAAATTGAGACAATAAACTATCTCTGTTGATGACTCTGGAGGTGCACAAGAAATTGATTTACTTTACATCAAAGCTGAAAATGAACTCAAAAATGAGAAGGCAAGCTGGTTGCTTCTGACCCAAAATAATTATTTTAAAAGGGAAATAAACATAGAAAACATGGAGATGCTGTGTTTGTGACTCACTGACTCACTGACCTGAAACTAAGCAGTTTTGTTTGCATTTTGAGTTTTAAAAGCAAAATGTTTCAGTCAAAATGGAACAAATATTTTTCTTCTATTTTCATGTTTTAAATTTTAGTCCTTGTTCTTTTAGAAATTTGGATCTTGAGTTGCATGAAAATACTACTTTGAAACAACTGAAACATTCTTCTTGAAATTCTCCAAGCACAAGATTTTTTTGTTTTTCTGAAATGTCCTTTTTGTCTCTTCTTTCCTAACCTAAATTAATCATTAAATTCAATGTGAATTTACAAATAATTTCAGACTTCTTCCCAAACTTTTTTTTGTTTTTTTTTTTTTTTTTTGTAAAGGGTATTTACTACTGTCTGTATATATATCTGCATACGGATTGTGATTAAATTCTCAGTTGTGCAGATAGATTCATAGGGAGACTGAGGCATCGCCTGTTCAGAAGGGGGTAGGGTATGCTCATGATAACTTTTATCTTTGTGGTTACAAGGACATCTAAGCTCGAGCAAGGAGAAGGCATTTCAGATGTCTTGTTGCAGTTGCAGTTGCTGCCAGACTCTGGCTCCCTGGAGAGACAAGGCAGAGCATCCCGAATAGCAAGTGTCTGAATACGGCCCTCTGTCCTCTCCGCAATCACCGCATCCCGCTTGTCCCAGATGGCACAGGGGAATAGCCGTTTCTTTTCTGACTCAACCAAGCCTACACAAGCTACACATTTCCCACTCCCCTGCTGCTGAAAAGCAAACAATCCATTAGGGCTTCGCTGACTGGATCTGACATTTCCCAGGTGCAGATTAACACCCCCTCGGGGCCTCAACACCGTGAAAATCAACTCATCGTTTGCGCGTCACTTCCCATCACCGCTCCTAGTAACGAGGAGCCCCAGCACCTGCCAGCCCAACGCTCAGTGCCCACCGGTGCGGTTTTCCAAGGTGTTTGGCTTAGCATGGGAAGGATGAAGGGGCGAATGGTTGCATCTAAGAGTATTTACATCCCTGCCTGGCATGCTAGGTGTAAACACTTTTGTCCTCTGAATACAGAAGGAAAGGTTCTCCCATCGATGGAATGAAGGTCCAAAACCTCGGGCACTGGGTTCTGCCCCCAGCCATTGCACACATGTCCTTCATGGACAGAGGACCATGAATTCACCTGCAACTCCCTTTCCCCATTTCAAAATATGGCTCAATTTTGCAGTTTCACACAGTGCAGAGATGAGAACTAATTAACACAGACAATGCCTGAATGAACGTCCCCCTTGAAGGGTCAAATAAATACTGCAGCTGCTCTTTAAAATATGAAACTCCCCCCAACCTGCAAAAATATTTTCTCTTTTTCCTTGGAGAAGACCTTCACTCCAAGCAGAAAAACACAGTCCCTCAAGGTGAGGTGAGCTGTTCAGATTAGCTTTGTATCTACAGAGTATTCATGGTGCTCTTTGGATTCTGAGCTGTTCTAAATCATTAAAGCCTTCCTCACTCTGTAACCCAGCATGTCCATAGCATGGATGAACTTATACTGGAAAGGAATGGGATGCTTATAGGCCTGTAGCCTCCAATATTGCATGATGGACAATGAGCACCTCTGCTCCCCGGCGCTCTCCACCCAGACCTTCCAGGTGCTCCCATTGGTGTTACTCATCTACTGCAATGCCCCTTGTCTTGTTCTGAAGGAGCAGAGCAAATCTCCTTCTCTTACAACTCACGAAAATGGCAATTGGCCCACATGTTATTTTCCTCCACCCCATCCACTGCTAATGCTGAGTATCACCATGACGGTTGTGCTCTTGACTGTCTTCTATTCTTGGTACCTCCACCATTTGCTTAGCCAGGGACACACTGCTCCATGCAAGCCTCACAAATACAGATCCATCCAAAAGCTCTCCTTTTGCTGTTAGAGACTGGTACTGATCACAGGCCCTCACACAATGCCGTGGGCAGCTGGGGAAGCTTGCAGATCCCATTCTTTGCTATGTGGATGGGAGATACGGGTAGAAGGAAATTGTCAGAAGAGCCATTGCTTATATTAATGAAGGAGCAATTGCAGAGATAATGGGAGTTAAAGAATAAGGACAGCCATAGCAGGTCAAACAGAAAATCACTCCAGCTCTGTGTCCTCTTGCCAAAAATGGTCAGCAGTAGGTGTCGAGACATTATCTAAAAAAATAGTAAGTGTGGAGTGATTCTTTCCAAAACACTCTTTCAGCCCCCAGTGAGCTACAACTCATGGACTTCTTGAGAAAGAGCTTTTATATTTAACAGCCCTGGATGGATTTTTCTGCCCATAAATTTACCCAGTCATTTAACTATGCAACCCTTAATGGAAGCACTGACATGGATTCAGGAGATGTATGCTCTCTGACATGCCATGTTGCAGGGCAATCTCAAGCAGGGCATTCTGGGCTCCATCCAGCTTCTGAAACATTGGTGTCTAGTGCCACTGCAGACACCCAGGTTATCCAGGGAGTGGTAAAGGTAGCATCAGCCTTCATGGTCTGCAAAGGCATCTGCATGCGGCTGGGCAGGCATGATGGGACCAGGTCAGAGAGGGATATGCCTGATGTCTCAGCCTCCTGTCCCACTCTCCTATTTCCACCCATCTACTTCTGAACCTGTTGTTTGACATCCATCTGACCTGTTGTTTGTGTATGCTCCTCCTTTGCAGCCTGATCTCACCCCTCCATACACATGCAAAACTTGCACTAGGGTCTGTCACACTGAGAGGCTTTAACCCCCCCCACCCTCCACTGGAGTCAAACTCAGGCTGGAAGATGGGGTTGTTGGGTCTCACACCATAGCTAGGGGCTGACTGACAGAGGTGAAAGCTCTTTGGAGGCCACATCCTTCTGCATTAGCATAGATAAAGGTCTAATCCTGCCCTTCTTTCTCCTTGCACCGGGATGCTGTGGGGATTATCTCACCATTTCCAAACAGGCTGAATCTTTCTGTGAGGCTGAAATGCACTCGCGGCCACTGAAATTAGCTCTGGTAGTCTGCTGAAGATGCATTCATTACCTCATGCCCCTTGAGGCCCCTCTGTGCTGGAAGCAAGCACAAGGCTGGCGTGGCAGCTCCCTGGGCTGACAAACTGGGCTCTGCACAAAGCTCAAAGAACGTCTGGGCGCAGAGGCACATCCCCATCCCCTCCCCGCCCGAGCTGTCCTTGCCAAAGTCATCAGGCACTTTGCGACTCCGTCCCTTTCCCCGAGGCAGCTGCTGCCGTACACCCCACAGAGTGAACTCATTCTACCTGAACGTAGACAAGCTCTCCCCTGCACTCCCATTACTGCTGTTTGAAAGCCATCATTCACCACCTCGGCTTCCCGGCATCCCGCTGCTCCTTCTTCCGCAGCACAGGCTTCGCCAGGGTAGCTTCTGTCATTTAAAACAATAGGGAGGCCAGGGCTTAAAAATCCAACAAACTCAAACTCAGGCAATTTATGATGGACAGAAAGATTTATTCCTTCCCTGCCTGCCCCTGCCCCCCTCTCCCCCCCCAAAAAAAGACTTTCCTCAAATCCTACAGGTTTATGAAATACATTGGGTATGTAGATGGTGCCTTCTCTGTTCTGATAAATCTCAGTGAAGAAGTGTTTCATTTGGTTGGTTTTCACCATATTTCTAGTCATTACTCTAGTATGATGATCTAGCTAAGGGAATGTCTCTAAACTTCAGATAAATCTGAGTGCTTCTGCAGCATTTAACAAGCCACACATCCCCATGAAGGAGGAGGTTGCTGCTAGCCCTTTTTGCAGCTAGGAAAGTGAGGGGAAAACTTGTTTAGAGACATGAGAAGTCAGTAACAGAGACAGGGATTTAAACCGAGTGCCAAGCTGGTCCCTAACACACTGTCCTAATAATTCAAGATGCTTCAATTCCCTTCTGTATCCAAAAATAAAAAGGTTTGGAAGCACCTGGAACCTGCTCTTTCCCTTTCTGAGTGCAAACCTATGGCTGTGCCTTGGTATTGCTCCTTTAAAAGGACCGATATTTCCCTTGCTGCATCCCATGCACTTGCAAAGGCAGCAGCAGGGGTGAGAGCAAAGGCTCTGAAAGAGGATCCAGAGTAGGATGAAAATGAGTGTTCAGCTAGGAGCATAAGGGGATTAAAATGGAATGAGCAAAACTGGATTTGTTACCTGGCAATTAGCTCTAAATTAATGCACAATCATACGGTACAATCGAGCTTGGAAAGGAGAGGTCATTCTGGCGCTGGAGTCAATGAGATCTGTGGAGATCAAACCCAGCTGTCTGGGGCAGGGTATATGGGGCAGGTCAGCTCAGCTCCTGTGTTTCCTGGACTTCTGAGAAAAATTACTGACTCCAGTACTGTCGAGTAAGGGCTTTGGGTAGGAAGAGCAGGACAGTGGTCTTTTTCCCCTGAATACACATAAACAGGTAGGCAAGACCAACCTGGGCCATCCAGATGTGATCTCAGCGTTTTAATAACTCATACTGCTGGTCATTTCCTGATCCCAGTTTCCCAAGAGGCCATCCCAGCCAACTTGCTGTCTCTTCCCGATAGCGACCAACACAGGTCGCTGCTCTGCAGTCCAGGTGCCTCCCCGCTCTGGTGGCATTGCAATCTGTGGTGCTTGCCAGTGCAGCCTGGGCATCAGGATTGTTTTCCTTCCTTACCATACCTGCCCCTTCTCCAGCTCCTGTCATCCTGGCTTTCCCTGGCGTCCCTCATCCCAGAGAGGGTCCGGGTTTTTGCCTGAGCCTGGCATGTGCTGAAGCATCCTGAGCACAACCTGGTGCAGAAGGAGAGGAGAGGCTGCACCCTGTTCCCAAGTGATGCATCTTGTCCCCATCTTTAAAGGGCCAGAGATGGTCTTTGTTCTGAGCCAGCACACTGTTTGAGCAGATCAGAGCAATTTCTGATGCCTAGAAACCCATTGCCAGGCAACCCGAGCCTTAAGCCCTCTTTCCCAGCCTGCGAGGGGGACACTCTCTCCCTCCCGCCTGTTACCAACTCCCCTCCTCCTCTCCCACAGCTGAGGCTGAGCGCCCAAAACCCTCCTGCTATGTACCAAAGTCTTGGGCTCCCTCCCACCCAAAGCATCTGTTGCTACAGAGCCCAGGTCCTACATGTTCTCATGCTGGGGACAAACAAGCCTTGGTGCCAGCTTGTAACAAATCTCTGGTCAGCCAGGAATGTTTCTGATGTTGTCACATTGCCACAAGCCACCAGTCCAAGTAGTTTTGCAGCAATTTGGGGCTGAAGACTTCCTTCCATCTCACGGCCCTGCTCAGGAAAGGTCTTCACCTGTAGTCAAAGCTGCTCCTCTGAGCAATGCTCGGACACTGTTCCAGCAAGTACAACATTTTACCCCTGACCATTCCCATTAAGCAGTGTCTTTGCAGCAAGCCTGATCTGGAGTCCAAGGGACTGGAGTCCAGCCTGATCTGGAGTCCAAGAAAGATGTCTTTCAGCCTAAAACATGGGCCCTACCAGCACTGTTGGCTAGAGGATGGCAAAGCAAGGCTGGTGAGAGAAGTCATGGTCCCTCCACAGAAACTGTCCCCACCTCCCAACCACCCTGAGGAGCTAAATGAGGAGGCAGTGTAATGACATACATGGCTGGTATGAAAAGACAGCGTGTACAAGAAAGGGTATGAAAGAGAGTAGATACTGTGGGAAGAGGAAGGGAAGAAGTTGAGGATGAATGTTTTCCTTGCAGGTTACTGATATTCATTGCATACGGACTCACCTGGGCTGTAAACCTGTTAAGCATAAGCCAGAGGAGACCATGAATTGGCAATAGATGTTGTAGTGTTTATTTTGTAGCTCAAGGTAGAGCCATCCATCACTCAAACCACAGCCACTGCAGACTGAGCGCCAGCCAGGTCCTGTTTCCCTGGGGACAGAGCAAAGAACATCCTATAACACCTACATGCCAGTGGTTACACTGGCACCTCAAAACTCCGAGGGCAGATCTCCACTTGACACAGTGGTCCTTGGAGACACTCAGTCACTGCTGGGGATGCTAAGGTCCTGTGTGAGCCCCTTAGAAATCCCATCCCCAAATGTCAGTCCTGCAAGCTAGGCTCACTGCCTCCTGCATAGAGCCGAGATGAATGGTCTTGGTGGTCAATCCATCCCAACACATCTTTCCCACTCTTTTCATCCCTCTAGGCCCCTGGTGACAGACTCTTGCCATTAGATATGATGGAAAGGGCTGTTGCCCCTACACAGGCACACTCACATGCTCTGGGAGTAATGAAAACATAGAAATAAATCACCAAAAGAGCAAGTGGCTGTGATGAATTAGTAGGTGCTAAATGAACAAAGCAGGGGAGCTGGCCAGGGCACTGCCAGTCTTTTTCCTTAGCGAAGACGTGAAGGCAACGGGCAGCGGGGCTTGCAGTGCCTCTAATTCCGCTTTCATACTTTGCCAGGAGTGCTTTCAGAGTCACTTTGTCGATTGAATTTGTCAGCCACCATTCTAGAGATAGCAAAGCTGCTTTAGCTGTCTTTATTGTGGTGCTCACAGAAGGCAATTCCAAAGCATCTGTATTCATTCCAAGCAGCATTAGGTAGCTGATGATTCAGCCAGCTGCTGGCAGATAACTGCTCTCTCCTTGAGATGACTGAGTAATACAGGAATAACCTAGGGATTTTGCTCCCCTTTGGTGTGCCTCTGAGTTTATTTATTTATTTTGGGTGGATCCCATTTATCACATGCGTGTAGGGGTTGAGTTTTAAGCGTGGCATCCCCTTCGGCATGGAGAGCAGGACAAGTCTGATTCTCATTTACTTTGAACAGTTTTGCCTAACCAGTTTAAGAAGAAACATCACTACAGCTAGGGAGCAGGACTGGGGGATTGGCAGTAGTGTGTTAGAAAAGCAAAATTGGGGTCTCTGGCTGTGGACACAAGTGGATGTGCAAGAAGGAGTGAGGCCAGAAAAGTCACGTTGGGAAGGAGAGAGAGTGAGATCTGCTTCTTCATCAGCAGGCTGGTGATGAGGCTTTGGGCAACCTGGTCTAGTGGAGGATGTCCCTGCCCATGGCAGGGGCATTGGAACTAGATGATCTTTGAGGTCCCTTCCAACCCAAACCAGTCTATGACTCTATGATTCTATGTGGTAGATGCTGTGGGTCCCTGAGCCCATCCCAGCAGGCGTGAAGTCTTCTGGAGGCAGGCGATGGTGAATTGTAGCAGCCTGCCACAAACTCTGCAGCCCTTAGCGGAGCAAAATGGGGATCTTGGTTGCACTCAATAAGCCAGGCGTATGTGTAGCTGCTTGGAAATCAGTGGGTTACAAAGCAGCAGAATCTGCTCCGGAGCCTGCAGAAGTCTTGAACAGAGCTCCTGGGGCTGGATGCATTTCTGCTAACTCTTCCTGCCTACAAGTTCAGTTTCTTTTCTAAACTGTTGGCCTCACCCCCATCTCCACACTGTGGAAGGAGATAGGGACATTTCAGCCCTCCTGAGCGAGGTGTCTGAGATAAGTGGACTTGAATCACCCTAAAGCAGCTCTGATATCTGTCCGCTGATTACAAAGGGAATTTGATGACAGCCGTAGACCAGACACTAACTGTGAAGCAGCCATGAGTCCGGGCTGTAGTCACAGTTCCTCTGCCCCCACTCTGGGCTCTCAGTGTTGGACCCGCCTTTTCTCCAGGAGCCGTAAACCCATTTCTGAGAGTCTGTTTGCCAGTTCCCTGTGCTCCCCCAGTGGCTTGATGAACTAGCCAAGCCTGCTCTGAACACAGGCCATTTTTCTACTGCAGGACACACAGTTTTTCTATATTCCCCATATCACAGGTCCAGGGTCTGTTGTTCCTCCCATGCCTGTCCTAGGGGTGAAGTCCATTTCTGCCTCTCCACGTGATAAGTGCTCAAAGCTCGCAGGTGGGAAATAGATACAGAAGGCAAAAAGCAGTGTTTATCCAAAAGTAGCTGTTCTCCTGTGGAGTAGTCTCACCTTCTAAAAGCACTTATTCCACCTTAGAACCATAGAATTGTTTAGGTTGAAAAAGACCTTTAGGATCATCATGTCCAACTGTTAACCTAGCACTGCCAGTCCAAACACTAAACCATGTCCCTAAGCACCACATCCACACGGCTTTTAAATACCTCCAGGGATGGTGACTCAACCACTTCCCTGGGCAGCCTGTTCCAATGATTGATAACCCTTTCAGTGAAAAAATTTGTCCTAATATCCAATCTAAACCTCCCCTGGCACAACTTGAGGCCATTTCCTCTTGTCCTATTGCTTGTTACTTGGGAGAAGACACCAACTTCCCCCTGGCTACAGCCTCCTTTCAGGTAGTTGTAGAGATCGATAAGGTCTCCCCTCAGCCTCCTGTTCCCCAGGCTAAACCACCGCAGTTCCCTCAGTCACTCCTCATAAGACTTGTTCCGTAGACCCTTCACCAGCTTCATTCCTCTTCTTTGGATGAACTCCAGCACCTCAATGTCCTTCTTGTAGTGAGGGGTCCAAAACTGAACACAATATTCAACCTTGGAGGGTACTGCCTGTTGCCTCACTGCCTCACAATCCACCACAGCAATTTTTGCTTTGTGAGAGCAGATCCCTATCTTGGCTGGAGCATCAAGACAGAAAAACTTGGTCTCCTACCCTAATCTTCCTTTTACCCCAGAGGTACTTTCTCATGGACATCTTGGGGCATTACTATGGTTTGCAGGGGCAGAACACAGGGTTTAGGAACTTCCTCCTCAGTCAATCTGCAGGTGAGCAGATAAGCATCTCCTTCCACATCCATGTCCTTGCACTGACTCTGCTCCTGACCTTTCCTCATCAACATATATTTGATTTCATTTCAGATGCACTTCAGAGAGAAGAAGTGAAGCTGTCCTTCAGGGTCATGCAGTGATGCTGAGCTATCCTTGGAGACTGGTCACAGCAAAGCCCTTCTGTCCATCTCTGGCTTCACTGGCAGGAAAGCTCCTTCTCTCTGCAAGGCAGGGAATAGAAGAGAGAAGATGAAAGGGGGAGAGAGAGGGAGCATTTCAGGCTTGTAATTCAGTTACAGCGCAGCGAATCGATTTACTGCGGCTCAGAGGCCTGTTTGTTTTTGCAGGAACAGAGGAATGAGTCCGACGATGGTGGTGCGACGGGGCTTGAGCCTGCTGTCCTATCCCAAACACAGCACGGGGCTGGGAGGGGAGGATGCCAGGCAAACACTTTCTCAGGTGCTGGCTCAGCCTGTTGCATCCTGCGCACAGGTGAGGTTGGGTTAAGGACGAGTGAGCTCGGCATCTGGTCCCACTCTGCTACCTGCAACACGAAATCTTCATTTTGAACATACTTTGAAAACAAGATAGTCATAATCCCAAAAGAGTGCTAGAAGAGGAAGCAGAAATAAGCTTAATTTGGCCAAGCTCTCTTTTTTTACCTTTTGGAGTCTTTATTTTATTTCCAACATTGCAGTTAAGAATGGAAGACTTTGCTTTGCCGGGGCATGCTGCTGACCACCCTGCTGTTTTCAGTTTAATCTTGTCTTATATTTAACACAGGCCTGAGGGTACTGGAGCGACTTGCTGACACAAAGTGTTCAAGATGGAAAAATGCAGAGATACCCCATGGAGCTCTTAGAAACCAAGGATACAAGAGTGAGCTGTTTGCTGCCCATCAGATTCAGTCTGTAGCCTGGTATCACCTAGTCCCAGGTGAAATAAAGGACAATTGTCTCCTGAGAGGCATTAGACAAAACCACTCTGATCAAGGGTCAATGGAAGTAAAGCAGCCTGCAACTCCTGGGTTGTCTCTTGTTGTCACAGATGATAATCAAAGGGTAGACCCTCTGGGACTTTGGCTGGAGACTGTGGGGAAAGGTTTCCCAGAACACGGCACTTTGGGAGGCTGAAGGTGAAAAACAAAGCTCTACCAGGCTCCTTCAGAGATATCACCTTTCCCTGAGCATGACTGGTGGCCTTTGCCTAGGTAACAGTCTTGATGAGAAACCTCTGAGACCTTCTTGCAGTGACCTGGTGTTGCTTGGCCAAACTCTATCCTGTGTCTCAGCCAAGGCTGGAGAAAGACACAGTGAAGGAGGAAAGAGTAATGACTACATCACCCTCTTGGAAAGTATCTGACATGGTCATGCTGGATGTCACCTGTGGCATGTTCCTGTCCCTACAGAGAGAGATATGAGTCCCTGCCATTCACTTCCAGTGACAGTCATTGCATTAGATTCCCTCAGTCAGAGGCTCACAGGAAAGGGCTTTGGCTGCCTGGTTCCTGCAGCCGATGGCTTTAGGGATGGTCCCTGCCCCCCTGTGACCCGTAGCTTCCTCTCAATGCAGGGGGACTGTGAGTCATTCTGCTGATGAGGCAAGGGCTGACCACTGCACCACCACTCTCTAGCCTTACCAAAGAGGAGTTGATGTCTACGAAGGATTTAAGGGATCTGTGGAGCTGCTCCCGTTACTAGGTGGGATTGCTTCAATCTGGCATTGACAGCCTGGAGAGAAAGAGGAGGACCGACCACTTTTCTCTGCCGAACAGCAGGCGGGGAGCTGCTTGCAGCCAGCTAGACCGGTGGCTGCCCGCAAGCCCCCCCATGTCCCCCCAGCCCCGGTGTCCCCTGCTCCCTGCAGGTGCGGGGCTGGGGATAACTGCGGTGGAGGGTTCCCTCTACTGGCCTGAAAACCCACGGAGAGCATTTCAGTGCAGGGAAATGTCTGTTTACGACCCAAAGGGGAGGGCTGGCTTCAAAGAGCTCCTGACCTCCCCCTGCATCAGCACCCCGACTCCTGCCCCTGTGCAGCTTCCTATTTCCCCAGCACTGAAGCTCCCTGTCCCTTTTCCCAAGGCTGTCCAGAGCTGCCCATTCCCGATAATTCATACGCTTTTCTCTGATTTAGGGATGTTGCTCTCCTCGCCACACAGGACAAATCCCACACATGCAAGGAGGACCCAGATAACTAGTAACAAAACACAACCCCCTCTCTGTGCGACCACAGTTCAGGTTTGGACCACATCTCTGGCAGCAGTTACCAGCCCTACACGATGCCCAGGAGAGCCACAGGGACCCGAGCACTGTGCACTGCAGGAGGGATGTCTCCCTGCAGCCCTTCGTGCGTGATTGCTGGGTGGGTGTTTTAGGAAAAGACATTGCAAAGGGGACCTATCTCTGTGCTAATAAAGGAGACCAGGAGTGCAAAGAGATAAAAATGGGAGTTTAACTTCACTGTGGGGGATCTGAATGGCCCAAGCAGAAGCACCAGGTCAGAGTTAGCAACGACCAACAGAAATAAAAGGGAAACTCCTCCCCTGAGATTGTTCAACAGTGTCTCTTCTTCATCCTTCCTCCCCCACAAGAGTACCTATCTCTTTCCTTCCCTCCTCTCTCTCCTTGCCTCTTCCCACCTCTGTCTCTATTACTATCAAAGTGAAATTTATGAAGAGCTCGAGGCATTGGCGATTTCCTGGATTTCAATATAACTTCTTGCAATCTTAAGTGAACAGCTTGGTTGCTTCTGCCTGTCAGAGAATTTAAATTGCAAATTGAATAGCGAAATGCAGCAGCCAAGGGTCTGTATCAGTGACTTTGGAGAGCAGAGATATCGCTTAGCAACTGGAGGGAGGGATGGAGGCCACAGTAAATATGGCAATGAAGTATCTGGATTTTGGGAGACTCCCTGGTCCTGCATGGCAGAGGGGTGGTAGCTCTGGGTGTCTGGGAAGGGTGCCTGCATGGAGGATGATGCTGGTGTTTTGCCTCTGATGGTGGCACTAACAGAAGTGCAAGAGTAGATACCACCACCTCCCATCTGTACCAAGCAGTACATCACATCTCCTTCCTGATCCCAGCCTGGTGAAGCCTGAGCACAGGGCGTTGCAGCAGTAGGTCACTTCCCAAGGGAAATCATCAGCTTTTCTCTTACCAGGTCTCACCTTGGCACCCAGGAAGTTAGGCACTACCCTGACACAAGGTATGGTGAGGACTGAGAGGACTGGGTGAAACTCCCTGGCCCCTTTACATGGGGTGCCAGATGAAATAATCAGTTAGGGAGCTGAAGGATGTGGCTTATCAAGGATACGCTGAGGGTCCTGGGTTTGCTCAGCCTGGAGAAGGCTTTCAGCTTGCAAGGGCATCTATCTGCTTTCTAACTGCCACCTACAGCAGGTGACAGAAAAGGCAGAGCTGGACTGTCCTTGGAGATGCACAGCAAAATGGCAAGAGGTGGCAGTCAAGAGGGAAGTTCCAGCTAGAAATAAGTACAAAATCTTCACAATTTGGCTAAGCATCAGGACTCGGGCCCACACAGACAGTGCAAAGTCCACATGGGAAATCTTTAAAACTCATGTGCACAGGACCTTGAGCTGCCTGGTCCAGCATTGAAGTTGGTCCTGCTTTGAGCTGGAGGTTGAACTAGACACCTCTAGAGATCCCTTTCAACCTATGCTATTCTACAATTCCATCCAGGGACTTTTCTTTTTTTCTTAATGTTGAAAACTGACTTCAATACTGCCAGAAATTAGAAGAGAGAAAGGTCCTGAGCAATCACTTAAGTCTCTCCCTGCCCCTGGCAGGTTGAGAAACATCCAAACCGGTGCTGTCACCTCTTTGTTGGAGCTTTTCAAGGAGGAAGACTCCACATTCCCCCATGGACAGTCTGTTCCAGCACTTCCTATCTTTGCTGTTTAGAAAACATTTTCTAACATTAGTCATGCCTAAATGAGCTTCAGTAAACTTTAAACCCACAATAGTAACAGCAAGTTAGCACTTAATGCTTAATAACACAAACCTTCAATGCATTTAGGGAAGTTACTACCATTTAAGGACACAGTAAACTCTAATATCCTGCAGCAGTGAGTTCCACCAGTCTGATGTCCTCTGCATTAATAATAATAATAATAGCTCCTGATGAAGAATCAAAAAGGGCAAGAGGGAAGCAAGTCTCCTTGTGCGTTCTTCCTGATTACAGTCTGTAAGACTCACACAGAGAAAACATTACTCAAGTCCATCTCATAGGAGGTATATCCAATATGCAGAAACAGAGCTCTGTGACTCAGTAAACCTACTTCGATGCCCTGTGATTGTGTATATCTTTCCTGTATAGATGCTAGGTGCAACAGATGAGATTTATCAGAGGTAGTTCCCCACAGGACATAATAAAGAGGAGAAATAGGCATTGTCCAGGAGCTGTTCATCTCATCTTTTTCACATATCTATTTCCAGATGAGACTGCTCCATAATAAAGTCTTTTCCTCCCTAACAAGGGATAAAGAAGGCTGTCTTGGAGGAAGGTGCCTGCAGTGTTATTTCCAATCTTTAGCAAAATGAGCCCCAGCCCACATATTCCACACAGGTGGCAATAGGTGGTCATAGAGAAGTGACAACAGCTCTGTGGGCTGTGGGTCTGGAAGCTCTCGGAGCTCACAAAAAAAGACCTGGTAGAGTACTTGGAGCCAATGGAAAAAACTGTGTTTTGAGAAATACTGCAATCAATAGGGAGGATTTTTTCCCACTGAGGCTGTGTGGAAGTGATTCTTTAGTGTGCTATTCAGGGGACTACTCAGTGCAAGTACAATGTGTTCCTGAGCAGAACAGGCCAAGGAAAACTTTGCAAGGAATTTTTGGATGGGAGCCTAAGGCCAGCAGACACTAAATGCACCATCCAAGGAGATTCAGGGAGTCTGTGACAGTCAGAGTATTAAATGCATTTCTCTAGTGTTCCAGAATAATGTTCTAACCCCGAATCATCTCCCCCACCACTAAAAATCCTCACAGGTTACGACTTAGAAGGAGCAGGAATGTTTATACATCCACCCCTCATCTCCATCGGTGTAGTGGCATTTGCTGCCTGGCCTAAACCGCTGGCATTAGTTCAGCTGTTAGGAACCAGTGACTCTCACCCCAGAATCAACTGCAATTTCCTAGTCAGTACACAATTCACTTAAATCCCACACTTCCTTTAGAAGGGTGTTGACATTTACTCAGCTGCTTGTCAAATGTCTGGAGATGTTAACATCTCAAACAAGAGCTGTTGTCATTAAAGGAACACAGACTATTGGAAAGACAGGTAGTTAGTATGACTTTGGGAGAGGTGTCTGATGAGAAGATATTTTATATGTGCCTGCGTCTCCTTCCAGCGTACAAGGAAACAGTTGGTGCCAGGGTAGCACGTTGCACATCAGATGGCAGAGGAGTTTTGTGGGATAAGCAGAAAACATTCAGATGGGGAAGACCAGCAGAGAAATGGAAAAAGCCCTCCTCTCTCTGTCATTCAAGAGACATGCTCCTTTTTCTGAAAGAAGTATCGATGACGTTCAGATTTGGTTCACCTTGTCAGCATTCAGGAGCCTAATCAGGAGAGAAATGAATGTTTCCAGGAACCAAGCATCTTTGCTACTTCAATATGAGCTGAGTTGCCTCCTTGTGGTATAACCCTTAGGACCTAATTAGTCTTTGTGCTCTTCATTTCCCATCGTGAGAATATCGTTACTGTGATTCCTCCATTGAGCCTGGGCCTTGGGCTGTTTTCTATCATCTGTGAACATCTCCAGTTGAGAGAGCTCTCAACATCATCCTCCATGATCTGCCTCCTTATAAATTATATCCGTGTCCCCAGGAAGTCCAGCCGTAAGCCTGACCCTTCAAGCCCCAGAGCAGCCTGAGGGCGGTGGAGGAAAATCTGGAGGAGACCCTGGCACGGACCTCACCACCACAGGGGTTTTGACAGCCAAACCAGATGCTGAGCATACGGCCCCATCTCCACATCTGTGGCACCACTGTGGAGGTTTGTGCAGGCATAGGCAGTGCAAGATGCTTGTGCTGGAGTTTCAGAGCCCTGTGATTTTAAATCCCTTATGTCTCATTTTCCAAGACCCAGACGCTAACAGGGGGGCTCTTTCCCTGCAGGCTGAGGTTAATTGGCTTGTGCTTTTAAGAGGATAAAGCTGCGGAGACTCGGAGTCAGGGCTGTTCTCCAGATTTCCATTATAATCTACATTGCAGGCAAATAGCTTTCCTGATCAAATCATCTGTCCTCTCAGTACAGAGGATAAAGAGCTGGTGATGTGGGAAATCTGCAGAGTGGGAAATCTGCAGAGTGTCTGTGCACGACCTTGCTGGACAGAGGAGGAAGAAAAGGCGAAGACTTTTCTTTGCTGTAAGGAAGTATGAGTGAGGTGCGTGAAGGCACCCTGCCCTTGTCCAGTGTCCTGAGAGGGAAAGGAGGACGTGCTTGGAGCGACTGATCCATGGCAGCAGCAAACAGTATTAGGACCATTTCTGAGCCTGGTGTTATGCATATCTTGACAATCAAATGGAGAAACAAGATGGTACATGAGACTGGGAACTCACTGGGAAATGGTGTGAGCCCTGGGACCAAGCCCCAAAGCTGGCAAGGGCTCGTTGCCCTTGTGGCCCTTGAAAATTGGCTGAACCTTGTCCAAGTCAAAGCCAGGTTTCAAACACCTGTGGGAGGGAAGGAGAGAAGGAGGGAGGAGAGGCTCCAGCAAGCAAAAGGCGGTGGTGGTACCTCCCCAGCACCAGAACTGCTTGTCTCAAGCTTGTAGCTCATTCTCCAGAAAGCATGGAGGATCACCATTGCTTTCAGCACTTCTGGCTGTTTCACAAAAGAAGCAGCTACCTGAAGACAAACCAAGAGTGAGGACAAGGACTGGGAAGCAGCTGGTTTGGGACACAGAGAGTGTTTCACCTCTTCATTTCCCACCTGTGAAAAGGGAACAGAGATTTGTTTTCCAGATTTTTCTGTTTCAAACTCTATTTTGCTCCTGGTCAGCACCTACTTCACTAGGCAAACTTCATCCCAGCAGAAGCTGCAAGGAAAGTTTTTTTTCCCAATCACATACAACACTCCTGGTCCTTTCAGCTCCCATCTCTAGAAATGCTTACTAGTGTACTTGAATTTGCACACTTGGCACCTGAACATCCATGTGGACTTCCATCCCAGACCCAACTCTCACATGGACACAGCTGCTCAGCTGTACCTTCTATACATCAAGCTCTTATGGCATGGAAAGAAAGTGTAGGTAACATTCAAAGCAGTTTACCTAATCATTTTAGCTTTCCTAAAAATTCCTTTTTCTAAAGTTCTAAAAATGATGCAAAGACAATTTTTCAAAAACTTACAGGACCAAAACACCTTAAAACTCAAAGCCTGTGGTGAAGTTCCTCAACTGCTTGGGTTTTTCTATGTCCAGTTGCGATGGCCGCAACCTATTTCCCACAGAAAAAATAGAACTAACTTGCAATCTTCAAGTCCCTGGCAAGAAAATTGCATGACCTCATCACCTGAGTTGAGATGGCCTCAGAAAACAGGAGGACTCCTTGCCTTCGTTGTGCTAAGGCCAGGAGCAGGGAGGAGCTGACTTTCAGCTGCAAGGCTGAGAGTCAGGTTTGCCTGGAGCGTCTTCTCCTGAAGTTTCTTTTCTGGGGCCACTAGATCAGGCTCACTAGAAAAGAGAGTGAGCTTTTTCTTTCTCCTCCAGCCCTTACCTGGCACACTTCAAACAACTGTGCAAATCAACACCAAGACAGACATAGCTTGTGCCGTGTACTACAGGTACAAATGCACAGAAGAACCTCTCCTCCTGAGCATCTCTCTATCACCTGTTGACACTCAAAACAGTCACCTACCTCACCTCTGCAGCTCAGCGCTTCAACTTCAGGGAACTGAAATCCAAAGATCAGCTCTACCCTCCTCCCCATCTATCCTTTAAACAGTGCCTGGGATAGGGAGGAAAAACAAATGTTGAGATTTCTCGCTTTCACGCAGCCGTATATTCTCGCTGCTAGGCTTCTACCCATAAATATTACAAGATGTGTGTCACAGGGGTGATTTGTAAGAGGAGAGAGGATGTTTACCTACGGTAAATTACAGTCTGCTTCTTTGTGTTCTCCTGAAATTTCAATTACCGAGCTATTCTTTTATTTCTAGCTTTCCTATAGGTTTTTCTCATTTAGACAATGAGCACCACAGTTCAAGTTTGTTCCTGTGTATCTTAAGGTTTTACACTACCCTCATTTTATCTCAATGCTTTATACTTTGCATGTGTGTGTTTCTCTCTCTGTATTCACGTTTTAGGCTTTTAGCTATTATACAGCATCTTGCTCTTGATTAGGTTGCTGCTGCAGCCACAGGGTAGGCTGTTCAGGTTCAGGAACAGGACCACAAGCTTTCTGAAATGTTGCAGCTCTTCCTTTCCACGATGCATCACTTTCTGACCTGAACTGCCAACACACTCACTGGGAAAAGTGGCCAGTGGCTGAAAAGGAGGATTTTGAGGGAGGACACTGACTTGTAAGTTTAAGGCTGGCGTGTATTGCACAGGCAAGGAGGAATAGCATAACAGTCTTGGTTACCCTGTGCAGACTTGGCTGCAGAGGCTGACAGAGCAGAGGACTGATGCAGACCCAATTCCCAACAGGGAAAACTCTTTGCCTATTCACTAGGACTGAGGGATAATCTATAGCAAACAGAAAAGCCCTTTCATCAGATTTCCAGCTTGTGAAATTTCCTCCTTCTTCTGGAGATCAACCATAAGATCAAGAGAGTCCAATATGTTTAACATGTACAAGCCCAGCCCGGTAGGTATTTAAGTGCTAGTGTTCTCTTCCGTAGTCCCTTTAGCATTTCACAAGTGGCTATGTCATCAGGGCTCTCCACTGTCATACCCAGTCTTGCATGGTTTCCAGGCAGATTTTGCAAAAAAGAAAACATAATTTTGGCCAAGAAGAGGACCTATTCTGATTATTTTGGTGCTTAACAATCTCTATTCTATCTGTGTTGGAGCATAACTTTGATCATACCACATCTTGGCCAGTTTCCTACTGTTATTGTTGTTTGAGATAATGTTTATGATTGAGTTCAGCGAGTTGTGCATTTCCTTATCTTTCCACATGTCTGTGAATGCCAGTATTTGGAGTCAATCCAGCAGAATCCCAGGATGATTTGTCAGAGACAGGCCAACAAGATAATATGAAAAGGGAAAAGGTGATAGCAATGGCAACAATATGCAATTTCTTCCACAGTGTTCAATAACTTCTAGGCAGTGCAAGCTCTGAATTGTGGAGTCCAGACAGACACTGAACAGGCAACATAAAAATTGACCTGTGTACAGTGGATCATAGTGGGAAATCTCTTTGCCCTGCTGTGTTGCTCTTCACAGGACCTGTAAAAACACAGAGGATTAGTAATAAGCTCAGTAAAAGATACTTAATATTCATGAAACAAGTTTTTCTGATACAATTTGATTTCTCATTAAGTATAGACTATTTAAGTAATTTTTGAGGCAGGAACACCACTGCTGAAATCCGAACACATTTGGGACCTTCTTCATAATAATCTGTTATCAGGAGTGGTGACCTGTTCTTCAGTCATAGTCATGGAAGGACTGGGCAGCAGTTAAGGGCTCTTTGAACTGTGATGCTAACTTCAGGATATCGGTAAATTATGTTCCCTATTCTCCCCATCAGCAAAGTGGGAACGTCAGTACCGGCTGATCACAAATATTCGCAATTGCCATGTGCAAAGTGCTTTGAGATCCTGGGGTGAAAGAAATGGGAGATGAGCAAAGCATCTTCCTCACTAAACTCCTTAGCCATGGTAATTCTACACGGTCATCATTCACAGGAAGAATGTTTTATTTAGGAGGGAATAATCACATCTTGCTGCCAAAACATGAAATCCAATTATGCTGTGAACTAAAGGCTGTTTTTAAAGGGTTTATCATTTCTCAGCTTTATCCTCATCAGCTGCAAAAGCGGGTTTTCTTCCCTGCTTTCCTTTACTTTTGAAAGGGCTTAGTCTCTTCTTTTCCCCTTTCCATCTTCCCTGTGTGCCAGATTTCCCTTCTCTATGGCAGAATTAACTGTTAGACTCTGCTTTGGATTTTGCCTCACACCTTCAATATTTCCCCCCAAAAATCAAGGCAACCTGGTTAGCCCTGCTCTGGTTTTATTGTTTTCCATTGTCTATGAAATGCAAAACCATGGAAATGTTGAAAATGGGTTTTTCTGCCTGCTGTCTCCTCTTGAACAGACTTTGTGGCTAGACTTTGGGTCTAGTCCTTGTAAAATATCCATCCATAGGGAAATACTTTCTTAAAGCAGTCATTTAAAGGTGTGGTACCTTCTTTTCTTTCCCCTACTTCCTTTCTCCTTTCCCTTCCCTTTTTTTTTTTTTTTTTTTTCCTTCTCTCTTGAACAATAAATAGCATAGCTACCTAAGTATGGAAGTAGAAAGAGTGTTTATGGTGTCTCAAGCTGTTTCCCATGGCATTAATAAAGAAGGACAAAACTAAAGACTTAGCAAGATTGAGAATTTAAAAGCAGAAGCATTGGGTTTCTTCCTGTTACCAACACAGATTTTTAATATGAGCGGAGGTTTGGGAAACATGTCATTGTGGAAAGGCACTCATAAAAATGAGAGAAGAAGGGAGATGGGGTGAAAATGGGATTTGGTAAAAGTCTACTTGTCCAGAGAAGGCTATTTCAGATTCCAAGGGAATAAAATCTCTCTCTCATGTCTGTAAAGGATAAGGCAAGAAATGGTTGTTTCAAAGAATAGCACGGATCGTTCAGAATGAGAAACTGTCTTCTGGGGCATTGGCGTGTTTACAGAGATTGGCTAGGAGGTGATGGCAGTGGGGAGAGCTGCCACCCTTGACAGACTAAAGACATGCATCTGTCAGGAACTAATTACGTGGAAGTGACCCTGCCTTGCCATCTCTCAACCTCTTTGCAGCCCCTAATTTTCAATGACTGAGGAAGTCCCTTGCTGGGTTACATCTCTCTGTATTAGCCCTTGTCTATGCAGATTGGAAATCCTCCTATGCAAATCTTACCTACCCTCCCCTTGCACAAGGCCTCTGTCCTGGCACTGTAGGGTCTTTTTTACTGGTTGGAGACTGTGTCATTGCCAAATATACAACAGTTGAGTCTGTGTTGAATCAGTGATCCCTCTTCTTTCTCTTCATGACTTCATCAACAGTGACACTCTCAATGAGGCTGAGACTCAGGTCAGGAGTGCAAATTAATGCCATCAGGGCATCCAGTTATAGTCACAGTTACAAGCAGCAGTAGGACACGCTGAGAAGCAGACATATCAGTATGTACAGACATTCACTAGACTGGACATTTGACACCCTTCACATGAGCACTGCTCTTTGTGGAGTCGGTCTTTCTTTTCCTATAGAATAAAATTAAGAGCTCCTGAAACCCAAACTGGATTCAGAACCAAGTGTTCAAAGATCCCAGGACTGTTGAGGAGTCTCCTCTGTCTTCAGCAATAGAAACCTCTGTCTTCTACTCCTGTAGTTGCAGTAGCCCTAGTCTGAATCCCATGACAGTTGGAAAGCTCAAGATGGATGAGCTCCAAGCCTTTCCTCTCTGAATCCTTGATTCATTAGTTAATGTCTGAAAAGCACTTTGGAGCTCAAGAGTGCTGAGTGCTATTATTATTATTAGAGACCTTTTATATGAATGTTGATTGAAAAAGATAATTGTTAACTTTCATTCCTTTTTTTTTTTTTTTTTTCCCCTTTATTAAAGAGAATAGTCTTCCCCCAGAAGTAGAAAGGATGAGCTGGATGTGATACTGACACAGGAAGATGACGGTGTAGTCCTGATGGATAACACTAACAATGGAAAGAAGAGGAAAAACATGATGGGGACCTCCATCTGCCAATGTTGTGAGGATGCAACAGAATTTATGGAACATGACTTCTACTGTATGCACCTCCAGGCCATTTTCTCATGTTTCAGCAATCTATTCAGCTGCCCTCTTCTAGCTATTGTGTCCCAGAGTTGCTGGGTTATCCTGTATGACACTCAGAAGGGCATGGATGTCTTGTATGTCTTGTTCCCTACCAGAAAGCCGTGCATGGATGTCTCTCACACCCTAGGTTACCTCACATGGCACTGGATGCCTATGTGTAGACAACTCTATCAATCCCAGGATGCTTAGACAGCAGGGATGGGATTCAGCTGGGTAAATGTAGGGGTCTTTTGCCATTTTAGATACTGAGGCCTATCCTACCTGGCCTCCAGCTGCCATTGCAGAAAGATAAAGACCTTAAAGTCCTGCTTCATATTTGCCAGCTCCATCCTACTGGGTTGAAGACCTTTGGGCATATCGAATGGTCAGAGAACTTCAGGGAACTATTGACCTTACTCTAGAGTAGGTGCCTATTTTGGTCAGTGAACCTGCAATGACTGTGTTGGCGAAATCTCTACTGGCTACGAGGAGAGCTCAGACACTCAGCTCGCATGGGGACATCTGAACTGTAGACTCTCTTGGCATCTGAATCTGAAGTGAATCCCACCTCCATAGCACAGACATCTCCATCAAATCAAGTCAGCAAAGGCTGCTATTACAACTACTTCAAAGACAAAGTCAACATTAGGCACAGTTCCTTTTGTCTTAAGACTGACAGCTAAAATCAGGGCAGATGCCCAAAGACTGCAGGCTCGATATTCATGGGTGTATTTGGAACCCAACTGAGTGAGATCTTAGGGAACCAGAGCTAATTGGCACTGCCTTTGAGGAGGTGGATGGGGGTGGACTAGAGACCTCCCAAAGTCATTTACATCTTTAATTATTCAGTGGTTCTTAGACTGGGAATACAAATTGGACCTCTGGTTATCTATCTCTTTCCATTGACTCTAAAGGGAGACAAAAGACAGGCTAATTCAGACAGAGGCATCTACACCAGAGACATATGAAGTTAAGTGGGTTCAACACCATGCCACTAGCTTGAATGTCCTTCACAGCTGTAAATCAAGGCAACCCATAATGAGGTGGGGGGCAGAAAGCAGGTTTTGCTACTAGTGGTGGATGAATCACCTTCTTTCTCCACCAAGAGTAGGTAGCATTTCGATAGCTAGAATAAGCTTGTATTTTTGCATGGAGAAAGGAAGGGAAAAGAACCCATTCACCATCTTTTGCCTCTAGGAAGTTTTGTCACGATGGATTTGGAGAGTTTTCTGTGCTTGAGGCAGCTGAGCTTTAACCTGAAGCTCTAGGGAGGAAATCCTGAGCTTGCTTGAATTGTATGTCCAGTGGTCTCCATAGCTGTTCTGAGCCACTTGAAGCCACAGAAAGGTGAACTCTAAGACTTGAAACACACTCAGATCTTGAAGATAAGCAGATACCCACTGGAGAGCAACAGGCTAGATATCAGCCTGGCATCAGCTAGTTGAGACATTGCCAGCCCATAAAAAGTAAAGATGAAAATTCCTGCAGGGCACCATCCAATTACCATTTAGCACATTAGGGAACAAGTCTGACTGCTCAGCTTTAGTTACATCCACGTCTTGTCTGACTCCACATCATGGTCTTCTCCAAACCACACAGGATTTCCATGGAAAGGAGGCAAAAGAAGGTGCCCCAAACAGGAGCCACAAAGCTCTTTGCACTGGTTCCCGTTCAGTGGGGAACAAGACTCTCAGCAATCCAGTTTCCTGCAAGGTACACATAGCTTGTCCTGACAACATGGAAGTAGCCATGGCCCTGAAACACACTGGACCAAACACCAGACACAGTGCAAAATTAATGTTTAAACACAGAGGGAAAGAGCAGGGCTCTTTCCCTGAAGCCCTATAGTCACTCTTGCCCTGTATACCCAACAGCAGCATTGCCATCCCTCTCTCCAGCTTCATTTCCACCCCGATGGTTTCACCAGGTTGGCATTCGCCTTTCAGCCTTCTCCATGGAAGCAAGAAACAAAGTCAAAAACCTTCTTCATCTCTCATTGATCATGCCTGCCCAGATCCTTTCACTTTGGGTTAATGTGGCCCGGAGATGCTCATTTTGCACAGCTGTCCTCTCAGAATGAATATCATTTACACAGACCAAAGATATCGCTCTCACAAAATAAATTTCCTAAACTGCTATTGCCCTATCTTCCCATTTTTATCGAGCTGGGGTTGCATTAACATTAATGAGATGTTAAAGGAGAAGGGAAAAAAAAAAAAAAAAAGAAAGAAAAAAGGTCTTCCTAAGCAAATAATAACTATTCAGTCACAATTCAGAGGAAAATTATGGCTCTTTTACATGTTTGAATCTTTCCATCGGATTTTGCTCTTGGTTTTGCTAAATTATGTGAAATGATGGAAGTCCATACATATATATGAATGCGCATTGCAAAGTTGAAATGTTTTCTTAGTCTGAAAATTATTTCCTTTTTCAGTGAATTTGTATCTTGGTTCTTTCTCTCGTTCCCTTTCTTTTTGTGCAGTGCGCGTGAAGGGAAATTCCTCTTTCTTCCCGAGACCAGCCTTGATTGTCTGGGACAAAGAAGACATTTCATGACTCAATGAACTGCCTGCAGGAACAACACAGAAATTCCTGGTCGATAGAAGAATGCCCCCAAAAAAATCCAGGTCCCACTGCATTGGGATTTTTATTAAGATTGGAAAATGATAGCACCAGCCAAGATCTGCTTTATCAGACTATACAAATAATCTAGTTTCACACTTCAGGATTTAAACAAAAGGCAAATTAGGGAAGCTGAAGGCAAACAGGAAAAGGAAAACAGAAGACAGTCTAATAGGAACTGCTTTAAAAGGCTCAAGACATCCTCAGGGTTCCTTCAGTTCTGCAGGGTCTTGTGGCACGTGGGTCTTTCCAGCAGTCTCCTCCCAGGGACACTTAAGACACTGGTAGCAGAAGAGTCCACAGCCCTGTAGTTTGCACGTGAGGTCCCACTCCTCAAGAGCCTCGGCTCCCTTTGCCACTACTGACACACATCCTCAGCCCCACTGAGACAGAGGAATACTTCCAGGCCTCAGAGTTCTTTTTTTCCCTCTTGTGATGTAGCTGAAAGTGCACAGAATTCTTAGGAAATCAGAAGAAATGCTGCAAGCAAAGTGCAAGTCTGGGCATGCAAGCCAAGACGCTTTTTTCCTGAGCCCAAACCCCTTGTTTGGACCTGGATCTTTGAGGACAGCAATGCACAGGGGACCTCTTCCACTATTTAGTTGAACCCCATCGAGTTTTGCTATCCTCATCAACTGGGTTGCACAGGGCAATTGCCTAGCTTTACCCATGCCAACTGTTGGCCCAGCCTTGGTAGTCACTGAGCAAGCTGTCATTCTGGTCTAGAAAAGCTTTGGTTTATTTTGAGTCTATATTGCTGTTTCTCTGCCATCTTCCTCTCCTGTGCCTCCAGGCTGGAAATCAACCACAAAATACACAGCTCATGCGAAGCGGCAAAAAGTACAGGTGTAAACAGAAAATTGTGAGTTGCTTGGACTTTCTTGATAAATAATCCTAAGGGGAGTTATTCTTATGTTATGGATGGGCTCAGCCTGTGCATTTCATGGTGGGGACCTGACAAAGTGGTGTGAGAGTGGACAGCCAAAGCTCTAATGCTCACCCTTCCTACTTCAGAAAATCAGACTGACAGCATTTGATCTAAAGGAGAATTCTGCTGAGACAGACACCTCAATGATATCTCTGTGCTTGTTTCTGTAAAACACTAGTATATGTTGGGTTGCTCAAAAATAAACAAAACATCATAAGAAAGTTCAAGCTGGGATTTCCCCTTCTCACAGGAAAAAAAAATCCAAACAAATACAAAACTCTAAAATCTCATGGCAAAAGCTGTCTTAGGGAAATCAAGTTGCTCTTGAAAAGCATTTCCCTCACATATCACCCAAGATGACAACACACCCTCTCCCCTCTGGGAGAATGGATGAGGACACAACATCTCCCTTGACTTTGACAAGTTATCTTTGGTTACCTTTTTCTACCATGGTTTCCATGTGTATTTAGAGGTCAGACGATGTGGCAGCACCTAAGGAACACATGTTGGTTGCTCATAGAGGATAGAACAGTCCAGCATGGTAGATATGCGCTGAATTTATCACCAGGAACTGAAGAAACACTGTCTCTTCTTCCCAGCCTCACCTTCAGCCCCTGTGGTCTTGCAAAGGTCCCCTCACTGTCCACCTCTCACCACAGAGGCAGATACCTAGCTTTGGTTGGGAAAGTTCCACCATCATAGGTCCCTTATTTACTCTTCCGCAAAAAACAGGACCCACCTCTAAACATGAATAACCACAAGCCTGGCATTTTACATGCAACATGTGATGCTCTGGATCTGTTTGAAACCCTGTCCAAGGCTTGAGAAAGCAATCTGGATTTCCCCATCAATCTTGGGCTGATTTGGAGTTTAGCCCATAATGTCATCCTGGATCATGACCACAGATTTGCTCTGGACTGAGTCTCAGGTGTCCTCAAGAAATCTGGAATTTCCCCCCATCCCTGCTGCATGAAATCTACTGAAAACATTGTCTTATTCTACCTAGGTTTGTAAAAACTTGTTTTCTTTCCAAATAGCCAAAGCCTCTATTTGAAATCCTTGGCTAGATCTGCTCCAGACCAGAGGTCATGGGTTCATTCTCAACTTCTTCATTTTTTAATAAGCTTCTCAGTAAACCTCACCTCTGTTTCAAAGCTTGCTACAACATCCCTGCACCCTGGAGCTTTGCCTAGCTTTCGGTTTCCAAATGAAAGCCTAGTGCTGGTTCATTGTTTTACAGCCCCGTTAGACTCTGACCTAAGCCCCAAAGCCTAGGATGGAAGGCAGTGTCAGGATTACTCCTGCATTTGGCAGGAAAAATACATCTGAAAGAACAATTAACACTTTGTTAATGTGCCAAGGAACAGACTGATCTGCATGTTGGCCAAAGGCAACAAGCAACTGCTGTTTACCTTGATATGTATGTGCTAATGTGGGGCAGTTCTGATAGCAGAGCGTATTCTTAGCCTTAAAGCACAATGGCAGATGAGATGTTCTCCTCTAATTTCCCATCCTCTCCATTAGCAGGAAAAGCAGATAAATCCAGCAGCAGAACCCTCCAGTCCGACTCCTACCTGGCAGATAATAATGCAAATTGCAGCAACAAAAGTGGTAAAAATTCATGGCAGGAAAATAGATGAATGATCTCAGTTCGATGGGACAACACCAAATGCCACCCCCAAGGGACACTCCAATCCTGCTCAGATCTCCATTGCTTTTACCAGTCATGAACATGCATGCCCATCTGGGGTTGCAGATGGCCATCGGTGCCCTGTGATATTACTGTCACCAAATGTGATACAATACCTCATTAAAGAATAAAAGAGTTTTTGCAAGTTTCTCAAAACCATTTCTGCCAGCACGTTCTTCATCCTATGTCCAGCTGGGAAAGTTCAAAGATGTCTGACAGATCCCAGGGCAGATCCCAGACTACTGTTCCCAGATGTCTCTACACCAGCATCCTGCTTCCCATTCCCCTCCACCAAAGCCTTGCCTCACCCAGACCCCGCTGCATACCCTTTAGTACCAAACAGTGTTGGTGGATATTCATCTCAGATCAGCCCAGTTCCCCTGATTCCTTCCTCTTAGTCCAGGGCAGGTTCTTTTCTCTCCCACTTTGTCATTGTTCCCTCTAAGGGATATACCCACCATGTCCCTGGCTAGTTGAGCGATGCATAGAGGGACAATCATCTCTTAATGACTCCATAGTGGGATTGTCCTGTCCACAGTAGAAGATGCTGGCCTGCCTCATCTCTCTTTTCATTTAGTCTCAGGCCTCCCTGCAAAACCTCAGATTGAAGAAAGGTAATGAGCTATAAAGCGAAATTTCACCAGCAAAGATGCAGTTCTACAATACCCATTCAAGATGGAACAGAAGTCACTACAATAATGAAGAAGGATAGGTGGACAGACAGACAGATATGTAGATAGACAGATAGATAGATGATAGTCTGTATCCTGTATATTAAAGCTGTAGATAATGTCAGCCAGTCTCTCTCCCCTTTTTTATCCCTCCCCTGTTTTAAATTACGCCTATCGCTCCAGTGAAATTTATTACAATGTAAGAAATAATGACTTTTTAAAGATATTTTTTACTTTTTAAGCAGAGGTGTGAGGGCTCCCTGAAAACAAATGGATGAAGATGTGAAAGCTTATTGGATTGCCACGTCAGATACATTATCCCCAGGGCTCTGAATGAAGAATTAGACCATGGAGATCTTATTTGACATTAGATGTTTCAATTTCTCCAAGAACATTAGGCATGTTGGATTCAGCACTGAATTCAATAATAAACAACAGCGCTGACCCTCCCCCCTTCCCCTTTTACCCCTTAGCATTTTAAGTCAGAGACATGTTATTAAGATTTATTTTACATTTTTATTATTGCACTCACAAGAAAAGAGAGATCATATTTGCATAATTCATTTTTATACAAACTTTTATGTATTACTTACAGCTGCCGATTCTCCTCCCTTTAATATATGTGTTTATATGGCAGTAAAACAATGACATTCAAACAATACACAGAAAATGATTTACTTCAACCCTGCAGGTATTGCTGTATATTTATTAACCCCTGGGAATTATTTTGATTGAAATCCCTTTGGATAATTCTCATCAAGAGACTGAGGCTATGTACTTGCTAGTAGCTTCCCAGATAGAAGGCAAGAGTTTAGCATCTGACCCTCCTGGAGTGATCAGTGAATGGCCATTTGACCATGGTGGTAGTTAGAACATCTTGATTCCTAATGGATCTAGTTGGGACCGCAGTGCTGGGTGCAGGATGAGTGCTGAGACATGCTCCCTGGGATGATGAACACAGAGAACGAGCACCAGACCACCTAGCATGATGCATACTTAGGAACATTGCCTGGGGACATCTCCATATCCTCCGGGCCAGACCAACACAGCCACATCCACAGCTCCTCATGGCCCTGTTGAGCCTCATAGACATGTACCCCATGCCTCACCAGACCCAATGCCACCTTCTCCACCTCACCTCACCTCCCAAGAGCTACTCAAAGCTGGTTGTGGCAGACTACTTTGTTCAGTGGTAGCTCTCCTGGTCCTTTTCCTAGGTAGACACCCTCTCTCCCAGACACACACAGGGCCATGTACCCCAAACTACTCCTTTTCTCTGCGTTTTCACACACTGCAGTCAGTGGTGGCAGTGTTGGTGGTGGTGATGAAGGTGGTTGTCATGGTAACTCCCTTTTCCCCTTCTGCTAATTCTGCAGGATTTCTTTCTACAGAATCGATCTGTGAATGTGCTTCCTTTTCTTGCTCACCCTTTAAAATAACAGCTATCAGGAATATTTCAGGAATGTAAAATTTGCTAGGCTAAGGTCTTCTCTGAGTGGCTGATACTGAAACGATATCTACTTCTGATTTCTGCATCCTCCAGGTGCTTTCAAAGGCAGCACGAGAAGTCTCAAGGCAGAAGAATTTCCGAACCAAAGAAGCTCCTCCCTCATCCCCAGTTGGATTCGTGATGGGTTCTGTCCCTTATACTTGTCCGACCCAAAGAAACTCCCACCCTTCTCCTTCAGTCTAGTCCTCCTTCAAGACCTAAATTCATGATCGTCTTGGCACACAGCATGTTCCACAAGTTAATTATGGATTAACCAAACTCAGCATTTAGTTTCTCGCTTTACCATTGCTGCTCTCATTTGGGAAGGGGCTTAGATTTCTCAATAATACTCAGAACAAGAGACATGCCCATTCTCTTTGTTATCTGTTATTCAGATACCTTCTTTTACTTTCTAAAGACATCCTTCCTAATAGTTTCCAGGATCTTTGGTTGTTTCAATATAGACTGTCTGCTGTGCTGGCTGTGTGGTGTCATTACAAACCTGCAGACTCTTTTATCAATCACTCCAACACCAACCATCTGCGGTACAACATTGCTGGAAGAGGTCTAGAGATGCAACTGGACACTGATCTAGCTATCGAAAAATAAGGTGTGTAGCTGAAGAAAGTCATCAGACTCCTCACTGCAGGACATGTAGACAAACAGACACCCTCTCTCCAGGGCAATTCACCCCTTTTTGTTGGTGACCTCTCTTCAGATGGGAGAATGACCTCTCTGTCTCCCTGGAGTAGAGGAAGATCCTTGATGGGGAGCCACATGCAGAGATTTGCCTCATATCAGAGTAATGGAGTCAGAAATAATGTCCCACCTTCTGGTCCCAAGCCACAGGCATCCTCCAAAAAAAAATATCAAAGCAGCTTCTCCCTTAGTAAAAGAATCCTTACGTGCGCTTTCTTTGCACAATCGGGATTTGTATCAAAAACTATGTTTGCCATCATCTGAGCATGATGACATAGTGTGTCTGGCAAAGAGGGATGGCTTTTTTTGACAAACGATGCACTCATTTCACATAAATTTCCAGGGGAAAAAAAAAAAGTTTTTAGACCCTCCTCGCTTAGAAGACCTACAGATAAGGGATTTCCAAAGAAGCAGGCAAATGGTGTTATTAAACTACTCCATCAGGGACATGGCAGATGGATCTGGTTTTATTTCTTCACTCCAAGAAATATAATCTCCAAATCTCTCTCCAGCTTGTTTTTCATTGCTAGAAACATGGGTGGCCATTTTCAAATTGCCAGCAGAGATTCCTAAAATGGACTTAGATATTTCCTATGATACTTAAGGTCAAGAGAGCAAGGAGGGATAAGGACTATCTGCACTCCAAGATGCTGGCTTTAATGACACTTCCATCAGGAAAGGTTCCCCAGAGTGTTCTTCACATCTCTCCTGAAGTCAAAGTGAAAACTCATTCACCCATCTAGGGATTTATCTCACCTAACCTTTCCCATCTGGGTGCAAACATCACCCTCTGAGCCAGCTGTCTTGATGCTCTTTATAATCAGGGGAGAGAAATAGGTGCTTCGAGAGTGAGATTTGTCTGCCCTGGTTTACACATCTCTCTCTTAAGACAAGATGCACTGCATACCAGCAAGGCACGTTTGTCTCCAATAGTGATAAAAGGGCTTAGCAATACAGTCAAAATCCTGTTATGGGGCAAAGGGAAGACCATATATATGAGCTAAAAATTTCTTCATAGACCAGTAAGCTTTTTGCAGTCTATTAGTCCAAATTATCCACTTAGTACAATAAAGTTTCATTAGCGATGCAGTTAAAACTGTTGTACAGAAACATTTCCGCCTTCCCAGTATCCATCCCTTACCTCTGGTGTGCTACTCACCCTGGAGTGTTCCTCTTCCTCCCAGGGCTGACAGCTCCAGTATCCCCCCAGCAGGATGGTAGGGCGGTGGGGGATTACAAGTCATCGCCACTCTGGCAGGAGAGTGATGTTCATGGTAGGTTTCTGCCTCCTCACTCTTGGGTCCCCCAAGGGGTATCTTCATCCCCCCTCTCCCCATCCCCTGCTCCCCTCTCCCTGGTCCCCAGCACCAGTGGCAGAGCTGCCCAGCTCCAGCCCGGGCACACCAAGATCTGGTGTTTGCTGGGCAGTGCCTGCCCGGGGCGACAGCCCTTGGCCATGCGGGGTGTCCCCAGCACTGAGCTCAGGCAGGTGGGGCACGAGTCCTTGGCCATGGGACACTTGTGATCACAGGGACACCCAGCTCAGGGCACGGCCAGCCCAGAGACGTCCTGAGACTCACCAGTGTTGGATCAGCTCAAAGCCTGTGGTCTTCCTCTGTCAATGGTTAAAATCACATTAGTTGGGCTGCAAACTCCAGCACAGAGAGAATTTCCCAGGGTATGTATCTAATGTTATTCCCAGTGACATTAACCACAGGGCACTGACCTCTTCTTGTTCACCCTCCCCACACGAGGGACAGCCATTATTCCATTGTCTCCATGGCATACTCTGATCTCCAGCCTAAAAGGTGCCCCAGCCATTCCCTTTCTTTTTTTTTTTTCTT
>VXBL01010047.1:111047-136216 GCA_013400195.1 Aramus guarauna
TTTTTTTTTTTTTTTGCCATTGAGCCATGGAATAATTCTGTTTTCAAGTGACCTATGGCACTTCTGTCTCCCACATACCATCAGAGTCAATAGAGGAATTCCTTATGTCAAAGTTAGATGAAGTTGCTCTTGAAGAGAAGCATTTTCCTTGAAAAGTCTCGGGTTGATATTAATGCTGAAATAAGAGAATATCTACTCCATTTCTTAAGTTGTTTCTCACCCCCTCTAAGCTCAGCACCTATTACAAGTAGAAGTTTCAGACGCCCTGAGCATTTTTCTCCTGACACAAAAGAGAGGTCAGAATCCAGTGTTAGCTTCACTTATCTGTCATGAAAGCTGATGGGAAGCCTCCTATTCCCCCAGCACACAGAAGTGCATTTCATGGACAAGGTATTTTAGAAAGTATTATGCTAGAGTTTGATCCTACCTTGTTTCAGACCATGTAGAGATGTGCCTTCAGCTTTGAAGGGAAAAGGAGAAGGCACTTAATCAATAGCCGTGCAAGTGATAAGCACATAAAACAGATGAAGTTGGCCAGCTTGTATAATCATCAGTAAGACCATATAGGTAACGTATTATTCAGGAAGAAAGATGACCATGGCAGGGATGGTTTTGATGAGGGTCAAGATTGTTTAAGGAGTATCTCCTTGTAGTTAGTTATTTCATGTAGCCTCTTACCTGGGGCATTCACAGGAAGTTATTAGGATGAGGGGGAGAAATCACAGTGAACATTTTTGGCTGTGTCCCAAACAGGTCAGAAACAGGATATTTTGACTTAGAGCATATACACATGTAAAGTGCCTAAAGATTATGCAGTAAGACCTTTTTTTTCTTTTTTTTTGTTTTCTTTCTTGTTTTTTTTCTTTCTTTTTTTTTTTTTTTTTTCCCCACCATGAATACTTTTAGAGTGAAGCAGTATTGTTACTGTAGAACTTGGACCAAATGGGCTGAAATCTGTGTCCAGAATCAACTCTCAAACAACTTCTGCTTCATCCACCACCAAACCCAACAGATCCTTGTCAGGTTTAAGCCTGCCTGATTTTTAGCCTTGTTATTACAGCTGTGCAATGCTGAATGGAGATGAATGCTCAGGATACACTTCTGGCTCCAGCTGTGCTTCTTGAAGTGGTTACTGCTCCCAAATGCACCTGCAACTCTTTATCACCTTCCTCATGCTTCCTCCTCCTGTAGATCAGCTGAAGTGCTCATGCAACTGCTTCCTAACCCGCTACACTTGGTATGAACTGGATTAGCAGAAATGTACTTTTGAAACTGTTTAAAACAACCTGGCTCACTCAGGCTGCAGCACATTAGGGAGCAAGCTCACGAGCAGCCCGGTGCAGCATACGCAGCTAGCATACATAAGAGGTGATGACAACCTCCAGCTGAGACCATGGCAGAGGCGGTACTCTCTTCAGACCACTCAGAGGGATGTTTGTTTCGTACAGAAAGGATTAAATACTGCAGATCTATTTAACCAATTCCTTTCTGTGGCTTTTCCACACTCTCCTTTGTAACTGTTGGTGTTTAAAAAAATTAAAGTATGTAATCATGCCAGTAGTCATAGTAAGAGGTAGGGATACCGTGTTTTCTTCAGCATTTATTGACTGTGATGACTGTGCTGTTACAAGACAGCAGTGCTCTTCTAGCACATGTGTCACGGTCGGTACATCACAAGAAAAGATGATGTTCCAGAATTTAATCCGGACCAGGCTGAGCAAATCAGCCCATTTCAGACCACGGGCTTTACATCCTGGAGTGGACAAAGGCTGTACGATAAAGTGACCAAAGTGCCCTCTCAGATCTAGGATGTGGTACGCTAGGTGTTATTCAAGGCCCAGAAAAGCCAAACAGAAGCTGCCACTTGAATTGCCATTCTCATGGTTACTCTCTCTCCATGCTGGAGTTTGTGGTGACAGAATTACTGTGGTTCTAAAGGTAATTTGAAAGCGTCAAGAGAGGCAAATTATCACATGAAAATGCAAATTGTGCCTTATCTGGGCTGTTCCACAGCTGCTATGATTCATCATCATTTCTTCATCTGTTTTTTTTCTTTTCCAGGTGAGATCTCAATAAAAAGGAAGTGGGGGGAGGCGGAGGGGGAGTGGTAGAGCAAAGCTTCATTTGCTAGAAGAGATTTATGGCTCCTTTTATCCGAATGTAAAACGCCCTTTAACAGGGAAGGAATATTAAACATTTTAAATCGCCATCTATCATTCAGCCGTTATCTGATGGTGACCACATATTCCTCACACGTATAGCACAGGTAACTCTGCCTTGTCTCCCACATTATCCCCTGGTTCATGAGACCAGTGTCCTCCAACCAGCTCTCCACAGCCGTCCCTCCACACCAGACAAGCCAAGACACTTTCTACCTCAGGGACAACACCAGTGGTGTAAAGCAGTATTACACTTCCAGCTTCACTAGACCTACAAACACTACTTCAGCAGAAGACCTACAATTATTTTCTCCGTGTTTCTCCTATATAAGCTCCTTCATTAATGGAAGTCGTGTTGCGTTGGGTTTACACCATTCCAGCAAGCACAGTTTTCTGTGTGTTGGAGTATGTGATCTACAGACCTGCTCACCATGATATTGGTTGCATGGTTGCTGATGGGTCTGATTGCTCACACTTCCAAAAGAAGATTGTGGAGATTCCACTGCTTGGGACATGCACAAAACATGAACTTGTGGGGAACATAGCACTCACACAAGGGTAAGCAACACCCTAAGATGTGGTACCCTAAATACCTGAAGGAGATTATTACAGGGTGAAGACAGGAACCACAGAGGAGTGGAGGGAGTCCACCAGTTGAGAAGACGATGGAGCCTATGTCTGCACAAAATCAATTGTAATGGCATGTGCTGGCTGCTATTGAAAGTATCAAGGGATGTGCCTAGAGTTACTCACTAGCAGCAGGAAAGGTCACCTGTTGCACACTCTGAGCCAAACCGGCCACAGAAACTCACTGCAGATTTCTTCCATCTCAGCAGTTCAGACCAGGCACTGTGCAGATAGAAAATTAACCCTGTAGATGCTGTGACATTTTTCCCCAAGTAATTTTAACACATTTTTGTGTGCATTTTCTAAGACAAAAAGCACATCAGGCTCCAGTGCTCCCAACACTGACCTGCCTGACTGTCTGGTCAGACACCGCAGTGACCCAGGAGCAAAGACACTTCGGGAACCAAAGTGGACTCAGGCACCACATCTCAGGACTCATTAAAATGTGAATGGTCAGCAGACTGAGCTCTAGATTTCACCTCAAGCAGACAACACGTGGGGTTCACGCCCCGTTTGCACTAGAATTGTGAATGTGGCTTGTGCAAGCACAGTACAGAATGCATTTTTAAGTGCTTCATTTATTGGCCTCCAGAAGCTATCAACTAAGCTTGTGAGAATATAAATTTTTTCGAGCCTGAAGTCTGAGTGTGGGCAACAGCCCCAAACATGAACAAGCCACTCTTTACAGCATGCAACCTGCTGCAAGTGGTACCAAACTTTACTTTTATTTTCTTTACAGTCAAATCATGAAATATGAGATAAAAGAGAGTCTTTCACAGACTTCTGATGAGTTGTCATTTAATATTACTGCAAAGCATATTGGGATCAGGAGACACCATGCAGCACAAGTGCTTTTAGTTTTCAGCTGGATGTGACATGGACAGAGTCCAGCTGAGGATAATGCTCAGTTAGGCAGACCCTCCAAATGCAAAGTCTACTGCTTTTAAGAAAAAAAAACAAAAACAAAAACAAAAACTATTCCATGTAGATTATGCAAAGAAAAAAAGAATATAAAAAGATATAACACAGCACTGTAGAATCTTCTTGTGTATTTGTGTAGGCATGTGTTTGTGTTACTTTAATGACTATTGCATATGAAATACCAATACAAAATACAGATAAAGTACATTATTTTATATAGGTGCATGGTGTCATTAAATATATCATTTACAGGCAGTTTATCTGTATTTTCCAGTGGCAGTTGACACTGCAGATCATCTATGATATGCACAGAAAAAACAGCAATTAAGCATCAACATCTTCCGATCACAGCGCTGGCCAGCTCCTGCACAGGGTACCCTTCCAGCATCAGCGGTGAGAGCATGACCAGAAAGGAAAGCTTTGCCATTATCTCCGTCCTGCACTGTGTGCATATCCATATCCAGCACCACTTAGGAACCACTCCAACAAGTGATCATCTTAACAGGGTCAGCACCTTTCCTCCCCAGGACCCCGTAACAAACTTAGCATCAGCTCCTAACTAATTGAATTGGAGCATGATCAACAGTCTAATTGAAGACTCTCTCCCATCCATTTCAAGATCATATTATTTCCCAATTTGCTTTCTGAGCTTCTGTTCACAGATTTAGGAAAAAGGCAAAGAATAAAAAAAATTAAAAAAAAAAAAAGAAGGAAAAAAAAAACAGAGGGAAAAAGCGGCTTTACTTAACAGTTGCTATTTTGGTATCAAAAGGAGTCTGCATTGTTGATTAGAGTGAGAGATCATTATCCCTCTTAGGAGCCCGATGAAGGTCGTTGTGTTAACCTTCAAGTCACTCTGTAACTGGAGGCTGCTTTTTTCTCCTGCTGAGCCACACTGGGAGGGGAAAAAAAAAAAATACAACTCAAAGGAAACAAGTCCAGCTCAGCTTCTGCAGACTGGAAAAGCAGAGGAGTGGCATGGTGGGATTAACTTTGGATGTTGTTGTATATTGTTAATGTGTCGTCAAAGGAGCGAGGCAGGATGTAGGGAGGTGGAAATAAACAAATTTAAATGTTTTATCCACTGGGTGCCCTGTCGTGACTGGACAGCAACAGGCAGGCACCCTGAAACAGCTCAAAAACGGTGTCTCAGACAGCAATACTCATTAAGCACTAATATATGGGGAGGCATTGGTATATTTACGCAAACAGGAAAACAGTTAGCTTGCACTCAACAGACTGTTCATGACAAGATAATTCAGATCAATGAACAGGGAGATTCTTCTCTACTGCACACTGGATGATAATGCTGCTCCTTCATGTTTGTTGTTCTTGTACAGCAGGTCCCAGGCTTAAGTGTAGAAAGCACTACAGGGATGTCTACTTTGTTATCAGGGATCAAAGATCTCAGGTAGCTGTTAAGGAGTTAGACAAAGCTTCCTCTCTGCACACACAGTGCATGATGTCCTTCCCACTGATGTTTCTTTGACCCACAAACCATGACCTTGATGATCACAGGGTCCCAGGGAAAGGGACAAACCAGAAGGTCCTCTTGGTTATGGAAGAAGCCAGATATAATACCTCTCCCTTGGACCCTGTGGTCAGCAGAGGTGAGACCCACCATGGGAGAGAGATTCTAGCTTCCACAGTGCTCAGTTTGGCCCAGGAAAGATGTCAAAACACCCAGTCTTGGCAAGAAGGTTTGAAATCCAGGAGAAAAGAGGAATCATAGAATCATAGAATGGTTTGGGTTGGAAGGGACCTCAAAGCCCATCTAGTTCCAACCCCTGCCATGGGCAGGGACACCCTCCACTAGCCCAGGTTGCCCAAAGCCTCATCCAGCCTGGCCTTGACCACTGCCAGGGATGGGGCATCCACAACCAAAAGAGAAGATACTCATGCCCCAGTGCTCTGCAAATGGCCTCTCCATCTGTCGCCTCTCTCCTCCCCAAAGCTCCCCTGGCTTCTTTCGCTTCTGGCTTTATATCATGTGGACAGAGATTCAGACCTTACACTTCACTTGTATCTTACACATACTCTGAATCTCTGAGCCCTCGTCACTCATTTCCCATGCAGATTTCCTGACGCAAACCCCTGGTGCATGCATGGGATCCATCCTGTGCCCATGCTGATGCTGGCTTGCTCTATTAGCTGTTAGAAATGGCCTATTTGTGTGCAAGGATGAAACTCCTTTGTAAGGATCTACCTGTTGCCATCCAGTTTCCTTCCCTGTGGTGATGGTGCCCTTGCATTGCTAATCCTCCCTGGACAACTTCTATTCTAAGTCAATCAATGTGTCAATTCAGCATTCACCTTTTGTTGCATCTTAAATCCTTATAATCCCTGTCCTTGCTTCTACGCGTTAAATAAATAAAGCTCACATTTACTCCTGCCTCTCCCTGCTCCCTGTGCCTGGTGAGGAGCAGGCCCCGAGGTGACATCTCCCAGGCAAGACATACAGATGCAAATCACTGGGACAGGTAATATGTGCAGGGGAGTCACCTCAGCCTGAAGACAAGGTGAAAAAAAAACCCTGCAAATGAGAAGAGTCTGTCCCTGTCTCTGCCCTTACCTCCTTTGGCCAGCCCAGCTAAGAGCTGAAACATTGCAGTAGGAGAGTCTTCCCAGGGACAGCACTGCATTTGCTGCCATTTCAGGTAAAGGCATTTGGAAAGGTCTGAAATGAATGGAGCAAATGCAAGCACATCCTGCTAGGTTTTAATAAAAGAAGGTCTATTTCATTTTATGCCATTCTCACTTTTTCTCTGCAGACAATTCCTTTCTCTGTGGTACTCCTAATCTGCAGGCTGTGAGGATGTCACACTAAAGAAGAATTCATCCAGGTTTTTTTTTAATACAAGACATGCTAATACAAGACATCTTCCCCAGGCAGAGGTGTAGACAAGGATAAATCCAGGGAATTACACTTGTTCAACACTAGTGTGGGCAAGAAAAAGTTCATCCACAGGTGGATGAGAAAGTCACTCGGTTATTTACTACATGACTGCTACTTTGTTGGCAATAGCAGCTTAAGATGACAACACACTTTTGCCATGCCTCAATAACTTGCATTTTGTCATCATAACCCCACATAAGCAAAATTTCCCCTTTCTGATGTGTTAGGGACTGGGGGTAACTGGCAGGAGGGAACAATTTGTTTTACACCTCCATCAGTATCTGCTAGGACCAGCCACTTGGCATTATAAAAACATCTGCCTTTATCAGGGAGTGTAGGGGTAATGGGTTTACACTAAAAGAGGGTAGAATTAGATTAGATATAAGGAAAAAATTCTTCACTATGAGGGTGGTGAGACAATGGAACAGGTTGCCCAGAGAAGCTGTGGCTGCCCCTGGCTCCCTGGCAGTGTTCAAGGCCAGGTTGGATGGGGCTTTGGGCAACCTGGGCTAGTGGAGGGTGTCCCTGCCCATGGCAGGGGGTTGGAACTAGATGGGCTGTGAGGTCCCTTCCAAACCATTCTATGATTCTATGATTAAAGAGAAGATGGGGCTGTAGATAAGATGACAGCCTAGCATGCTGGGATGACACCTTGGCCCACCTCACTTCACTGTTGGCCTTTTTTCCTACACACTCTGGGTTTATATTGTCTACAGGAACTTGATGCTCCCTGAATGACATCTGGCCCCTACCAAATATCCCATTGGGAAACTGTTTCCCCCAACTGCCCATGGCCATGTCTACACCGGACAGTCTCATTAGCAGAACTTCTGCCCCTAACTTTGTGCCCCTGCTGCACAAAACCACTACTGATGTGCCTTTTAGCCAAGCCATTCTCTTTAAGTCCTCCTTCATGCTGGTGCTTTATAATACTCAAAGGTTTTTGGAAGAGCCCTGAAATGAGAAGGATTAGATGAGGAAAATAGTATTAAGCGGTCCAAAAGAAATGAATTGACACTGCTGCTTCACCACTGATGCCTGAGATTTATTTCAACTGTGTGAGGAACACAACACACATCTCCACTGGCTCTTGATTCTTGAAAGTACAAGGGAATGGCTCTGTCTCCAGCCAGGGGTTGGTACTGGTCCATATACATTCTGGTCATTCATCAGAGTGTGCCAGCCCTTGAGGTTTATAGCAGACTACAGCAGGATGCTCTGGCCCAATAGAGGAGAAATAAAATAAAATAAAATAAAATAAAATAAATGACAAAATAATTTTCTAGACAATTGAAAACAGCTCCACAGAAAGGACTGGCTCTTCCATCAGATGCTGCATGTGGATGGGGATTATCCTGTTTAGACTGACAGAGCATCTAGCATCATGGGGTCCTGCTTTCTGACTCCAGATCATCAGTTTTACTGATGGCACAAATAGTTGGGTGCCTGGCTGGGTGAACTGGAGCAATTGAGTTAGCATACCTGATGACAGTGCTTGTAACCTCACCTCTTAAAACAGCTTGGCTTGCTTGTCTGTGACCGATAGGCATGTCCTCAGCACTCCAGTGCCTGCAGAGCCTTGGTGTGTGGCCATCTCCCATATGCTTCCAGCTCCTGCACAAAAATGCTAGCATTCCCCAGAGATATTATTGCTCATCATCCTCAGTTTCCTGTTGAACTCCACAAATGTGGGCCTCAGTGCCATTTCAGCCAACATAAAAAATGATATAAACCTTGACCCAACAGCTAAGTGGCAGAGGAGGAGGATTTATCTTCCTTGTGGGGAACGAGTCTTCCCAAGACTGTGGAAAGGGAATAGAAGAACTTCACCCTCCCTCTGGGAAAGGAGTATTAGAAGTGCTGAGATCTAAAACTCTGATTTTGGGCTGGGCTGTCACCCTCCTCCTGACACTGCCCAACATCCATCCCTCACCCCAGACATTTCAAGCAGCTATGCTTCTCACACTGACTCGGGAACATGGGCTTTTCCAATTAACCTGTCAGGAAGAGCAATGTATTATTTTCCAGCACTCAAGTCATTTAAAAATCAGCAGATCTCATTGATCTGCTTGGCATGTTAAACTCTAACTCAGTGTCAAGGAGGTACGTGATGCTGCCTTCACCACAGCCTGCAGAGCAGATGCGGTAGCAGAGGGACCCGAGGTGGGAAAGGGAGGCTGCATCTGTAAAAGAGGAGAAGAAAAACACACAGCCAAGATGCTAAAGCCTCATTTGGGAACTTTGCTATATTATTGAAAATCCATACCAAGCCTGTCACTGGCAGAGACTCGGTTTGGACAGCCATGCCCTAAGTCACATAGTTAAGAGCATGCCAAATACTGAATGGTACTAACTGTGGTGGGGGCTATACTCCTTTGATAACTCAGAGAAATCCATCTCTTGACTAAAGCTGCTGAACCAAAGGGATGCTCTCCTATCTGATCCTGATACCTTTTGATCATGTCCCAGCACACTGAGCACCTGGGCTGCAAGTTTGGGATGGATCCAAGGTGCTCATCACCTGTACCACTGCCAGTCTGATGGCCTGGTCATGTTGATGAAGATAAGTCCCCCACTTCAACATATCAGTATTTTTCCTGTGGCATCATTCCCTCTACAATCCACGCCCTGGTATCAGCCATCCTCTGGCCAATATATCGTGTCTTAGCTAAGCATTTCTAAGCAGAAAGCACACACCTGAGGTCTGCTCTTTAAAGCACATGTGAATGCCTGGGGACCTGAGGGGGGGTAAATGGGTTTCTTTGCAGGCTCCTCCTGTGCTCCTGGGGAGATGATGTGGTTTTTTTGCCTGTCTTCAATCACAGAACAAGAGCTAAGTGTTATTGATCTGAGACCGAGAGGGAATATTTCTGAGCAGTTCACCCTGGCGTTATTCCATCACTTAGCTGGTATTTATTATTCAAGGCTGGCAAGGGAATCCTGGCAGCATGCCCTGGCCAGACAGCAAACTGGTGACAGAGGAGCTGAGTGAGTCAAGGGCAAATGAAGAGGAGAATGAAGGGAAGAAGGGGAAGAAATTGCAAAGTAGATTTTCCCTTCTCAAATTAACTTAGGTGGCTCCCAAAGTCTCTCTCTGCAAAGTTGCCCCTGTGTGCATTAAAAACCCAAAGGAGGATGCACACATGGAGCTTGACAGATGGTCAGCTTGAGCTGATTTTTAACTAAGAATTAAGGTAAAAATGCAGAAAAACAGGACAAGAACAGGACAAGACTTCATCCATCGAGAAAACATGAAGGGTGCATGCAACGGAGCAAAATGGCAGCTGTGTGGACACTTGCAGAGTGGCAAGGGGATGTTCCCCAAAGCTGGAAGATCTAGGAAGAAAAGTCATGATAGAATCTGTCCTTCTCAGTGAATACTGTTATTTGGCTTCTTCCCATCAGCTCAGATAGGTTTGTCTTGCCTTATGATTAATAGAAAGATGTACAACTATGTTGATTGATCTATCCAGTCCCTTCTGAAGACTCCTGTCAAAACCATCCTTTATTCCTTGCTAGGCAGGGCCAAGCTAATTTGACATGACCTGATGTGGCAACTCCTCTTGAAAGCTCATCAGAACAACAGCACAGCAGATGCAAAGCAGGTATCTCTATTTACATAACAAGCTAGGGAGTAGCTGAGTCTGAAGCAGGACAGGAAGCCTTAGTGATCATCACTGGTGTCCTTGACAAGGAGAAAAATTAGGGAAAACACAGCCTCAAAGCTCCAGTTCTGTCACAATTCCCATTCCTGTCTAATGGCCATCCAAGAGCACAGTGGTGATCCAGAACAGTATCAAGGCTCATTCTCTGGTGATCTGGGGATAGAGGTTACAAACTTTCAAAGACAGATGAGATGAAATCCACAAGGTCTACAGTGTCAGCTCCCAACCTGCCATCCCTGTGTCAGTTTTACAGGGCACTTTGCACAGCTCCTGGCTCTTTTCCTGGTCGATGAAAGACAGCAGCACATCATGCAACACAGAGCAGATTGAATGAGGGTATCTTAAGGGGCTTTGTAAGATGGGTCAGAGGATCTCCTGGGAGGAAGGAGTTAAGTCTCTGCTTAGCCTAGCTCTAAACATTACAGTAGGGTTATGGCAAAGAAGGGACAGATCAAACTCTCTGTGGGGTTGCAAGAAAATCCATAAAAAACAGTTTCTGGAGAGACAGCAGGCTGGGCAGAGCCTTTGAGAAGTTGAGCACGTGGCACCTAATTTTCCTGGACTAGGCCGTAAACTTGTCTGTTTAACCAGTTTAAAAGCTCTGGTAACCTTTGCACTAAGATAACATTGGTAGAAAGGGAAAAAAAATCTCTTTGACTTGGTCAGATTAAACAACCCTATCTGCAAGGGTGCAATTAATTCTCCTGTTATTGATCTCTAGGTTCATCATTGACACAGTGGACTAACAGACCAGCATATTTGCTTGGTTTTCCTCTAGCTAAAAATGACATCAAGTTCAAGTGGGACAATAATAACAATAACAATAACAATAATAATAATAATAGCAGTACAGCATTCCAGCACTCTCAGACAAACAGCTACAAGGCTAGTCCAGCTTTCACTGATTTTACAAGAACAGCCTGAATTTTCACATCTTGAGCCTTTGTGTTCCCTCCTTCTAAATGTTTCGGTCCTCGCCCAAACGTTCATAGCAAAACCTTGGCAAAAATCTCCCTGTTCGGCTTCCACCTTAGAAATAGTATTTGATTTCTTCAGCTCACTGGTCTGACGTCTCAGGTCTGAAAAGGGGCTCATTATAAATGTTGGTCTGAAAATACCATATAAGAAGCTCTCCAGTTGCTGCTAAACCAAAACAAAAACAAGCAAACAGGCAAAAACCAACAACAACAACAAGAGCAGCAACAAAAATAGAAAGCTCTATCCAGGCTCCTAAGCTGTTAGTCTGTTAGGTAAAGGTTACACCAGCAGAAGACCTGATTGCTCTTCTCTTTGTGGTACAGCAAAGGGCTCCCTAATATTTCACATTAGTTATTCTTTGGATAAAAGGTGTAGAGAACAAGGCTGGGAAAGTCAGAGAGAAAAAACAAGTAGTGATGGATGCCTGTTCCCATGAGCTGCAAAGGCATCTTTTCTCAAGAACTGTACATCGTTGCTATATTCCGCACCAGCACTGCAGCCTTTCACAAAGCAAGGACCATGGAAATGAAGCAATCAGTGTGGCTTGATAATTAAGATGGCAGCTAATGTAAGCATGGTAGGTTTGGGCTGAAAGAAGGTCTATTTTAATTATTAGTGTCAAATTAAATATTGAATAAGTTCCATTATTGTAGGGGGATTTTGTGTCTCCCAGGGACCCTCAGAAGAGTTAATTAGAGAGCCTGCACACTTGTAGACATAGTTTGTATGTGCCTCCACCCCTCTTCAGTGCTGCTACAGATCCCAATGCAAGAATGCAGGTATTTTCCACCCTGTGAGTCTGAAATAGCATTTTTCTGCATGCTTTAAATTATCAAGTGGCAGTCTATCTTCAGCAACATGGATCTTGGCATAAACTGCAAAACAGGAAGGTGATCCCATGCTGCTATGACTGGAGTAACTGGTTAATGTAAAGCAAGCACGTGCACATCCCTGCCAGCCTATAGCCAGAGCAGTGACCACAGTATGGACACATCCTCATGTTGGTAAGAACATGTCCAACATCTTTCCTGGCTGGACATGTTTGCTGTTGCTGAGCCTAATCTCAGATGCCTTATTGTGAGTTAAACTGCCATTATGCCATCCATGAGCTTTTCAACAGCTATGAGAACATGTCTGGCTCTATTTAGGAATGGACCACATCTCTATCCCTTGGTGGTCTGCATAGTTTAATTGTTGGCAAGCAATTGATTTTTGGCTCATGCCAAATAGCCCACTCCTAGACATCGAATAGGTAGGTATTCAAGGGATAGTACAGTTGGGGACCATTCTCAGTGAGTTGTTTTGATGGACCGTAGCCTTGTTATTAGGGAGCAGAGAGCTCAACCCCATCAGTGCAAGCCATGCCATACCAGTAGCAAGAGTACAGGAGGACAACGCTTGGACATTGCATCTGCTAAAAATAGATGCAGCCTGTGATTGTAATTAAAATAGGTGTAGCCTGTGATTTTAAATCAGGTTTTGGCAGCATAATGCAGACGTGCAAAATAAGCCAGATAGAGGTACTGGTCACTCAGGACTGGGTACACCAGTCCAGATCCATGACCTGTCAGCATTTAAGGGTGGCCTAAATGTGCAACATCAGAGGGAAGAAAAGCAACACAGCATGTCCTTCTGGAAAACAGTGCAATCCTCTCATTTGGTGGGGAAGGGACAACGTGACCCCAGCTGGCAATCAATTTGCACGTGGCATCCATCAGGCTGATGTGAAAGCGAGCTACAAATGGAGTGCTTGTCATTAAGAGAAGATACATGGAAGAGACAGAGATGGGGAAATAGTCCATGGGGGGCTATTCGTGAGGCAGCCCCATCTAGCAAATAGGATTATTGGTAATGATGAGATAATTCACTAAGAAGTCATGTCAGATTTAAGTGACCCTCCTAGATGATAGGGGAATGCTGTGGAAGAGGGGAGTGAGAGGCCTCAGCTGGGTCTTGGCCTTTGTTTGCTGCCCAGCACAATCTCTGCAGTGGGAAATTGGGTGGGCTGGGGTGGTGATTGCAATCTTTTGGAGTGAAATTATTTCCTTCCTCTTGAGAGAGCCCCTAAGTTTTGCAAACCATCAGACTGAAACTGAATTTACCTCCAACAGATAGTTCGTCTGTATTTTTAAGCCTTCTGTCATGCCACAGCCCATCTGTAATACATTCATCCTCAGAGAAAAATCCATCCCCAGGGAACCAGCACGAAATACAGCCAAGTCCCACAGACAGCATTGGTAGGAAAAAAGCTCTAAATCCAGATCTCTGGCTACCACAGCCACTACGTGACCAGCCAGCCTCTCCAATATTCAGGAACCCTCACATGGAGATGAGCCAGCAAAATCTGCCCTGTTCAAATCCCCATCGGAAAAGTTGTGCTCATAGGTAGGCTGGCCAAAAATTAGAGTCATTCCAGTTTCTTCAGTAGTGTGTAAAGGACTTAAAAGTCCTTTAAAACTCCTGCAACACTGGGTAAATTTCTTTATAACTTCTCCCATAAATGTATTGGAAAATAAAAGTGCCCTTTGACCCTGGTGCTTTAAAAAGGAAATTAATCATTGTTTTAGTGAGAAACAAAGCTAAAAACAGTCTGAACAGTGAAGTTATTACTGTAGTTCCAACATTTAGGGCTGTGCGCTGTTCTTATTACATGGATACACAAGTAGAAATGACAAAGCAGTCATCTCTTGATTCACACCAGCAGAAACCAGAACACATTTTTGATGACAGCCTTTTCAAATGTTTTGGGACATCTGAAAGGGAGATGATAATAATTAGATTAAAAACACTAATTATTAATGATGGCTATTGCAGTGCGCTTTCTCTCAAATAGAAAAATGAAGCGACATATAAGCCTGCTGCAATACAGTCTGATTCTGTTCTCAGCTCTGTCCCTTGTTAGGGAGAATCCACCACAGATAAAATGGTGATGGTCAGAGACAGGGCGTGTGAATCAGACTACCATCACCTTGTAAAGAAGTGTCATGGTTAAGCAATCTCACTGTTTTCTCTATATTTTGCAGATAAAGCCACTTCTTGGACCTCTATTATACTAGGTCCTGTACAGACCCAATAAAAAAATAAAATAAAATGAAATGAAATGAAATGAAATAAAATAAAATAAAATAAAATAAAATAAAATAAAATAAAATAAAATAATAATAAAAAAGATGGTCCATGTTCCATAATAAAATAAAAAGATGCAAAAAAGTGCACTTGAACCCAAATTCCCAAGCCCATCTCTTCCTCAGTATCTTGTTCACAGGGAGACTTCTCATGCTGAGTTTATTTTTCTTCTCCATCAGACAAGTAGTTCTAGGAACAGAGACTGTCTTTCAGAGGAAGACAACAAATTGATCCCATTTAAAATTCTTCTTCATCCATGACCAACCCAATTTAAAGTGCTATCAATCTGAGTGGTGGCTTCCCCAGTGGAAAATAGGCAAACCAAAGATTTGGCTTTTGTTTGTTTGTTTGTTTGTGTGGATTTCTTCACTGATGCTGTTTGTGTTTTCTTTTTTTGTTTTTTTTAATAATACACAGACATAACTGCGACTTCCAGGTGAAGGCAGCTCACCAGCTGACACTGTTTATTGATTTGTTTATCTTCATTTACCTTTTCAGAAAAGAAAAAAAAAAAAAAAAAAAAAAAAAAAAGGAGCATAGTTTGTGCTCTTCCTGTGACCAGAGTCAAGTAGCAGGCATTCTAGGCGTGTGCATCTTGATGGAGAAAAAGACCTTGAAGAACATGAGAGGGACAGCTTTTGAACATCTGGTGACCATATTATTTCAGTTGCAAAACTGCAACCACAATAGAAATCCTGTGGATGCATCACACTGGTATAACCAACAGAGAAGTGGAAGAAGTCAACTCATCGTCATCACAAAGTGTGATGGGTCCAACCTTCACTCTGGTGCTACAGAAGGGTGACAGCACTGGTCCCACAATGCATGTGCCAGTGCAGAGTGGATAAGGGACTCGGTGCACAGGCTTTTTAAGAAGCTGTAGGAAAAAAAGCTGTTGTTAGCCTTTACTGCAAAACCTGAGAGCCTGTAAGGAGGAAAAGTAAGTTTATTTAGGCTTCAGGAGCTATAATGGGATTCTGCCTCATAAACCACTTCGGATGAGGGGCTAAACTTGAAAAATGGTCACTCTAATGTGCCCTGTTCTTTACCTCTGCTTGTGTGGTGGGTTGACCTTGGCTGGACACCAAGCTGCTCTATCACTTCCCTCCTCAGCAGGACAGGGAGGGGAGAAAAATAAGATGGAAAAAACCTGGTAGGTCAAGATAAAGGCAGTTTAATAAAACAAAAGCAAAGGTTGCCTGCAGAAGCAAAGGAAAAACAAAATATTTGTTCTCTGCTTCCCATTAGCAGGTGATGTCCGGCCACTTCCCGGGAAACAGGGCTTCAGTAGGTGTAGTGATTGCTCCAGAAGACAAACGTCATAAATAAGAAATATATCCCCTTCCTCCTCCTTTATTTTACCTTTTATTGCTGAGCAAACATCATAGAGTATGGAACATCCCTTTGGTCAGTTTGCGTGAGCTGTCCTGCCGTGTCCCCTCCCAGGATCTTGCCCATTCCCAACCCACTGGTGAGGGCGATGAAATGTTGGAAGGACAGCCTTGATGTGTGCCAGCACTGCTCCGCAGTAGCCAAAACACTGGTGTGTTACCAACACTGTTCTAGCTAACACTACTGCTATGGGGAAAATCAACCATCTCAGCCAGACCCAGTACAGCTTGCCATGACTGGAGACACAATACTGGGATAAACAGTCCATCAGTTTGAGCTAATGTGGCCAATCTTGTGTTATTCTGAAGAGTCATGTTACTTGATAACTGCCACCTCTAAATTACAGTGGCTATTCCCATTCTCTAGAGGGATAGGACTCACCTCACTGATCAAGGCACCTGAAATTAGGTGTCTACTTACAACCGTCTCCATGTGAGTCGAATGTCTTTGTCATTTGAGATGCCCAGAAATATCTGACTTGCCTTTAGCCTTTGTTTCTGAAGGGCTCAGATCACCAGTGTATCCAGTGTCATATCTGCCAGTCCCATGGGGATGAGCTGGGTACCACAGGGAGTCTCAAATGGCATTAAGTGCTTATGCTTAGGCAAACTGAAGTCTGTAAGGGCTCCCCTTACCAAAGCAAGGAGGACTTCAACATGAGCTGGTGTCAAGGACCCACAAGACATTTCTAGCCTTGAGCGTGGGTAGGGTTGTTCAGCAAGAACCTCCCTGAGGCTGGAATCACATGCCCTGCTCCAGGAGGGGAGCTTCTCTCCTGTTATGCACTTCCTGAGGAGGCCACAAACCCCTGTAACATTCCCTTCTCCAGAAACTTCCCTATCCCTCTTTTCATAGGAAGCCAGAAGTTTCCTGAGTTTTGTCACTGGGACCTTCACACACATCTGCAGCAGACTTCATTCACCATCTTTGTGGCCTGCTGGGGTAACACAGCTTCAGATTTCTGCAACTAAATGCCATTACCCCAAGGAAAGGTTGGCCACATCTAAAGGGACAGTCCTTGACCCACGCTCATCTCATAACCAGGCACTGCCTGGGAGTGCAAGCTAGCACATCCCAAAAGGGTGCCAGGACTGTGTCCAGCCTGTGTCAAGCCTGGTTTATTCTCCTATTATGGACCTGACACCACCCCCTGCTGCTCCTTATGTGTATCCCCATCTCTAGACACAAATCCAAAATCACTTGAATTTCTCTGAGGCTTTGCAATATTGGGGAAACAGGTTCTAGGGAGACAAAGTCCTGCTCAAAACCCAGCAGCGCTTTGTTTTGGAGGTCCATGGTTTATCAAATTTGATAAATTATCAAAGGGAAATTAACTCAGATTATAATGGGAAAACAAGAACCTGCATGTTTATAACAAGGCTAACAAAACCTCTCTGTATATTTATGTGTATTTCTACTTGTATCCCCTTCCTTAACTCTTAAAAATTTCTTCTTAGATTCTGACCAGCTTCTGCCACATCCAACGCAGAGTTAATGGCATCAGGAAGATGGAGTTCTGACAAGTTTGGAGGTGACTGGCAGCCAAGTTAAGGACACAAGTCTACTTTGCTCTGAGGAAAAGCTTGCACAATGAGTTTACCCCTTACAAGCCACTTGAGAATCCACATGGGAGTGAGCACACTCCAGTGGTCCCATCACTTGGCTGGAGTTTTCACCTTCTGAGGTGCCAGCATCACTCAAACTGACGATGCCAGTCCCTGGGGAGATGAGGCTTCCTAAATGCAGCAGTGTGGTGGAATGATTTCTTTCATTAAAAGAAGGCACAATTTCCCTCTGTTCCCCAGATTCTGCCGTCTGTCTGGATGCTTCCCTGCCTTCCTCAGAAACATGAACTCTGACGCAGTGATATGGGAAGAAATATGCAGGGGTAAACAATCTGTCAGCAGCATCAAGAAGTATTCCTGCTCTTATTTTAAGGTTTCTCTCTTCTGCTACAATGCTATGCAAATCAGTGCTGATATCTAACCTTTTCCAGATAACCTACTTTCTGTTTGCACTTTCATGCTGATCATATCAACCAGAAGAACAAGCTGGAGCAGCCAACTGCCTCCCTAGGCTGGCTTTCTCATGCCGCTCTGCCCTCCAGGCTGAGTGCCAGGAGTAGCTCAGTGCAACCCTTGAAGACTGAAAATCGGAGGACTGAAGTGCCTAATGAAGTGCCAGCAAATGCTTCTGCTGGCTTCAACCATGAGTTTCTGCTCAAACTGCATCAAGAAGTCCCTGCTGGAGAGAGAAATCCCCTGGAAGTCAAGAGGAAACCTGTCGATATTAGAAAACCACAGCCATTTAGCATCAATCATAATGATTGATACTGTCAGGGAAGAGGGGGAGGGAGCAGTCAGCAACGGCTTGGGGACCTGGAAAAAATCAGCATGCTGCTGGGATGATGGTTGTTCCTGCACTTTAACACCAGTTGGAGCAAAGCTAGGAGCCATTAATTGACTTTTAGCTCTAACTGTAATCCTGATGTCTTTTAGATGTCAATTAACCACCAGTAATAGGTGGTTAATTGTGTGTGATGGCCTTTCAAATGAGATGTAAGACAGAGACCCAAACACTCTGTGGGCATTAAGGGTCCTTCTGCATTTTGCACAAAAGCAGGGAATGCAGAGGGCAGTTTTCTCTGGCCCTTTTCCAGTGTCCTTCATTATGTTACACACTATGTCTGCATTGGATATTTTTTTACTGCAGCTATACCTTCATTATAGCTTTTTTCTTGTGCTTTTATCTGTCCAGGGGTGTACAGAGTTGTTTTATTGTAATTACATGGGCCTTTTTTTTTTTCACTTAGGCAACAAAAAAACAGGCTACAAAGAAACCTAAGCGTGTCAGAGGGATCACACTGCTTCGGGGTCTCAGAAGTCATGTCCTGTCCTAGCAGAGCCATAAACAGTTATTACTTTTCCAGAAGACACTTGAGATCTCTGAGATCACCCTTGTTTACTCTACCCTGACCTATTTCCATTCAGTTCTCTCCCATTTGGGATGAGACCAAAACTGCACACTGTAGCCAGAACCTGGAGATATACTGAGACAAAGATCTTATATCTTTCCTTCTCTGTTCCTGCCACAGTAATACCCAACTTTTTACTTGCTTTGTTTGATCAATATGAACATTGAGCAGATGTTTGGATGGGATTGTCTCTCACATGCATCTCTAATCCCAAGAGCACAACTATCTGCCATTGGGCACTCTTCTACTTCAGCCTTACTGGTGACTGCTGTTACACTTCCCTTCAGGCATCTCTTCTCTGCACTAAATACTTTCAATTCATGTATGCTGGACTCTGCTGTCATCATGGTCCAACTCAGTCCATGGCTCCCACATGCTGGTGGAGAACCAGTTTTGACAGGATCTAATTTAATGACTCTTTTCCACCACAGAGTAAAGGTTCGAAAGATGAGGAGCAGCTGTGAGGATGCAATGAAAGTAAACCATCACCACCCATGGTTGCCTTGGGTGCACACAGGTGTTCACCAAGGCAGGGGTTCCTCAGGAGCCCTTGCAAACCACAGTGGGCATCTCATAAACCACGATGGTGATTCCAGTATCCGTTTCTCTATAAATTCCTCTTGCTTTCTCCTCCTCCATCTGCTGTATGAATTAGCCTCCTGTGCGTTGTCATTCCCCAAGCTTGCAAGCCGAATGGCACAGAGCACACTATGTATTTTACATGTCTGTGTCGAATCCTCTCTGTGGAAAATCAAAATATCATCTGAAATATATAGCAGTTGAAACGGGCCGGTATTTGACAGCATGCCTTATGACAGCAGGTTTTTGGGAGGAAGGGCAGCCCCCTTCTGCTCTCAGTCCCTTTCCCTTCTAACCCAGGGGGAAAAGGCAGATCCTCTCTCTAGCTCACTGCATAATCCAGTGAAACTTCAACCTATTCACTAAGAAATTACCTCTCTGAGTAGTGTAAGATGCCAGACTGATCCAGTCCAAGCCACCACCTGCAGGCTGGTAGAGAAGAGAGATTTGCAGGGAACAAAGACCTGTTCGCCCACGTGCCTGGCAAATACCAACCACAGACTGAACAAAGGGATTCTTGGTAGAACTACTGGATACCTGTGGAGTCCTGCTGACAAATCCAGTGGGCAGGCTGGCTCAGAGCTTGAAAGAGGGGCATCCTGAAGATAGGAAAGAGCAAGCAGGCATTGTCTGGTTTGGGATTGTCCCTGGTCATCCTGCCATGGCGCTTTAACAAAGATCTTTGCTTGTTTCTAGAAAGTCAAAGAAGGTACCATGGTACCAGCATCCATTATTTTTTGCACAAATAGATTAACAGCTACTTGCTATGCCTATGGGTGAGTAGCATATCCTCAAGAATGGAGGTGAGCTACCAGACTCCACCTCTCCCAAACCACACACACTACCCGTTAGTTCCTTCCACACTCTGCCTGTGAGGGACTGAGATATTCAGCATCACCATTTAGCTCTGGAATAATGCTTTTGTAAGTGTTGGCAGAAATACTTTCCATGAAAAATGACAATGATTTTCTTTTTAATCTCTGTGTTCCCCAAAAGCATATGACAGTCAAACCAATCCAGCTAATTTTTGTCACTACAGCCTCTGAGATTCTGCTCTATGCTCCAGTAGAGCATAGATTTTTTTTCTCTTTTGCTACTGTTGTAAATTGGGAAGGATGAAACTTTCCTCCCCAGAAGCAAATGAATTTCAAAATTAAGGACTAACTGTTTGTGAGGCCCCTTTCAGAAGGAAAGATGTGTTATCATTGCCCAGTTGGATTTCTATGGTTGCGAGATGCAACTCGGATGTAGTCATTAGAAAGGAGCTACAGTGCAGCTCACAGTATCATCCAGCTGCATCAAGACCAAAGATGTACTCACAAAACCTTAACACATTGCATCTACCACAGTGGACCCATCACTACAACATTTAATGTATTTTCCCAGCTCAAGAAGATAACCACAAAGTAAGGCTACAGCCATGATCGAGGCTTATGATTGCACGACATCTGACTCAGTTCACCTAATAATTACAGCAATCCAGAGTCCTGCATCTTCTGCATCAGTGCCTCCTTATGTTTTGATAGCAAATTGGAGACAGAGCAGCACAGATTAGGAGAAGTGACACCAACATTCAAGTGCTTATCTGATAAGAAAATCACTCAGGATGTCACTACAGGAAAAATGACTTGCGTGTTTAAGAAGAATTTCCCCAATGTGAGGGGTGTATTGTTCTGCAGAAGGGGAAAGGAGAAAGTGAAAACTTCTCCCTGAGTGGATATTATTGTCTCAGTAATTTCCATTCTTCACTTTGCACCTGCAGAGTACTGGTCCCAGCAGTCTTGAACATATGGGAATTTCTGCTAAATTCTGCTTTGAGGTCATGCAGGAGGCTTGTTTTATCATGTTCAAGGGCAGAGGTGAAGCAGCAGGAGCCCACAGACCTGTATTTTCATCTGGTCTTTGACAAGAGCTTGCTGTGACGCCTTAAGCAAAGCACGTGATCACACAGTGCCTCAGTTTCCTTTCCGCGGAACAGAAATGAGAGACGAGATTGCCATTTGCAGAAATGTGGCAATGTGTTTGCAAAGTACCATGGGTAACAAGTTCCCTTCCTTTACGACTTTCAGCTCAGCAGTCTAAATATACAACGTGCTGCTTCAGACATCACAGCACCATTCCCTCTCTTTTTATCTAGAAGACTGGATTCAGGATCATCTTTTAGTCTGACCTGCACGTTACACTCAGAGGCACTATCTGAATGAAAGAACCACTGTTGGGAGACTCTTCTGTTTGAGTATAGTCCCTTAATGCAATTCTTGACTTGACTGTTACAGAAAGATCAAGATGAAAAAAAAAAAAAAAAAAAGAATATGTGAGAAAAGAAGGTAAACACAATAAGCCAAGCATGGCCTGGATGGAAGACCAGCCTGAGGTTGTTAGACTGCAAAGCTGACATTATGGGTGCTGATCCATAGTGCTCCAACATACACGACACCCCAGAAGGCAGTACCTTGTTGAAAGTGGTATGATCATGTCTCCCTCTAGAGACTGTCTCTACAACCTCCAACAGTTAGGATTTGCATTCCCCTAATGCTTGAAAAGTTCAAAAAGCAGGGACTGGGCTTTGCATCCAGCAGGCTGGAGGTCATGTCCCTGCAGATATACTCCTGTGGACCACACTAGCATTGCTCTCCCCAGGGCTGCAGCAGTGACAGACACCCCTGGAGACATATCACAGGCACATAAAAAGCATGTGCATCCCATTGACAGGCAGAAGACTAGCAATTTGGAGCTCTCCAGAGGAAGGAGAAGCAATCATTGTAGAGAGAGCAAGTAGGAGGCTGAATCGCATGGCTAGTTCAACCAGATACTCTTGCTAGACTGGTGTTGATGTGAAATAGAGAAATATGTATCTGTATTTAAAATTACAGTGAATCTGGTGTTGGATCTGGATTGCAGGATTTGGTTTCCTTCTGTTCAAGTGACTGAACACTTTGTTGGAAGGTATCCATATCTGGGGGAAGCTCAGAGTCTGAACTGATGAGGCAGACAAAGGGGGAAAGCTGGAAGCACAGAGGTTCATTGAGGGGAAACTGAGGTACCAGTAGGAACCAAGACCAAGTCTGCAAAGCTTTATGAGATTTAATGCCACCTGACTGCCCTGAGATAAACCTATGGGACTAATGTACAACACCAGATCTAGTGGAAATCCATGCTTTTCTGGAGACACATCTGGGGATTCTCTAGGACAAATCTGCATTTGGCCAGCTGATCTGCTCCCTCTTCATCTGCTGATATACAAGAAAGTGGGTAGAAGCAGCCAGACTGACCAGGTGTAAGAGGTGGTTTAGACTGTCCTTCATGCTTTAAATGGAGATTGCTGTACAATTTGAATGGACATGCTATACAATTATCTGATGGCTACATCCATACTCAGAATGCAACTCGTCTCACCTATCTTTGAACATGCATGATCTGTATCGTCTTAGAAGACATCCCCTGCATTCAACAAGCAGAGAGAGTTTAGCCTCAATCCATTGACTAGCTTAGATAATTCATCCTACAGATGGTTTCTGCTAGTCAAAGGAACCCCCGAGGGGCTGAGGCTGATGGGGGAGCACCAATGTGCTCATTGCTCATGGACACTCAATCAAAGATAAAGGTGGTGTACTATCAGAAGTTGTCAATGCATTTACCCACAATGTGGTTTTCCATCAGCAGGAGCCAAAAGTTCACCTGACACCGGGGGGCTTCTAATGAACGTGACATTAAAATGGTTTCTCAAGTCCTGTCTGGGTCAGAGAGGCACAAGAGATTAGATTAATTTGTAGATTAAGGCATTTGCATTTAGGTGCTGATGCCTAAACGTGTCTCTAGTGCCATGTGAGATGCCCTGAGATATTTCATGTCATGACCCAGCAGGCATGTCAAGGCCTTGGAGAGATGTGTCCTTCTAGAGCAGCATTTGGAAATCAGTTGAAGGCCTTAGCCTTAGGGCATCTCCAATGGTGCTGAACACTTGTGTGTAGCCAACTGAGTTCTGTCTAAAACATCTGCATCTGCAGTTGAGTCCATCCAGGATGTCAGGATAGTTGATCCTACTGTGGGATCCCAATGATATCACTACAATTGTGACAGGCCTGAATTCCAGGCTGGGACCTGGTGGTGAATCTGGTCCTGCTCCAAGGATGCTGACTTGTCCTTTCCTCTGAGAGAGCATTCACTTATTTGCACAAAACGAGACTTCTCCACAACCAAGAGGAGATGGCAATTTGAGGTAGGAGGCTGCTCTGATGCTGTGAGGGTTCTATATTCTGTGAAGAATCCATATTCAGGTCCTTCCTGGGCCAAGACAGCCCTGACTGCAGCTATCTCACATCCCAGGTGAGCTCTTTGATGTCTAGGTGCTGTGGATTAACCACAGCCAACAGCTGAGCACCACACAGATGCTCGCTCAATCCCCTCCCGGTGAGATGGGGGAAAGAATTGAAAGAGTGAAAGTGAGAAAACTCATGGGTTGAGATAAAGACAGTTTAATAGGTAAAGCAAAAGCTGCGCACACAAACAAAGCAAAACAAGGAATTCGTTCGCCACTTCCCATGGGCAGGCAGGTGTTCAGCCATCTCCAGGAAAGCAGGGCTCCATCATGCATAACGGTGACTTGGGAAGACAAACATCACTCCGAATGTCCCCCTCATCCTTCTTGTTCCTCCAGCTTTATATGCTGGGCATGACATCATACGGTATGGAATATCCCTTTGGTCGGTTGGGGTCAGCTATCCCAGCTGTGTCCCCTCCCAGCTCCTTGTGCACCCCCAGCTCACTCACTGGTGGGGTGGTGTGAGGAGCAGAAAAGGCCTTGGCTCTGCGTAAGCACTGCCCTACGATAAGGAAAGATCTCTACATTATCTACACTGTTTTCAGCAGAAATCCAAAACACAGCCCTGTGCTAGTTACTATGAAGAAAATTAACTCAATCCCAGCCACAACCAGCACACTAGGGTAGAAAACATTTCCTTTCTCTTGCATATCTCCCTGGGGAGCATTTAAAAGGCTTTACTTTCACCCTGATGCAGAATAAAAATGTATTTTCTGTTTGAATTATTTTCTTGCACAGATGAATTCTTGATTTCTGTTCTGCCTGATAGTCAAGGTCTTTCCTAGCACCTGTGTTTGCAGCAACAGGATTAATCCTTCATGGACCAGGAAGATTAAAGAAGAACAAGTTTTATCAGAGCATTGAGAAACTGAGAAGACAACTGGAAGACTTCCCCACTTTTAAAAGGGGCAAATGAGATCCCAGGCTGGGGAGATACAGCACAAGGTGAGGGTCTTTCTGGGATCCCTGGAGCTGCACATAGTTCCTAGTTTAATCAGAGGATTAAACCCAGCAGCAGCATAATGTTGATCTCCCCACATCCTGCCCCACACACCTCTACAAATGAGCACCGGGACTATAAATCAGGCACTTTACCTGCTGCTTCCCTCTCTTCCCTGAGGCCACCAAAGCTGGATACGTGAACCTGCAGCTATGGGAAATCTCTGCTTTGACTCCATGAAAGATCTTAGGACAATTGTTTCCCCATCCCAGACCTCATCTGAACTGCCTGCAAAGTGTCTTTGCCGTGAAGGACTGGCTATGCTCTTAGTCACTTTGAGATGAAGTCACTTCCAGCATTCCAAGTAACGTTCCCATCATGATGCCAACAGGGAGGGAGACAGTGAGGGCAGCGCAGGTCAGAAAGGGCATGCTACCTTGCACCTTGGAGACCTCTAAAGCATCGCTATCCAAAGAACGGGGCCCGACACTGCTGCAGATGCAAGCAGAGAGGGAGATTTCACAGAGAGGCAACACTTGTAAAGTTTCTTCCCAAACAAGGATTAAAACAATAAAAATAACAATGCAGGAA